>VXBO01002579.1:273480-321910 GCA_013400135.1 Rhinoptilus africanus | reverse complement strand
CAGCTCTACTATGTAGGTGGTTAGTTATTAAGTGGACCTTTAAGTATCTTTCCTATATGGATACTCCAAGAAAACTTCAAGAATTGACTTAAAAGGAGGAGCCTCACTTCCGCTGCGTCTTCGCATGAGACGCAAGAAAACAACATGAGAAAAAGCAATTATTACATTTACAAAAAGAGATAGAAAGGAAATGACATATAGTGATGACCCAAGATGTCAAATTGAAAATTTGGGTTCTTCACTTTTAAAAATAATTATTTCTTCTCTTCTGTGTTTACAAGTTGGATGCTCAGCTATAGTTGATAGAAATGTAACTATATTGTAACACACAGAACTCTCCTTATTTGCTCTGGGTGAAGTTCACTAAAATTCCCCTTCCCCGTGTCATGGCTGTTTCTGTCTTGTATCTCTTCTTTCTTTCTCCGGGCTCCAATTTTCTTCTTTCCTCTTCCCACTCCTTTTCTTCCTCCTCATAACCCAGCTTTTAGGTTGCCTTTGGCCATCTGTATTTTCTTGCATTCCCAAATGTAGCGTTCTCCCTGGAAATCCTGTATACTCTGCTTTGAGTGCTGGCAGCAAAGAAGAATTTACTCAAATTCTGCTCACTGAGGTGCCAGCTCCACACGGCCATCAGGATTTGAGTAAATTTCACTTTGCTGCCAGCACTCAGAGCAAAAAGCTGCATCAAGAGAAAACAACAAAAGCTTTAAGCTCTAGAAGGATTTTCTGAACAAGAATTAGTTAATTTATATGATGTACCTTACATAATATCAAAAGAAACGACATAGCTGCTGGGCTATTAGATTTGTGATTCTTATTCTTCATTTTTTTCTACTCCGGTCCTTCCATGATACTAGGTGTTAATTAATGGCATTGCTTCATTTTTATTCATGTAAATGGATTTCTACCTTATGTAGCTACAGTGCTGCCAGTCAGTACAGGACTGAATTAATGCAAATCCGACCTATCTGAGTTACAAATAAAAAGCAGCAGGTACTTACAGCCAGGTGAATGAAAAGAAAGGCACCTAAGATTATTGCCATAAATGCATCTGAAATAGTGATAAATCAGGCAGGAAGTATTTCTTTTCTTTATAAATTAATTGAGAAAACAATACTTTCAATAGTCCTGATGGCATTAGATCTCTACTTAAACTTCCCTTGAGATTGATCCTGTCCTTCTCTTCTCAGAAATGCATTTGTTTAGAACTTCTGGTCCCTGGTATTTTAAGCTTTTCCACCTTTAAATTTGTTCAACCACTGAGAAATGTCTTTATAACCATAACAGCTTCAAAAGTTGTGGATAGGGAGTCAGAGAAAAATAAAAATATTGAATTATTGAACAGGGAAAGTAGTCTATAGCACCTATTAAAGGCAGCGGAAAACATACACATAAAGAGTTTTATTCCCTACAAAATAATATCTATGCTTTTAGCCTAAATATCCAAAGATATTATTTTCAAAATATTAAGTGAAGTGCGGAAACATTGCATTTTCTTAAAGAGATGGAAAGACTTACTAAGCCATGTCCAGTGTTCTCTGTCAAATGCTTAATTTTTAGCTTTCCATCCTTTACTCAGTATCATAAATAGGAGTCCTTTCACCTGTGTCGTTGATCAGTGAATCACAATGTGAGAGAGTTCTCCTTGAGACTCAGCCTAAACTTTCTTTTTACTCTGTTCTCTCTCTTCATATCCCACAAGCCCATCACCTCACATATTTCCTGTATTATTATGCTAAACAAGTCCTCTTCATCCTCGTTACGTACTTTTCATGTTGAAATGCTTCCTAAACTAGACTGGAAATTGTTATTGGGATCATGAGATTAAAAATTATAACAATGCTATTGTACTTTCCCCAAATTCTATTCAACACAACACCAAGAGGGATCAAAAGCACACAACCAGTGGGTGCAACAGCAGAGCCTTTCCCAAAGGACACTCCAATGTCTGATATGAACAAATTGTCAGGAGAGAAGTCTTTGGGAGCCTGAACCTTCCCCTCAGAAGCCCTTCGCAGCCCCATGCCGACTGCAGCTCTATGTTTTGACTCTCTCCCAACCCTAATCCTAACCTTGGAGCCACAATGAGTCTGAGACTAAGATTCCCAGGCACAAGCAGGAAGAAGTTCCCAGGGAACAGTTGCTTTTACCGTTCTTCTTCCACTCCTTCCCTGCTCTAACTGTAGTTTTATTCTTTTTTTCTTTCCCAACTTTGGAACTACACCTTAACACTATACGTAGGACACTGCCTTGCCTTATGTTGAGCCCATGCCCCGAGTCCCTGTTTCATTCCAGTTGCCTCTACCACAACTCCTGAGCTGAAGTTGGGGCTGGTTTTGTATTTATTGTTGGGACAATAAAAAGCCTTAAGCTGTGAGTTGGATGGGGCTGGGAGGGGCTGCCAAAGTGAGTGCTGAGCTTCAGAGTTCTCTCACAAGGACCTTTTTATCTTGCCATGGATACAGTCCTGGGCTAAGGCCAAGCCCCAACCCGAGCTCTAGGTTTAGGTTTAGGATTCATGTTAAGGTTGGGGTTCAGATTAGGATAGGTGTTTTGAGCTAAGAAAAGCCCAGAGCAGCACCCAAAGTGAGGGTATAAAGGAGCTTTCAGAGGACAGGCAAATGGAGGGAAGCAAAGAGATGGAAATTTTTTGGAAATCTATAGTTATTTATACTGCAGACATTGAGGTTTGCATTTGGGTATAGCATGATTTTTTGTCTAGATGAATATGCATAGTATTTTGACTGAAAGATGTATCTTGAAAGTATGAGGCATCCCTGCTTATGTTGTCTTTGACTGCAAGATATTCCTGTCTCACTCGCAGTCTCTTACTGAAGCAAACAGGGTGTGTATCAATACATATGTTCTTGACAGAAGAATAATCAACATAATGGAAGCAGTTTATATCCCAGAAGAGGTCTTTCTGTCTGAGATACTCCAGACCATAGTAATGGACATTTATCATCTTTGCAGAAGCTTTGAAATATTGCTTGTTTGCAGTCATCTTTTTTTTTCTTTTTTTCTTTTTTTTTTCTTTTCTTTTTCTTTTTCTTTCCTCTAGTCATGTCTCCTATTGAATGTGCATCTAATCAGAAAGAGATTTTGCAATGTAATGAGCTGCAGTGCCACCAATAATTAATGCCATTCAACTTTGCAGCCATGATGTTCTATTTCCTTTCATCTTTGGTCGTTATTTACCCCTGTGCAAAGTGAGTACAACACTAACAAATCAGATTGCTTCTCAATTTACATATATACAATGCCATTGCTTAGGAAAACAGTACTTACATGAGTAAATGAACAGTTAAACATCTGACTTACCATTTGCATCTGCAATCAAAATAATAGCTTGCATAAACTAACTGTGCAATTGTGCATGTGGTTTTGTGTATGCACCTGCCTTATGGTTCTCTTCACCTCTGTTATACATATATTTATGAAAATTTAGCATCTAATGTGTTTTGGTCCCCATTTCTGCTTTTTTATTTAAAAGATGGCACCTCTGTCAACACCAAGTTCCCATTTATCTTGGGTCATTTATTCAATCAGTGTATAGTCTGAAATAAATATACCATCTAACAGTTTATCACATCTTTTCTCACAAAAAAAAAAAGAAAAGGAATTTTTTATTTTTATTTCTCTCAGCCAGTTACTGAAAAAGATCAATGTACAGCCATGCAGCAAAGCATAACTAGCTGGTAAAATTGTACAGAAACTGACACAGAACGACATTATTGTAAATTAACTGTAAGGACTGATTCTCACTTAAATTGTAAACTGTTCCATCATCTGCCAGCTGCCTAGTTAAACAGTAGCATTCCAGGCAGTCACTCTGTGAATTGCATGCATTAGAGGAAAAACTGCTCTTCAGGATACTCTGACCAATAGCTTAAGCTACAGTTAGTTGTTTAAGTGTGTTACAGAGATCTATTGCAGAAAGAGCCTGTGCTTTTGTGACCAGCTGTGGGCCTTCATCAAGACTGATGAAGTCAAAGGAAAGACTCCCAGCAAGTTCAGTGTACTGAGGATTTGCCCCTAGTAGACATCACTAGCAGAGTATAGAAACAAACCTCTGATTGTGGAATGATACAAACAATCCTATTTCAATATAATATAAAATGTTGCTACTCATAAAGCTTTTGGAAGGTGAATACTTCAACAGATTAAATTAGTTAAGCATTTCACAAAGATACACATTTTTGGCATAATGCAGGCATAATGTACTTATAGTTATTACCTATAGTTATTCACATACATTTATTTTTTGCATTCAAGTGTTTGTTTGAAATCCAGTGAAAAGTGAAATTCAGGCAACAGGCACATGGCGTCAGCAGAAATACACCTGCTAGTGGTTATCATTTCAGGTGTAAATTTTTTTAACAATAAGGAAAAGCTCTTTTCCCCTGTTTTTATTGACCAGTAAGAATAAGCATGTAATACTTCACATTTTGCCATGGAGAGGAGATTCATTGTTCCTGGAACAGCAGACTATAACAAAAAAATTACTGTTTTTAATATTTTTAGTTCAACAAAAAAACCCAACACAAGTATTTTTGAGGGGGGAAAAATTGCAGAAAAAACCTGCACCTGCTTCTTAGAGAAAGCTGGCCATCAAAGGAGACATAAGAATGGGGCTGAATCTAAGAGAAGAAGAGACACAATGAATGTGAGCAGATGAACAGACCAAAGCTCTGCCTAGGTCAGCCAGCTGGCCCTGGGCAGGAGACTGGGATTCTCAAATTTGTACTGTCACTGTTACCTCAGATAGGCTTAAGAATCTATGTTTGTGATGCTAGTGGTTGAGGTGGACTGCAGTTGAGCTACAGCATGTGACAAGGCCAAATTGGAGCCCAGAAGAAGACTTAAAATGGTAGACATCATACAAAGCTTGTGAGATCTTATTTGAAGGAATGGAGGAGGGACTCCTTGTCTTCTAGTATTGACAGAACTGTCTTTGCCCAGTGGAACATAAAGAAAGGGTGGGTTTTGATCATTGTGTTTACTGTATTTCTTGTGCCTTTGGAAGGATGGGGAAGGAAGCAGGGTGCTGTTGTTTAGATAAACAGGGTTCTTTGGGATAAAGATGGGGAGAGCAACAGACAGCAGGAACATTGCTGAATGAACCACAATAATTTGGTCACAAATAACATCTTAGAAAACTGCGGGAATGGGTACAAAATCTTCTGTGAGGTTACTTACGCTGACTCTGGACAGCTCTTTTACTGGAAAAAAAGTATTAATGAAGGTTGCTTAGTGGAGAGCAAGTGGTTCACTAATCATAAATGCTGGATGTAGCGATTTTCTGGATTCCTGAAGAAAGGTCTGTTCTTTCAGAAACTATAAAGACCCAGTGGGAAGCAACCAGAGTGAATAATCTTTGAGCCCTGGACTGCTATAGCCTCTCTGTAGCCAACTCACCATTTTGATTATCTGGCATGGAGAGGACCGTAACTCATCGCACACTATTTCTCTCCTTTAAGGAATCCTATTCTCAGAATGAAGGGAGTGTGGCTCTATGTCATCTTACCATGTAACTGTGGGAAGGCTTTCCCTAATACCTCTTCCCCATATTCTGCACAAAACCAATGGGCTGTCTAGCTTGAGTTCTGGTTCAGAAGGTGGATCACACAGTGGCACTAGTCGGATTTTCTTACATTAGGATTTGAGGGTCAAACCCAGTATTGATGACAAAAGCTTATTCACAAGTGGTTTTAGGCAAACAGTCATGATCTTAAGCATGCACATTGTTAACAGTGCAAAGCACATACATAGCTGACTAAATGCTGTCTATATATTATAAGAAATACAGGCAGGGGAAGAAATTGACTTTTTAAGGGGTCTTCTATGTCTCATCTGGGTCTGTTATGCATTGCAAAGCAATTGTCAGGATGAATGCTGTGTGCTCTCCCTGAATCTAAGCATGCATGCTAAATCAATTCAGAGATATAAATTATTTGTTCCAAAAGTGGTATCCTTGCTTTTGCCTTCCTGACTGAAAAGCAACTGAAATAACACAGTTTTTTGGGCTTATGTGGGGATTATACGGTACATTAACTTTGTTCTTATACTCTGCAGCAAGGTGAATTTAATCTTTTTAGGGTGTATACAAGGAATGCTTTTTGATCTACTGTATGTTGCCTCATTATCTTTGCTAATAATAATGTTATCTATAGTAGGTAGATGGTCAATTTACATCTGCTGCATCTTGTCTGTCTTCCTCTGTGTAAAAAAAAATGTGAAGATCTGTCTCATATATTTTAGTTCCCACAAGAATCCATCAAACAGCATATTCGAACATTATTGTGCCTCCAGCCATGCAAAGTACTTTACTAATTAAGTTTACTTTTGGATAGATCTGGACTTAAAGCATAGTACTTCAAAGAGTCAAAGGTCTGGCAGTCTCCTCTATTTTACACCTTATTGTTCTGATAATTTCAGACAATGCTGATGTCATCATTCACAATAGCAAAACTTAAAACACTAGTAAATTTTGTCACAAGTTTCCCATCATGTGACAGCATCCTTTTAAGCCACATCTAATTACATTAACTACTCTGCCAAGTTATTAATTTTTTCATAAAAAGATGTTAAAACTGAATTCTAGTACAATATATTTTCTTTATGCAGATGATATTGAATGTGAACACTCCTCAAATGGTATCATATACTGCATTCCTCTACTGAATAGTGAAAATAATGCAATATGGAGGACACTTACTGCAGATATCTCCCCATTGAGAAATGAGATGTACTGCATTTTAGAGCTTTGCTGAATGTTCTAGTTCAAATTAATTATGAAGGGAGAAAAACAAGTCCATCTACAGCAAAAATAGCCCATATTATGAAAACTTTCTCCAACGTAGCGGCAGCTCCATTGGGAAGAGCAATCCCTGATTCCTTTGGGAATATAGTAATTCTTGCCCAAATATGTAGCCAGCCTCAAGGAGGCTAACAGGACAAAATGTGAAATGCAGTGGATGCTTATATAAATAGAAAAGTCTTGAGGCTCTTAAGGAGTCTTATATGAATGTTAGAGGACTAATAGAGACACGATCAGCCAATTTGCATACACCTTAGAACACAAACTGACCATATCAGCTTTTTTTTTTTTCCCCAAGAAAAAAAAAAAGAGCAAAAAGCTCATTATTTTACATAAAAAATATATACAGTTATACTCTGGCATAGTCAGAATGTAGTGTCAGGCAATTGGAAACAGCATTGGTCAGTGGCTTGGGCAATGGACTGATATTCAGAGAATCCAGGTTTAAGTCCAAGTTGGTGTCTTGTCAAGTCATGTAGCATTGGTGTCTCAGTTTCTTCTGCTTCAAAGAGGGAAATAATTCTGTTTATCTTGTAAAGTTTTTTTTGATCCATGAAAGAAAGCAAGCTATCAATGAGAGTTTTGTTATTGAATCTTTGCATGCAGTTTTTTAGGTTTTTTGGGTTTGTTTTTTTTTTTTTTGCATTATCAAGAACAGCTTGACAAAATGCTCACTCAGTAAGCTGGTTCTTTTAAAGCAAAGGGATTTTGTCATCCCCAAGTCCCCAACAATACGATCTCACTGTCTATCTTAGTGGCTTACCTCCTGAATTTGTTGTGGCATGTCAACATCTTTCTTATCTTGGAGAACCCAAAACAGGATTGTAGTACTGCAGGTGTGGTCTCACAAGTGTCGAATAATGAGAATTGTCAGTTCCCCTGACCTGTTGTCTACACTCTTGATGACACAATCTGGTACACAGCTGGACGACTTCTCTGCAAGGGAAAATTTTTTGTTTCATTTTCATGTTCACGTTGTGTATTACAGAACTGAAGCTTAAAGAGCCAAAATTCCACAAACTGCACATTTATGTCAGCATAAACTACAAAAAACCCCAATCCAACAACCCACCTCACGCCCCCCACCCCTCTCTATCCTTGATAACCTCTAGACTGCATGTCAGGATTACATGATATCTTGCTATTTGCAGACCATTTGAGATGAGTGGGAAGTAGATGGTGTGTTTTAAAAAACATCAGATGAAACTTGGTGTAACTGAGAGGCTGTGTTTCGTGTTTCATGTGTTGGTAACCTCAAGAAAAAATGTCATCTCCTTGCTCATGTCAACAGCTTAAGAAGAGCGGAATCAAAATCTCTGTTAGTCAGTCCAACATGTTATTCTATTCCTGACCATAGCACTAACAAGATCACTTTTGAGATGCAATCTGAAACAGAAAACCTGAGATGCTACACCACCACACAAACATTTTTAGCCCTGTATTTTACAGTACTGCTCAAGCAGTCATGACTCAAAAGTGTCGAGTATTAAGTCAAGCCTGAAGTTGAGAGTTGGTCTTGACATAATTCAAGGAATTTAGCAACTAGGAATAAATTCAGTTTATAGAATACCTATCTGTAAATAATATATTTAAATTCAGTATTTTAACAACTTGAGAATTTACTGCTCAACTTCCGGTACAAATAACATTTAAAATAGCTTGCCAGCTTTTTATCACAGATGCCTGATTCACATGGCTACTCTAGTCTACTCTTTAAATAACTGCCCTGTGACTACATTCTTGGTCTTTTTTTGTTTATTATTTAAAATTTGTCCAAGAGACAAACCCAAGTGACAGTATAACCCTAATTCCCCCATGTGTGTTTAGCAAATTCCCGTTCATGTTTCATAATAACAAAAAACTTATTAAAATTGTTAGAGTAACAAGCTGTATATTTTCTTTGAATACATCTTTATTTCTTATATTTGCAGTGTTTACACTGGAATGTACTCATCAGATCAGAACAGAAGTCCATCCCATTAAGTATCTTTTCTCTAAGTGACTACATATTACACTGAGAGGTGTATAGATCAATTATATGGGATATACTTCTGGGCAAATTTTTCTCCTAAATCTGGGCAGAAAACTAAAAGAAAGCCTTTGGAGTATCAGGGTCGTATATTATACCATCAAATTTTGTGGTAATTTCACCGTGAATCCCTATTGTCTTTTTGGCTACCTTTGTTAAGCTCATCTAAATTTTCCTGAGTTTTAACTTGTCTAAATCCAATTAATGTTAATTTTTGTCTTCTGAAAGCTTTGTTATTTAATCCCTTTTTAGACTACATGTAAATAAACTGCATCATTGAATCTTTCCAACATTGTTAATTACAATACCTGCTGTGCTAACCACTAGCCCCTTCTGCACATAATCTATCATTCATTCCCATGGGAAAGCTGTATCCATCACTCATGGCAGTTTGATTTCCTGAATATCTTCTCCTAGAATTTTCAGAAATCCAACTAGATTTTTTTTTTCCATTCCTTTTTTGTACTTTCAGCTAATAATTCTTCAAAAGTTCTAAATAATTAAGTCGGACATTAGTTTCCGTTAGCAAAGCCATCTGACTTCAGGAGGAGTTATTCTACATATTTAATACTCAGAAACATGATGTCAAATATTTATACGATCTGAAGCAGCAGACACAATTCTGTAATTCTAGAAATAAGCCACATGTCAGATGTGAAAGAAATGTGACTATACCTGTGCTTTGGCACCCTGATATGGTAACAGATTTTCAAAACATATCTCTGGCAGCAGGTTTGCGTGCATCACTTTTAATTCCATTACATTTAGGGTTCGTGTGTTCACAGTAACAGTTGGTACTTTGGCCTCTTGTTGTAGCAAGGCATATTTGTGTACATACCCTTCTCTTCTGCACCACATAAAAGCATCTACACGTCTTAATCATATCTGTAGCCCAGTGAAAATAGTTTTTGCTATAACTAGTAAAAAGCCACAGGCTTTTATTGACCTAGAAATGCAAGGTCTTAGAACTTGTCTGGGCTTGTCTTAGCCTGATGCGACTTTAGCTTGTTTTAGAAGTGTGTAGATGTAGTTGGTAACAAACATAACTCTTTTCTATTAATTTGGACTATTCCTATTATTTGGGAAATAGGGTAGGTTTCAAGTCCTTTTGAGTAAGACTCCCCTGCCTGCTTCTTCCTACAGAAGCCTAGGGCTGTTGATGTTAAGACCTAAAGGAGCATTGAAAGAGTATGAGTAGCATTAGAGAAAAGGGGTAGGTACTAGGAAGATAGTATATAATTTCCTGTAGTATCAAGAGGGTTATTCTGTAATACTTAGATAATTCAAGACATGCAGTGGTATATTCATATGCACTTCATATTCAAGATATGCAGTGGTATAATTGTACCTGGGCAAAAAATAACTTGATGTATTTTGATTACATGCTAAAACGTTAATTGGACTAACAACTGTGTATCTAAGGTGTGTTCCCTTTTTTTTTTCTGATAACAAGATTTTAGTATAAAACACGAGTAAGCTTGTTAAAAGCTCAACACTGTGTACATGCCAAGCTTTGAAACCTCAAGTAGTTTCATTGACATTAAAAGGGACAATTCATGTTCACAGGTGCCTAAATTGGGGGTTTTTTTGCTGAGTCTTAAGAGGATGTATCTTCATTCTCGATGCTCAGTCTTAATGGAAAATAAACCTCTGCTTTTAGCAAGTGCCAAATGTTATCATTCAGAATGCTGGAGTCTCCCTAATGAGTAGTATTTGAGCTTAATCACTTGATAAATTGCAAGTGCTGTTTTTCTTCTAATGCCCTAACAACTCTATCAGTGTGGTTGCCTCTTTTTATCTTTATTTCTTTATTCTTCTGTCTTTGTTTCAGTTATTATAGTCTCATTTTCACTCTGACATCCTTTGATATACAATCGTTATAAATCATGGTCAGTTTTGTAAAGTTCAGAAGGGTTTTTTTTTGCATTATACTACAGTTAATACCTCATGAAAAAAGTTATTTCAGATCCCTTGTGTTTGCAAAGGATGATCTCATTCAATGCTACGGAAATGGTAGGAGCAGAAGGGAATTTTCATCATCAAACAGTCAGAAAGAAAGAGCCTAAATTACATCACGGCATTGTATCAGTAAACAGAGCTGCCTTACTGTTATTATTACTGTGATTTTTATTTTGCTGTGGTAACTGAACCCTACTTGAGGATCAGGGCACTGTTAGGTGAATTATCACACCAACATATAGCCAATGTTTAGACATTTCATATGACGCACTGTGACCCAATGGCAAAATATGTGCACTGCTTCCTCTGAAGTTATGGGGAAGGAGGGGTTGCAAACTCTACTTGAGGGGGTTTTTTTATTATTATTTGTTTAAAGGGATACATTTTGCTATGAAGAGAAATTTCAGCTGTGTGTATTTTTCATCCTAAGGATGTTAAAAGTTTTACTTACCCCTAGTTTCTTCCTTGCTTGCAAACTATTTCCCAGTGGCAAACTATCTGCCAGGCAGATGTAAATACTCAAAAAAGACAAGCAGGAAATGTGAAGATGAAATTGAGGTTAAATTACAAAGACACTGGGTATCTGCATGTTGGATTTAGAATTGTTGCACAGTAAGCATGCTGTGGTTGTTGTGGGGGCCCTCTTCTAAAGTAAATTGTTGCTATTATAGGGGAATCCAGTGACACTGACGGATATAACGTTCCCTTTTTATCAATACTATGTGCATGTTGTGTTTATAGAGTGCACACAGATCCCATTGAACTTAAAGGAAATACGGCAGCATACAGGGCATTGGCTCTAGAAGACTTCTTGTGAATGCTGTTACCTAATCAACCAAGAACAGCTGCTTGTATTATTGAACTTTTTGGTCTCCAGCTGTTTCAGAAAACTCCTACCAGTACTGTAGATTGACTTCCTTTTATGCCCAAGTGTATCTCATCTGACTTCACAGTTCATGAATAAATTTTTTTGGTAGATTCTTCTTCATTTAAATGGAACTTCCCTTGTTTTAGTACTTGAAGTTGCCAAAACAAAGTGAAAAATGTGTGTATGTATGTCTTCAAAATTCTGACCAAACCAAAAAAACTCCAGGCAACATCATCAGCATAGACAATCTCATGTCTGCTCTTCCACATGGTTGTTATATCTCTTGTTTCGTTATCATACTATGGTGCAGATTTCTATTCTTATTCAGTGTTTTTGAGTTCACTCAGCTTGCCTAGTTGTTGGTAGGTTTTGCCGTGCTCAGTAGCTGTTATCATCATGTGGTTTATTTCAAATTTCTCCTTAGATGGGTTGCTGGCTTCCAAAAGCCTCTGGGTTTCAGCAGACTCTTATCTGGTTTTTGACAAATTGTAGGTAGAAGACAGCAAATGAGGTAAAATGTATTTTAAAGTGTCACTGATACATTCACCATACACACTTTAGGAACTGTAATATTAGATTTGTAAGAATTTTCCTAATATTAGGCCCCCAGAGGAATCCTATGACAAAAGGAAGCTGTGGTAAGTAAACATGTTCTAAGCATGGGGGCTTTTTTTTTTGGTAATGGAAGACATCAGTGGATCAGTTTTTGGACATATTTAGGTAATGGCAGAGTCTAAGCATCCATTCATAGGGAAAGGGTTTCAGAGCTAGAAGTGAAGTTTAAAAGCAAATCAGTACAGATTACATGTCTACCCCTCAGGACCTTTCTCTTCTTTAAATGTTCTTCCTAAATTGAGCAGAAAATGGGAAATATGGGATTTTCCGTACAGTGGAAGCATCTAAAGCACTGCATTTTAGGAAACTGCAACACGGAGCTGTTAAAATATTTCTGACCATTCTCTGTCAGCCTTGCTATGGGTGTCTCTGTAAGGTGGCCAGCACATGCAGGCAGATCCCACTCAGGTCATGGGGAGCCTAGAGTTAGGAGAGCTCCTTATTTTTTTTGGTGGGCTGCCAAAGGAGCAGAGAAATGACATGCTGGGAGAGCTAGCTGGACTGATCTGACATGGAGATCTTAGTACTGGAATGACTTGAATATCTGTAACAAACCTTTCCTCTGAGAAAACGACAATTTATTCCAATGACAATTCTTGAAGGAAGTGTACAATTTTGAGCAACATTTCCAACCCTCCCCCCCCCCGACCCAGGCATCTCTTGAAATATTTTTATGCTCCAGGATAAAAAATTTTGTATTAAGTTACACACTTGGACTCTGTAATCACAAGTGTGTGATCTACACGCTGGACTATTTAGCCTGATGTACAATAAAAAATTGTTTACATAAGGTCGAAGATCTTCATGTGAAGGTGGTAAGAGATAACCACTGATGGAATGCCAGTTCCCCATGAGTCCAAGGAGACAGTTGTTTTATACATGAAAGAAACAACAGCAGACAAAGTATTTAGAATGAAGTATTTTCTGTCCTGAGTAGGCTTCCTAACTTTAGTGGTCTAAGCAGTTCTAAACAACTCAATTTCAGAAGTTTATTTTATCCAGAAGTTTTGTTTTTTTCTTTTCTTTTTTTTTTCATCCAGGAATTTTCTTCAAGGACTTGCTCTTCCTAGCCATCCATAGACTGCAAGAGACATAGATGTTAATGGGAGATGTTTATGTTCAGCATCATATGCAGTCCCAACACCCTGATCTAGCCTAGAACTTAAGTTCCCATTGAAATAGCAAAATTTAATATACGTATTAACTTCTGTAGGTTAATAATTTGTCTGCTTGCACTTTCTCTGTTTTCTATAGACCATTCTTCAAGAAAAGATTAATTTTTTGAAGGTATTTTAGGGTCCAGACCAGCAAAGACATTGAAGTCTCACTGATTCTCAAGATGCCTAATGATACGGTTGTTTGCCCATGTACCAAGGCTCATTGCGATAATGTAATTACATTCAGTAGGAAATTCAGAAGGTTTAAAAAATGTTTCTGCACTTGAAGAAAATAATGATATTTCTGTTAGAAAGGAATGTATTGAAATTTTGTTTGAATGAAGAAATGAAAACACAATGAATCATTCATATAGTTTTATCAAAAGCAAAATGTTGATGAAATTCCTTAACCTCCGTGGACACCACAATGGTGGTAGCTTTCATATCCCTGGCTACTTCCCACCAGCGTGGCAGTCTTGGCTTCACTCAAGTCCCATGACCAAAAGGTTTACAACTCCCTGGCAGGGAGCCTTAAAGTCCTGCCACTTGTGGCTTTAGCTATTATTCTGCAGTTGCCAGTTGTTTAGCTTGTCTGACTGTTTAGCTTAGCTGGACTTCCTCTGTAGGAAACCTACCTGCATCTGTCAAATGGTTCATCACATCCTGTTCTTGTAGAACACTTCTACACTGGCATAACATTTCAACGGAAAAATTTCTAGCTAACCCTACCAGGAATGGGAAGATCACTAAAAGCTGTGTTTTGTCAGTGGGATAGGCAGAGCTTCAACTCAGCTCACTCTTCCAGTAATTTTCAGGGATAGACATTAAGTCAGGGTTTCTCCCTTGGCCAAACCAAAAGGAAAGAAGCAAAATTTCTGGAGAGAACCGCTACTGTGTGGCCACTTCCAGGCTTAAACAGAGCTTAAATATCTCACATGTGGAGTTTCGAGGTAATGGGATTTACTGCATCACTCACCATGAGTGTTCAGCCAGTGGGAGTCAGCTGAAGTTTGAGGAATATATTTAAGTGTTGTGTTAACATCTTAAAGAAAATGTTGTCCTTCCTGAATATGTTTGTGTTTATCAGATACTGGACAGGATTGCCCCTTCCTCATTGTACGCATGTAAAAACATTAGTGAGATTATTAACAGTGGTATTGACTTTGCAAGGAGAACGAAGAGCTATTTCTCATAAAATGAGCTTCCTCCAACTGCTCTGCAGTATTTGTTTCATCTTCTACTTTCTGAGCTGCAACAGTCAGACTTATTTTAAGTTTGTCACAAATTAACAGGGAATTGTGCTCCTCCTTGTTAGTATGGAAACTAATGGATCAGGCCAGGTTCTGTGCCAGTGTTAATTGCTCCATCTTTATTTGAAGTCAATGGCACTAAATTATTTCCTGATGACAAAGGACTCAACCTTTCATTTTTATTTTGACACACGGGCGTTGGTTATGCTGAGTTGAAAATCTCATTTATAAAGTTTTATAGACTTGGGCTGAGATGCTTTGTCTGCTAACACTAAAGCTCTTGCCTTGTATCCTTTACTGTGGCTTTCATTGCAAAGTACAACCTCCCATTTCTATTCTAGCCTGATACAGTTTTTGAAAAAAAACATCAAGTCTTTTAGAAAGGAAGGGGTGTCTCTTTCCCTCATCTTTTGTCTCCAACCTTTACATGTAGTTTTCCCCATCGCGCCTCTGTTTCTAGTGCGTAATCTTTCGTAGTCCTATACAAATTTTCCATTTTTCTCTATTTTCCTCTTTCTCTGCTTCTGTTTCAGGAACCTTACCAGCAACCACATTCTCTACTTTGCTGCTGTATGATTAGAGTTTTATTTCTAGTTATTATCTTGCCATGTGACTCTTTCTGAGAATATCTATCATCTAGAATTGCATCTAGTCATTTAAAATTCTGTCCCCTACCTCCTACCTTCTCTCCATCCATCTTTGCCATAAAGATTCATAATAGCTTGTTGATTAGAATTAAATCTTTCTTCTACTTATACATCCCCAGTTAGAAGTGTTTGCTTTGAATAGGTGAGACATTTCACTGATAACTGATTATTGAAGGTATTTTTTAATTTATTATATGGCTATAAATTAATGAACAATATATTATTTTTCTGTTTGCTATCTACATGTGGACTCTTTCTGCCTTTAAAACTGAGGTTTAATTATAAAATTCTATTTTATCTGTCAAATTCTTGTAGTTCTTTGATACTTCTTTAAAGACAATAGTTGGCTAATTATAATAATGGTGTTAATTTAAGCAGTCTTCTAAAGGTTGTGAAAACCAGGATCTTTGTAAGGGTTTGGTTAGGACAGTCTTATCTAGGGCAGTGAACTGTCACCTGCTTCAGCAAAATGTACTGGTTTTAAAAAACATGATAGAAATAGGTATTTCCAAGGGGAGATAAAATTTTTAGATCATTTTGGTGATCCAATTCATAGAAAGGACCTGCAACCTGTTTTATTGGCACAATATATAAGGATAAAGGAGGAGGTCACTGAAGGCAGAATAAACTGCAACGCAGAGATAAGGACAAGAAGTTTAAGTGGCGGGGGGACATAGACATGGAAATTCCTCAAGTTTGCATCATTTTCAACACAGCATGTAAGCATATTCTGAACCTGTAAACATGCTCCTAGCATGGCTGTACCCTCTAGAGCATGTGTTGATCAGCATTCTGGATACCTTAGGACACCATCATGCATATCCAGACTGCATTGTAGCAGTGAGGTCCAAGAGGTGGATCATGCTGAGTTCATGACTTTCTTTGAAGGCTTTGCTCAGGAGAGGGCAAGGGTCACTACTCCAGAGGCAGTGAGATGTAGGGGTAGGTTGCATAGTAATGTCCCCACAGAGTTGTTTACTGTGTCAGGATTCATGTCTTGTTGTGGAAGGAAAAGGGGCAGAACTTCCTATCTACAGAAATAGAGAACTTCTTATTTTAGTGCAGAAGACACAACAAAACTTACAGCATAAGAAACTTATCTGGATTTGTATCTCATAGTATGACTCAAGTGCTTGATTTCCAGGATGAAACTAATTCTGCAAGAGAAAAGAAGGAGGTGGCCTTTTCTAGAGTATCCTCTTGTGTCAGAACGCTCACAGTTAGTATCATTCCAGAGTCTTCCAACATTCACACATAAAGCCTTTCAGTTTTGTTCAGTGCTTAAGCCTGAGCTGTTGTGTAAATTTTACCTTTGATGATGTGTTCACTACTGAAATGAGGACGACGACAAAGACAGTCAAGTGCTTATAGTCTTCCAATATCAGTGGATACTGAGAGAGTCTCTTCACTGCAAGAGTTGCAGAGCAGCTCAGACTGTTGAACTGCAAAACTCCCTTAAATTATGGACTTGTATATGTTCATACTCACACGATTATGCTCACATAAATGTGAGCAACTTCAGTGAAATAAATTTCATTTATTATGGCTTCTTCCATTTTAACAATGTTTGAATAATACCCAAACCAGATGAACTAACTACCAAAAATTATTTCTGCCTTGAAATCAGACCATGAAAATGATCTGTTCACTAATAAATAGAATTTCTTCAAACAATATACTAGGCCAGATAATCTTTTTATTCTCATGTCTCTTCTTAAGATGTATAAAAAATTTGTAAAGAGTGTGGGTGAATGAAGACATGGGGTTTGGAGGCACATGTGAGGGAATCGTCTTTGTTACTCGACAGCCATGGTTATGTGAAGAGGTTAAAATGTGACACATTACAGCGAAGAAGTAGCACAATGCATAAAAGAGAGGTAGCCTTGTCCTGGTGATGACAGCTTCATCCTTAGATAAGCATGTCTTCCTAAGGGAAACATACATATTTTCCCACATATTTTCAAATGTATGAATTTATGGCCTGCTTGTTTGTTTGCAAGTAATATCTGTCATCCAGATTCCTGCTTCAATCCTCCAATTGTCATTTATGGTCTAATTTTAGCGGAAAACCTATCTTCCAACAGCGAATGAAGATTACTTCATTTTAAAATTCTTTTTTTCATAGGTTTTGATCCAAGAAATCTGCATGTCAATAGTACTGGTCATGGGTCCCCAAAAGGAGGAAAAATGAGTACCTCAAACATTCAAGGAAGAGGAGCTGCAAGTAGAGCAGTGAGTTTCTAGACAGTGAGTTCTATCTGTTACACAGTGTTGAGAACAGAACAGTCCTCCATAGAATACTGTGCTTGGGGGGGTGGGGGGTGGGGGGGAAGTTTATTTTGGAAAAATTATATACTTCTGCCCAATTTAAATCCTTTTTTTTTGCTTCATGTCTCTTTTTTTCTCTGAGTGATGGCTACAGTTCTTCTTTCCATTTGTTACTATTTTATTATTCACTCCTTTTTGCTGTTCTTTCTCCCTCTGAAATTCAGTAAATCTAAAGCAGTAGGAAGGGAAATAGGACCTAGTGAAGTGAATTCGATAAATGACTGTGGTATTTCATCCATTATTTAATCAACTGGATACAAAAGTAACAAAAGGTGGCCCATGTGATACCAAACTCACAGAATCACAGAATCATAGGGTTGGAAGGGTCCTTAATAAATCATCTAGTCCAACCCCCTGCCAGAGCAGGGCCACCTTAGAGCAGGTTGCACAGGAACGCGTCCAGGCGGGTTTTGAATGTCTCCAGAGACGGAGACTCCACCACCTCCCTGGGCAGCCTGTTCCAGTGCTCTGCCACCCTCAAGGGAAAGAAGTTCCTCCTCATGTTTAGGTGGAACTTCCTATACTCAAGTTTGTGCCCGTTACCTCTTGTCCTGTCACTGGGCACCACTGAAAAGAGCCTGGCCCCATCCTCCTGACACCACCCTTTAAGTATTTGTAAGCACTGATAAGGTTCCCCCTCAGCCGTCTTTTTTTCCAGACTAAAGCGACCCAATTCCCTCAGCCTTTCTTCATAGGAGAGGTGTTCCAGTCCCCTAATCATCTTGGTAGCCCTTTGCTGCACCCTCTCCAGCAGCTCCCTGTCCTTCTTGAGCTGGGGAGCCCAGAACTGGACACAGGACTCCAGGTGGGGCCTCACCAAGGCAGAGTAGAGGCGGAGGATGACCTCCCTCCACCTGCTGGCCACACTCTTCTTGATGCACCCCAGGATGCCATTGGCCTTCTTGGCCACAAGGGCACATTGCTGGCTCATGGCCATCCTGTTGTCCACCAGGACTCCCAGGTCCCTTTCCTCAGAGCTGCTCTCCAGCAGGTCAGCTCCCAACCTGTACTGGTGCAGGGGGTTATTCCTCCCCAGGTGCAGCACCCTACACTTGCCCTTATTGAATTTCATGAGGTTCCTCTCCGCCCAGCTCTCCAGCCTGTCCAGGTCTCTCTGGATGGCGGCACAGCCTTCTGGGGTGTCAGCCACCCCTCCCAGCTTTGTGTCGTCAGCAAACTTGCTGAGGGTACAGATAGGATCCTAAGAAATTAAGGTTCAGTGAATCTGGCTTTTATACTAGACAAATGTGTAGATTCATACAGCATTTTAGGCTACTTAGCTGAATAACCACTTAAATATCTTTCCGTATATTAAACAAATATTAAGGGTTCTCCTAAAGAGAATGTAGAAATATGAAGTTCATAACTTAACCAGATAAATATACTTTATGTTGAGTGATGAGTATGCTATGTACTAGAGTTAGCAGAGAAATGATTTCATGTTATCTGAAGGATATTCTGTAGGGGGAACTCCTATTTCACACATCTGCTAGGGGTCTTCTCGAGTCAACAGCATATCAGTAGGGATGATCAAGCTAATATTGTTGAAGAAATTAAGCTGTCACAGGAAAAAAGGAATGGTCCCCTAAGAGGTCAGTGACTGTTTAAAAGACATGGAACAAATGGGTGGAGTACATCTTTGGCTGTGACAATAGAAGAGAGTTAGAAGTGAGATCTAAGTACTGTGTAGCACATTCAAAAAAATCTACAAAAGGGATGAATAGGGAAATAACAAAGTTTGTATATGATTCAAAATTATTTAAACCAGACAAATCTAAAGCTGACTGTCAAGAGATGCAGAAAATCCTCAGGCTAACTAACTGATAGAGTAGTAAAAATGCAGCAAAATTCACTGTCATAAATGCAAAGCAATGTAAATGAATAAAAACAGTCCATGACAGCATACAGGTAATCAGAGCTAAAGCCATTATGAACACCCAAGAAGGAGAAAAGTTCATTTTTTATAAAGAAGCCTAGAAGAGGAAAGAATTGAAGCACAAAGAAATTCTCATTAAATGTTTCAGTGCTTAAGAGAATCTGAAGTGAAACTCGAGTTTTGCCAGCATTTCTTTGACTAATCTTAAAGGGGAATATGCAGCATCTTCTAGAGATATTGTCAGTTACTCTTCACTGATACAGCCATGAAACTGGAGAGGAATTTTGCTTCTAATAATAGTTCAGCTCCAAGGACAGAGAAGAAGCTTTTCAAAGCTGCATAAGCAGCAACTGGGCTCCAAACTTCACTGAATTCCAGTAGAGATGAAGTGCCATATAAACATATGTGTCTTTATTTACCTCTTCCCCCCAACCTCCCACACACAAACTAGCCTAGTTTCTTAACCACACTGTGTGGGCAGAGAATGGGAAAACAGCTCCTGGGAGCTGCTCCTGCTCTCTCCTTGCAAGAAAGGGGGAAGTCTTGATTGTTCCTAAGGTGCTCTGACTGTAGCAAAACAAGACTCTGCCCTGGCAAGAGACTTACACATCCTGCTTCTATCACAAGTGAAAACATGGATGAAATGCCTGGGTGCCAGCACAGCCACAAATATCACCCTCTCCTGACAACACTTGTTATCCTCACTTAACTAATGAGCATAGCTGAGGTTTAGCACTTTCGCTCTTCCCACCTTATTCCCACCCCCAGACCGTCAGACTTGAAATGGAAGAATTAGCTTTCCCTAGTTAAACAACTTAGAATTTACAGTCAAGCATTATCAAAACCTTCTTCAAAGTTATCCACTAGCTTTCTACAATATGAAAACGTGCTTTTGCCTATCAAAATGTATTTATACCTATCTAAAGGTGATTGAACAATAGTTTTTTCAGTTATCTGGAATTTCTGGAAAAGAAACATTTCATTTGATCTAAACCAATTGTATTCAACACCAAATACTCTACTTTTAATTCAAGTATTTTTTTAAAATGAGGAAATGTCATCAGTAGGATCAAAGAACATTTCAAAACAAAAAATGTTTCATGAAAATTAAGAGTTTTCATTTTGAAAATATTTTGCAATATTTTCCAGGTGTTTCTAGAATGTAAAAATTGAACGACTATCCAATGTTATTAAATATTTTGCTCATGAAAAGAAAGCAGTGGTTGTAAAATCTCACTACATTTCAAATAGTCTTTCTCATCCTCAGGATCTACCATTAATAATAATTTTTAGAAGCTGAGACTTTATTCCAAGTTTCCACCTTGAGGGAGTTTTCTTTTTATCTTGGCATTGCAACCCTTTGAAAAGAAGCATTTAGAATGGAAGGCATGACAGATCTTTTAAATGGAATATGCAGCTACTGAGCTCCACACTATAATTACTGTCATACTGAAGAAGGTTAAATATTTATGAAGAATGTGCTTTTTATCATTCAGTCTAATTTTTAAACCTGAATTCTGTAATTGCATTGAAATGCCAATAATCAAGGGGGGTTTCTTTCTTGGCAGGCATAAGATTTTTACCAGTCTCAATTATTTGTGAAGCATGGCCGATGGAGGTATATAAACAAAGTCTGTGCAGTTTTTTATTTTGGACCAAAAAAATATTGAAAACAGTTCTGCAAAATAACTCACTAGGAAATGACTAACTGATTTTTTCCCAGAGATTAGAAATTGAGCTTGCCTCCTTTATGTATATTGAGTTTTATGTTTGGTCCCTTTGAGAATTTTTTCCTCCTCAAATTTGGTTAGGCTAAACATCAAAATGAAAATCGATCTTACATTTTAACTAGAGTAGATTGCCATATTGAAATCATACAGTGAACTTATGAAGAGTCTCATGGCAAAATTCACTGCATGACCCAAGTTTGCCTGATGCTTGCACTTTACTAAGTTTGTTAAAAGCTTGAAACAAATTCTGGTTTTAACAGTGCTATTACAGATACCTTTCACCTCCTCTTACAATTCTGTAATATAGATACTGGTAAAACAAGCAGGTGAAAATATTTCAGTTTAATAATTTGGTGAATGCACATCAAACCCCACAATTTTCATATGGTATTTTTTATGTAAATTAAGCAAGAAGAATTGTCTGAAGAGATTTACTAGAAAACATCCTAGAGGATGTATAGAATGTGATTTTTATAATTAATCAAGCTTTTAAAAACTTTTCATCTTTAATTTGAAATATTGGTTTGTCTTTGAGAAACATTAGGAAAAAAAATCGCAGTTATCTAAAACAGTCTCTAGACAGGAATCTGACACCTAAATCTAAGTTGTGATCCAAATTCTGCTCACATAATAAATGCTTAAACCAAGAGGCATTTAGATGTCTTCTCATCACTTGATAGTTCCTCAGGTGCGATTCTTAAAGTTCTGTCATTTTTTCAGGCCCAGAAAGGACAAGCTGGTTCCCATCTAGGCTAGGAAGTCAGAAGTGAAGCAGAGCAATGCCAAAGTCTATGGCTTGGTGGTGGAGGAGGAAGAATTTCTTGCTGAATGTTGTTCCAGCACAGAGCTACTGAACTGGCTCCCTGCCAGCATTGTTTTCTAGCTATTTTCCTTAAATAACTACCTGCTGGAGAAGTGATGGCAGTCTAATTATCTTTTATTTTACAGACTTGTGGCTAATACGCTTACCTAGGAGGCAATGCTTACTTAAAAGAAAAGGAGTCTTGGGTTTATGTGTTTGCATTTAGTAGATTTTGTTCACAAAAAAAAAGAAAAAAAAAAGAAAAAAAAAAAGAATCATAGAATCATAGAGTTGGAAGGGACCTCTAGAGAGGTCCAACCCCAGAAATAAAAGAAATGCCTGGATCAGAGTGCAGCACAAACCTGGTTTCCACGGAGTCTGACTGACTTGAGCAGTCTGTGCTCTTCCACACAGCAGTGCAGCTTCCATCAGAGGCATGGGGGGGCACCACACAGCCTTCTGTTAAGGGCTCTCCAACTGGAGAAGCAATGCATGGCTTTGAACCCGCTCAGGCTAGAGAGGTTCCTCTACTTCTTCACAAAGTATTCTAGTCACTGAGAGGGGGTGGGGGGTTAATTTAATTGAACTCTAGATGCCTACTTTTGAGGTGGAAACTACCTCGATCACCTTAGCAGTCAATGGATAGCACATTCAGGATATGATTGCTCTTATCCAAGAACAGACCTCTAAGGAATGTCGGGTCAGACAACCCCTCCAAACATTTCCTTCTTTCCATTGGCTGGAAAGGCACCCTGACTTAATTAGCTCAGCCACAGCCATTTAAAGCTGTAAGAAATTAATGCTACCCTCTGGTAGTCACAGGAGCACCACCATGGCACAGCTTTGTGCTAAAAGAAACCATGCCCTCCTCAATTGTGTGCAAGGTATGCCCCTGTCCTCAGGAGGAGATGCTGTACCCTGCTTCCAGGAGAGCTGGAAGGATCATCTCCAGAGTCACAGGAGTAAGCACTCCATAATGCAGCGTTTTCTGCTGGGTACTCTGAGCAGCTTTCTATCAACAGTGCAGGGTAGCCCTTCTGAGAGATCTGTCTCCTTGTGCAGTAGAGAGGGAATGTAGGGGCCCAAATTCTGGTATGGGTTCCATTCAGGGAAGCGAGGTAAGCATTCACGTCCTACATAGGCCTGGCTTTTCCCAGCTTTCAGAAAATATTCTGAGGGCTATAAGCATTTTATTGGTGTAAATAAATTTGAGGCACGGAGCATCTTGTATTTAAAATTAATGTTACCCTGCCCTAAGTAGTTACAATTTAAGTAACTACTTAGAATTGAAAAAACCCCATACTAATTGGCATTTACCGAATGCATTTTCTTCTATCCAAGCTATAAGGCTAGGAATATATACTTTGAGAAACTTTTATGAATCTAGTATTGATTATCTCTGACTCTTGGTTCAGTTTTGTTCTGTTGCCACCCTGAATGCATAGAGTTAAATCATGGGAAATGGCAACAAGGTTGTTAAAGAAGTGACTGATAAGGTAGAACAATGACACAGATAAGGCAGCCTAAGGTATATAACTTCAAAGAATTTTAGATATGAGTGGCTGCTGGGCTATTGGGAGACAAACTGGCTCCGTGTAGGCTGGAACTGGGGGTACTCTTCCTAGGGCTATGCCTGGGTTCAGCAGAGATCTGAAACTTCAAAGACTTTAGAAAAGGGGAGGGGGCATGAATAGATTAGGAAAGGCTATGAGGGATGAATCAATGGAAAGCTGACAGACTGCAAGAGACATGGGGAAACATCATATATGGTGAGCTGACTGTAGTGTTGGGGGTTTTATGGTTTTGTTTTGCTTTACCTCCAGGAATGAGGTTAATCAGGGGAAAATGAAAGCTTTCACACAGTTCTGTAGATGTTCCTACCTTTCAGAAATTCATGTTTTGGTTCTTGTTTTGCAGGTGTGATCACTGTGTCATCATATAGCTATAAATCTGTAGATAAGTTTGAGAAAATAGTCATGACCAACGTCTTATTGGGACTCAGATCAAGCCTGGGAGAAGTTAAGCTGTGGAATCCCACTCAAGAGAGATGGAATTAAGGTCTAGTGATTTTAATGTATACTCAGGGAGATCCAAAAGAAAGATTCAGGTATCTATTAGCTGTGACACTGACAGTCATAACTGTTTCTCTATCATTACATTAAAAAAAAGAAAGTGCATGATTCTGGATTCTTCCAGGGTTCAGACCCAAAAAAGGAAGACTGAGGAATGGCAAGATGATGATAGACAATTTAGATTGTGTCTGTTTTGTCCAGAGTGACCTTGTACAGAGGTCATACGTGTTGGGTGACATAGAAAACTAAAACATTACTTCATTTACCTTTGCTATCTATTCTCTGTTCATTTTATTTTTCATATATTCTTTATGCAGTCAAAGAAGGTTTCTAGCAAAGCTATTTTTCTACGTCCTTTGCTGCTTTGTATTCACAAGTGCATAAAGGATTAACTTTGAACACTGTTTATAGTGTGTTAATAGTATTGTACTACTTTTATTGCTGATCAGCTTCTAGGAAGTGCAAATGCTTTTGGGTGAACACTTGTGGCTCTTTTTGGCTCCCTTAATTTTGAATAGAACAAGAGTTGAAGGGGAAATAAACGTTGAACTAGGTTGCTACTTTTAGAGAAGTATAGTGAGAATAAAAAAAGTTGTATTAGCTCTACTAACCCAATAATAATTTTTCTTAAAATGTGCTACTCGAGTCTCCTTGCTCTTCAAAAGAATTTAAGTGTCCTTGAAACTGTAGGCATTATGGGCAAACTGTAGAATATTTTAGGAATTCAGAATAGATAAACCATTAAATATGAGTTTTAGCATTTGAGTGGAGTCTCTTTTATAGCTCTATCAAGCATCTTATCTGGGCTTTTTAACTTGAGTTACAGTACTTCAAAAATCACTGATTTGAAAGGCATTGGGAGTTGGGGGCAAATGGGAGTAATGATAAATCATAGAATGATATGATTTAAGGGGTCTAACTTACAAGATCTGGAGAAAAGTTGTTTGCTTCCCAAAACACCTTCATAGGGATCCTTAGGGGAAATACTATTATGTCTCCTTTCCAGAATCCCAATCTGATTTCATACTTAAGTACGCATGCAATTTTAAGGAATGATGGTGAGTTACCTGTAGTTTTTCCCATCGTATTTTGAAATCTTGACTGACAACATTAATGCAAGCATGTTCTAAATTATACTTAGCAGAAAGTATAGCACAAAAAACTCAGCATTGCGTGACTGGTTTTACAAGTAAAGCTGTAAAGACTTTTGTTATACATCATCTGGACATCTGAAGTAATGTTGTCAAGGACCTTCAGACGTTGTTTAAAACCCATACGTGTTTTTTACAGCCAACCAGGGGGAACAGCAATGGAACATAATTTTTGCAAACTACTGTATAAGGTATGACTCATTGCACTGCTTATTTTTTGCAAGAAGACATGAGGTACATCTTGCTAGCAAGCATATAAGCTTTTAAATGATTTGATGCCAGTTTATTTATGTAAAAAATTAATTTTGATTCTGACACTGACAAAAGTCAAGCAGAGTAAGACTTTGTTTATTTTATGGGACCATTAACTATAGAATGGCACCTTACATTTCCTATATTTAATGCCCAGAACAACAAACAATCTACAGCCAGATCTGTTCAATTACTCTCCATGATTTAAAGGAATGTTGTTACTTCCTGCAAATGAAATATCAATATAAGCACTTCAAAAATATTGAAAAGCTTGATCCTTTCAAGAGTTTATTATTTTATTTACAAACATTTTATACTGTGATATTTTATGTATCTCTTTACTTTCTTTGTTGGCTTTATTAGAAAAGAATGCAGTGCTATCCTTAGCTTAACTTAGCTGAATCTAAATCTAATAAAAATTCTCATTGACCTCACTGCTGCAGCACCTTTTTCTTCCTGCCTGCTATTTCATTCTTGTCTTCATGATTTCTACAGAAACAGGCAGAAACAGGGCAGTATAGCCCCTTTTGTCCTTACATCAAGGTTCACCTAAAGCTATATTTTGCTTTTCTGAATCCCTTTTTTTCACAGCTGGCAATCAAGACACGTGGCCGTAGCACGCACACAGTAAGAACAGCACTACCATATCTCAGTCATACCATGTTCCCGTGATTTTGAGAGAAACCCTCTAGAGGTATGCAGTAAATAAAGCCATCTCATGAGAGGAATTAATTAAAATGTCAGTTTGTTGTGGGATAGCTTCTAATGTCCAGTTTGTAAATTTGTGTTAACTTTCACCTTTTCCCCTTAAGCTAACCTACATGTGATGGTAACATCATGTGTCAGGAGAGCACCCTTTTGATGACATCTCTTGATCTAGACCAATTTGAGGGAAAAGAGAGATTACATATCCCCTCTGTGAATATTATAGGCAGAGCTGGTTCTCTTTCTTCCATGAACACTTATATGAATAATATAATAGGAAAAAAAGAGCAAAAATGCTTAGCATCTCCATATTTCTCTGTCCTCTTATCTAAACTACAGATGGCATCTGAGCATAGTCATGGCCTTGCACTGCTCTCACCGTGTTGATCATGTGAAAGACCCCTTTTATCAGATCAGCACAATCCTTCAGACACATTTCAATCAATAAAGGGTGGTAGCTGTTGTTGCTTCTGCTTTTCAAACTAGCATTTCAACCTGAACAGACAGATTAGAAGTCATTGGTTATTCTCAGAGGTTGCCCATGGAGGCTAAAAATTTGTTAGGAAATGATTAATAGGTGCCTTTCAAAGGAAAGATGGATGTTCTTACAATCCACATCTCATAAACCAATCTGCAGTTGTCTGTTTTGTCTTATTGCTGTATTGCTTGCCTGCATGAGCAAATTGGCATTTGCCTCAGTCACAACTCACACATATTCTTTTTATTTTGTTTTGAAGTATGAAATGGAGAGAAGGAAACTGGCACTTTCTTTGCATGAGGCTTGCACTTAATATACTAGAAAAAGCAAAAAAACCCCTTTGGTAACTACGTTACTGATAGACAAGCTTCAAGAAAGCCAGAAGAAAAGATCTGTTTTCATTCATTATCTGTCTCTCCCTTATGTTTGATATACAGGTGTCAAAATATGGGTAATTTAGTAGACTTTTCTAGGGATATAAAAGAAAAATAACTTGATCCACTACAAATATTTAGTTTGGGCTCACAACAGACTACCAGTGAACCATAACTGCTGGGACTGTCTGCATCCTTCTGCTGCATTTAACTTCATTGTCTTTTTTGTGATAAACTGTAAAGCAACATATCAAGTTAGCAGATTATTGACTGTCCTGCTGGAAAATTTGTAGAGCAGGCATGGTTTTAAATTAGCTCTGTAAAAGAATTAACAAGTCAAATCTGTGCAGGGCAAGTTTACATAGCATGCATTAGATTGACAGGCAGTAACTAAAAACTGAAATGTGCTTATTTGGGTGGAGGGGATTTTATGAGATATGAGTTCTTTTCATGAACACTTACTTGGAGTCCAGCTAATTTCTGCATGATTTTTTGTTTGTTGAAAGATATCTGGCTCTATCCCACTTTGTTATGGAATTTTAAAGATTTTTTTCTTTTTTTTTCTTTCCTGTCATACAGTTTGACTAGTTTTAGAAGGATGGCTAAATAACCTTGTTTTCTGGTACCAGGGAGGGAAGATGTTAGTTTCATTTTAATAAATACCTTTACATCATTTCATAATGATGCAGAGTGATTACGGAACAACTATGATAATTTTTGTTTTCTTCAAGTGCCCTTTCCAATGATGAAAAGTACATGAAAACAAAGTGTGTTGGCTTTAATGAACCTGTGTTGATTTACATATGTTAAGAGTTCAGTTTACCATCTGGGAAAGTCTAGCTTGTGTCTAATGTCTGTGTATTTTATTTGATGATTTGTGTATCTTCCATTATTTCACTTCCTATAATGCTAAATTCCTGTGATATGATTGCAATTGTTCCATAGAAAGTAGAGCTGAGGTAGGTCCCCCTCACCCTCTGGTTGGTTTTCTTTTTAATACTGCCTATGGAGAAAGTAAGACTTCAGAAAATGTTCGACTAAGCTACAGAGACTTTATCACTGGAGATGGCACAGACAGAAGAATTATGCTCTCTACACTGAAATGACCCCCTTTAAGGGTTAGGTGTCTTTAAAGATTAGAAGGTTTTATTTCCATCACTTCGATTTAAAGATATTGAAAATGTAGCACTTTTTCTCCAGTTGTGGACTCCATGGTTTTTTTTGGTTGTTTGGTTTTTGGGTTTTTTTTTCCAGAAAGCGGAGTCCGTTTCCCTGTGACAATATTCACAAAGCCTTCAGGAGGCTGTCAGAGCCGCAGTATTCAAGCCCCTACAAAGAATGTGGTACTTATGAAGGTGCTTTTGAAAATCCCAGTGGATACCTTTCTGCATTTCCAGACAGATAAATATCTTTAAAAATACAACTCTTACCTGCCAACTTCTCAGTAGGCAAATTTACAGTGTATCTATTTCTGGCTGAATATACTGTTGAAACGCATTGATGTAAAATACTTATTATTTCTCTTTCTTTTGTGGACTGTTGAATCATTCCTCAGCTTTTCCATTTTCAGAGCAAGGTAAATTGGTGCTGCATAGTTTACCATGTAGGGCTCTGGTGGATGTGCATAAAGACAAGTTCCTGTTCTACATACACAAAGTTTTCACTGTCCTTATTAAGGGTGAAGGTCTGTATTTGGTTTGAGGTTTCCTCAAAAAAAATTGACCCGTCTGCTTTTTTGTATTACTTTTAAACATAGCTTCAATGTAATTTTCCACCGTAACAGTGGTTGCATTTCAGGGGTCTTATAAAATACTATGAAGGAATTGTATTATGTAAGTATAAATTACGATCACTGAACTGTAAATATTTCATGGTAGTGACTGTGAAACTGTTACTTTGAAAGATATTTAGACAAGTAAGGAACCTTATGAAATTTAACAAGGCCAAGTGTAGGGTGCTGCACCTGGGGAGGAATAACCCCCTGCACCAGGACGGGTTGGGGGCTGACCTGCTGGAGAGCAGCTCTGAGGAAAGGGACCTGGGAGTCCTGGTGGACAACAGGATGACCATGAGCCAGCAACGTGCCCTTGTGGCCAAGAAGGCCAATGGCATCCTGGGGTGCATCAAGAAGAGTGTGGCCAGCAGGTGGAGGGAGGTCATCCTCCCCCTCTACTCTGCCTTGGTGAGGCCCCACCTGGAGCACTGTGTCCAGTTCTGGGCTCCCCAGCTCAAGAAGGACAGGGAACTGCTGGAGAGGGTGCAGCAAAGGGCTACCAAGGTGATTAGGGGACTGGAACACCTCTCCTATGAAGAAAGGCTGAGGGATTTGGGTCTCTTTAGTCTGGAAAAAAGGGGGGCTCTTATCAATGCTTCTAAATACTTAAAGGGTGGTGTCAGGAGGATTGGGCCAGGCTCTTTTCAGTGGTGCCCAGTGACAGGACAAGAGGGAATGGGCACAAACTTGAGCACAGGAATTTCCACCTAAACATGAGGAGGAACTTCTTTCCCTTGAGGGTGGCAGAGCCCTGGCACAGGCTGCCCAGGGAGGTGGTGGAGTCTCCGTCTCTGGAGACATTCCAAACCCGCCTGGACGCGTTCCTGTGCAACCTGCTCTAAGGTGGCCCTGCTCTGGCAGGGGGGTTGGACTGGATGATCTACTAAGGTCCCTTCCAACCCTAGGATTCTATGATCGGTGATAGCCTTAGAAATTAGTATACTGTATTCAAAAATCAAATGTGCTGAATTTAGCCATTAACTTAATAACGCATAAAAGCAAATCTAATTCCTTAAAATACTTGAGTGATGTATGCCACTGACATAGAGGAGTTGACTTGAGCACCTACGTGTTATTCTACTATGGTGACTTAAGTGAGACTGGGAATTTCTGACTTTAAATCCAATGACTCTACCAGTTTTGTAGGAGATCTGTCAGTGTCACTCTGTTTGTAGCAGAAACCAGAGTTGTACATATTCATTTGTCTGTAGAGTTTTTTAGATACATTTCCCACTTCCCAAGTTAAGAACCAGTTTTCAGAAACTGATTTTACAGACAAGAAAGGGAAATTTATCAGGGTTACTAATGGCATTTAAAATATTCTAAGTGGAATTCTCTGTCACAGGTATAAACCAAGTTTGACATTAAATACAGTAGAAACTACAAATTCACCAACAAGAGGAAAAGGTAGCCTTCTTGCTCTCTCAGTACTTCAGAAGATATGATTGCATACTATAGTTTATGTCTATGGACCTAAAGTATTGTCTCCCATTTCTCAGATTATTGTATGGAGGATGCTAGGATTAATCAGTGTATCTGAGAGCAGAACGAGGTAACAATCCTGCTTATTAGAAAAAGATTTTCCCAATTTTCAGAATTTTGGTTAAACATGATCAAGAATTGTATATCCTTTTAGAACAAGGAACACATTTTTTGGTCTTTCTATTTCTGATTGATCGCACCCATCACAAATTTAACTATAAATACAAAGATCTGGGGGATCTGTGGCACAGACTGCTTGTGATATTGGCTAAGGGTGGTACTGAAGGTGTCTTCTTCATAAACAGGAATTATCTTAGACCGTCTATCCTTTATTGGGAGATGGAAAAAGAAATTAAAGATTGAATGAAAAAATAAACAGAACCCATTGAGAGATGAACATTTTGAGAGCTGTGGGGAATTCTGCACTTTCACTGATGCAGTGTCCTCACAGACAGGTTTGGAGGTCAGGTACCACATGCTTCCTTCTCCTTACCTAGAGGGTTTGAATACTAACATGTATAACATCAGTCAAGAGGTAAAAATGAGCTATGGGCATTCATCACAATTAAAGGTTTTTATCAAGAGCATTTGTCAGTTTGCAGGTTGGTCTGAACTATAAGATTTAATAGGTGAAGACAGGTTGTGCTGCCATGTACACATCAGGGCTGGGGTGTCAGAGCACTGAGCACTCAGTGGCAAAATTTGTATCATCTCCCAGAACGGCCACAGCATGTCTCTTCTCTAGTTGTCTCTGCATGACCAGGGCTTTAAAGCAAATGAATAACAAAATATATCAGTTCCCTCATCCAATTCACAGGATAACCGCCCAGAAAGTTGTACCAGCCCTGAGGCAGTACAAATAGAGGGCAGGAATATCCCAAGGTGCTATAATACCTGAAGACTTCTGTATTTTAATAAGTTAATTTTCGGTGGCAGTGTTGGAATGAAAGGCTGTCTCGCACTCAGGTCTGCTCAGTGTTCCTTGTGTTTGCAGAACTGCATGATGATCTGAACCAGAGACCTGATGCAGCTGAAAAAACAGTTTCTGTTTGTGTTCTTTTTTTCAACTGAATCCACTCCTGTTCTGGCACAGCTTTGACCAGCTTTGGCCTGATTAAGCAGTATCTCTGAGTGCTCAACCGTGGCTTGTATCTGCTGAAATCACATTCTGAATCACTGGTTTGGGGAAAAAAGAAATTTAGGGGCATCCCCCCCCACCCAGCAAGTAGTTATTACTAGACAATCAAACACAAGAGATGATGGCCTGTCTGCCAAAGAAATGGCCGCAATTTTGAAGAGCTGAGGTCCTCCAGTTAGTAGGAACAATGCCAAAGCTGTCTCCTGAATAAAGTAATGAAGAGTTTAGTAGCAATGTCAGTGTAATGTATTCTTGCTGTTGGCACTGGGCACATTGTCCTCCCAGCTGGTTCAGCATAACTGTTTGTAAGGCAAGCAGTTATGTAGGTGGAGAAGAAAGCTGACTCTACTAAGCCACTTTTGCCTTTATGTTTAAATTCTTATTACAAGTATACTCACAGCTAACAGACCAATTCAAGGCTAGTAACCTGGGGCACAGGAGAAGCAGCAGCATCTTTCAGTGACAGATGGGAGGTAGTAAAACTCTCCTGCTTGTGATAAGGTGGAGGAAACATAGCAGAACTCTGTAGGCACCCCTGGAGTCTGTGACACCCATTTTACCCTTGTTCTGAGAACAGGGAAGGCTTTCCTTTTCACTTTCCTGAGCTGTCAATCCCTGTTCAACTTCAGGAACAGTTAATTCACTTGCTAAAATCCATTTTTCATGCATTGCCCTACTTGTAAGGGGTAGCAAATCCTTTCTTTTATTTACCATGCTTGAAATTTAACTTTCTTCTATAAGGCTGTAGAAAGAAAGTTCTTGTATGAGTCACAAAAAAGGAGCATTTGAGGCATTTTAACTTTTACATTATTTTCTTTTCAGTTTATGAATGTCTAAGCATTAGCTGACTCAACTTTATTAAGTATGAAAAAATGGCACTAGGATTTTAACATTAACTTATAAAAAATAATGCCAATGTCATAAAACATAATATGCATGATATTCAATGATATATAGCTATATTTGATAATAAATATCTTACGGAATTCATACAACTGAAGCCCACACAAGAATAAGGAAGCTGCCAAAAGTAGTAGCATATCCAGTTGGCTTAGTCAGCAAGAAACCAACTGGTCCACAGATGCTCTTTTTTTCTATGAGAAAATATCCTCTTTTGCAAGTCTCCTGTCTGCAAAATGTTTAATATGAGCTCTTCTCCTCCTGCAGGCTGTAAATCATTTATTCATCAAACCCTTTTATTTGTAGCAGATGGAAAACTTAGTACAAATTTAAAGACAAAAAAGGGGAAGATTAGACACTTAGGTGAATAATAAGCCTAATTGCATTATACTATACGGACTTTTAAAAAAGGCCTTAAGGCATGGGAATCAGCTGATACTCAGATGGATTTGGATGCCTTTTCTCTGTTTGGGTGGCACAGACAAGAATGGGGCAAGAAGCTGTTTTTCTTAAGAGTGCTTGTTCATCCTGTGTAAGGATGTGAACACAGGGAATGAGGCTATGATAATAAGTTCCCCTGTATTCAGCGTTCCCTTACTATCCACTTCCAGTGTCCTTGTCTATTCATGTGACTGTCTAACCCTGGTTCCAGCCAGTGTGGCAGTCAGAAAGGACTAGGTGTTCTGTTGCTGCAGAGTGTGTCTTTTTTTCTCTCTCATTCCCCGTGCGCATGTTCAGGCAAGAAAATGATAATGCACTAAAATAAAAAAAGACGTGGTATGGTTTCAATTCCTTTTCTTCCAGCACATGCACACTTATGTTATCTTTGGTTTAGCTACATTTCATTAAACTTTTGTTATCTGGCTATGTAACATAACTTGTATTCCTGCTCTTTACACAAAGTCATAAGGGGAAAAAAGACCCCATTCCTACACAGATGTAGAGAATGGTTCTCAGACTGTTTCCACATTCAAAAGAAATACTGCTACCATTTGTAGTATGGGTAAAAGTCTCACAATATTGCCATTAACTTAACTGCTACTCTAGCAACAAGAAAAATATGTTCCTTTGGTTATACATTTCTACTTCCCAAATGCATTAGGTAACTACTTGCATGTGATAGCGTGACAACAGTTCCTCCTGTAATGCAATGACACAGACCAAATAAGCTGAATTTTATTCAATTAAACTTTAAAATATATCACATTTATGGAAGGAATATGGAAGAAGGTGGTGAAACAGCAGAACAGTTTTCCCAGAGAGGTGCCAGATGCCCCATCCCTGGAAACCTTCAAGGTCAGACTGGACAGGGCTCTGAGCAACCTGATCTAGTTGAAGATGTCCCTGCTCATTGCAGGGGGGGTTGGACTAGATGACCTTTAAAGGTCCCTTCCAACCCAAACTATTTTATGATTCTATGGTCAGAGCAAACACACACAAAGTATGTTTTGAACCCCACAATGATGTGGTTTCCCATTCGTTTGAACAGTATGCTATAAAAATGTCATCAGATCATGGATCTACTTTCTTACAGATTGTTAATATATTAGTTAATTATAGAACAGATGTGATATTTTCCCTCCAGCATACTGGAGGGAAAAGAGGAATTTCACAAAATTCAGTAATAGGAGACACCCTGAGAAGTCTGTCTGGTGTAAGAAATACTGCAAGAACTCCTCCTTTTGTAACTGAGTGTTATCTGGACTGAATTATGTTGAGTCCTGGAAGCTGGCACGGTCATTATTGTTGAAATACTGCTGTCTGATTGATTTAAAATCAAGGAGGGGAGGGCCTGTTAGTTGTTCTACTGTTTTACTGTGAATGCATACAGGTTCCTGTTTCTATAGCCCTCATCCAAATTAAATAAAGAAGAATTTTGCCATTCAGTTCAGAACAGTCCTTTGTTCAAGCCAATGGGCCTTTATAATTGAAGCTGAGTTGTATTACAAATTTTTTTATATTAATTTTTTTTATTCTCTTGCACCTGCTTATTGAGGGTTTGGAACTTAAACTGTCTTTTGGCAGAGCCCAATGTCAATAGTAAGTAAAAAGATGATGTCATTATGATGGTATTATTGACTTGAAAGTTAATTGAAGACATTACTTTCATAGACAACACAAAGTGACATCCAAAAATTTCACATCCCATATAATTAAAAAAAAAGTGTTTTCAGACCAATGAGACCAGCTGTTCCCGTGTATCCAGCTGCTCCCCACCCTGACTTGCATATTTTATACATCCCAGAAGGCATTTAAAATCTGCAGCATCACTGTTGAGTTTATTGCACTATTAACTTAAAAACTGCATCAACTGTTGTGTGGTAGTTAAGCAGAAAATTTACTGTGGATGGGTTATTGTTGCAAGAAAAGAGAGTACTGCTCGCCTTTGCTAATATTCTAGGAGATATAAATGCAATTTCATTTATTTTCGGTAAGCAAAATATTACCAAAATGTTTTTTACTCATAAAATAGTTGCATGCCTTCCATCTGTGACTGGCCTTTCCAGTGCAATTGTAAAATGAAGCAATTAACATTGAACATACAATCTTTACAGCTTAACTGGGCACTTAGGCAGAGTCATATAAGTAGAAGCTGATTGGTTAAGAATGAGAAAAGAATAACGTTACATTCTGTGGTGGTGAGTCTCACACACTCATCAGTGACTGTAGCACTACCACATTCCCCATGCGAATAGGCTCAAGCAAGATTAAAAAAAGGATGGATTTTTTCCTGAGAAGTTCCAAACCAATGTTGATTTATTCAAGCACAGTAGATATTATTTCACCTACATCATCAGGGAAAAGGTACAAGGAACAGCAAAACACGTGTAAAAGGATCATAGAGCACCAACAGCAGATGTAGCAACATTCTTGATGAAGTAATAACTTTGGAATTTTTTTTTCTAGAAGACTTTCTCTATGTTTTCAGTACTGTTCATGGGATAATCACTGTAGCTTAAACTTTGTCCTCTGCAGGTACAATATCTGGCTTTGAAGACTTACACTAATCCATGTTGTAAAGCAAAGGGCAAGGCTTGGTCCTGCAGTGCCACCCTAATTAATGACTTGATTGGCATTTCTTCTTGTACTCAAGGGGAGTGGTAGGCTTTGAATTGGACGCTGAATTCTCCTAAAGTGTTGCATTTATTTTATATTTGCAAGAGCGATCATAGACTTGGCTTGCTGCCCTGAGGAAACAGGCCTCTGGAGCAACACCCAAACGCTTGTACTTTAAACCTGAGATGGTAGAGTTTTAAAGAAATAAATACCTGTATTGGACAATACTGGAAAGGTATTTTCAGGGTTGTTTTTCCTTTTTCTTTTATGAATAGATATGGCATGACTTCAAAGCTCACTATTAGTGTTTCTACAGCCCCAATTGGAATGTGCTTCAGCCTCTTTCTTTCATTCTCTCTTCACTTCCTTCTGTTAGCTTTTTTGTTGTTTAGCACTTCCTCAGAAACAGTCTAGCAAGTACCTTTAACTACAGAAATGCTTGTGTGGAAAGTGAATGCTGCTCTTGTTAAACTGAAAATTCACACTCAGAATTCTAAGTTTAAGTGTTGCAACTCTTGAACTTAGGACATCTATGGCAGGTAAATATTACCAATATTATTAGTGTGGGTGTGATTTATTGTTCATCACTATCCCGGCTACCACACCTAGCTGTGTAACCTCTAGGACAAGATACTGTACAATCATGCCATCCCTGTACCAGGTGTACACATTCAGTATGAGACACTGTCTGTGGGTCCCTTTGAACTTAGGGTCTAGGGCATGAGTCATGCGAGCTTCTGCTTCAGGATGTCCCCCTGAATTGGTCACTTCACCTCCTGAACCTACATAGAGGTGCTATGAGTGTTCTATGAGTGCTATGAGGTCCTAGCACTAACACAGCAATAGTGACCCAATGGTTCATGCTTTACTTCTCTTTCTACAGAGGCAAGCCATATTAGGCTGGGGGGAACACGTGCTTGTATCCTGCTTAGTGACAAGCAAGATGCTGGTATCAAGTGGCATTATACATCTAAAAGTATTCTCAGTACCAACATCAGGTGTCAATATTGCAACTGACATTCAGCACTTTGGCCCTATGCTGCCCTGTATGACCTGCTGCGGGTGAACCCGATGCAACCCTGCCTTCTTGTACTCCTCTGGCTCCTAGTCACATACCCTGCTAGTATTTTTCCTTTCCCAGCAAAAAGTTGGTGAACGCTGTGGGCTTAGTCTGGGACTGTAAGAAGTCACTAGTGAAGGTAGGTCTATACCAAAGTGGGAAGCCTTTAATCTAGGCCAAAATCTCTTAGTTCCAGATGGCTCCTGCAGAGATCACATTAAGCAAGGAAATGGGATGATAACAAGCATGGAAAAAAATACTGCCCCACCTTACAAAAATATCCCTAAATTTATCTTTTCTAAAACTTTAAGAGGACCACGATGGTACTATAATCCTGTTATTTTTGGCCTCTGCCTCATGTAAGATTTGACATTTTTGCCAGCAGTAACTTTCCCTCCTTATTGTATATTCTGGGTCAGCAATGGACCATGCAGGCACAACCCACTATCAAGTAACTGCTTTCTAATCAATGCACTAGGCTACAGCTAAATTCTTAAGTAACATTTAACTGGAATCTAAACTGGAGTTGAATTCTAAATTCTGGTCTTCCAAACTAGAAAGTGATGAACAAAAGAGAAAGGAAAGATGCAATTCAGAAAATATTTTATTGAGTACAATACCATTTCATTGTAGGCTTTTGTCAAAGGTCTACTTTATAAAACACCACCAACCTCTCTGAGGCTGAATACAGCTTGGGCAGGTGCACAAGGAGCAGGAGAGAGGGGCAGCATCTGCAAATTTTCATGCAAGCAGCATAATGCGGGATATTTGCATCCAGACGTTACCTTGTCGTAGTGCCCAAGCTTGCACCATCTCACCAGAAAAAAAAATAAATCTACATTTAAATCTTTTGAAGGATTGTAACAATCAGTTACAAGCTCAGATTTACAGGGTGTTACATTCAATGGCTAAACTCAAGACCATAGAAAGAAAATTAGGAGCTGAAAATGAAAGTTCCATAGTAAACCTTGTGTGGAAAGAGGATTAACTCTAAGTCCGGAAACTGATGGCTAACAAGACACCATAACTACCGTAGGCAAGGACAGCTATCATTTTTATCAATGCACTATCACCTAACTTCCATTTTTAGCAGATGGAAGACCATAAAAGTTCCTGCCATTGGGGGTAATCCCACAAGACACAAGGCTAATCAAGACTTGGCATCGTGGTTCTTGGAAGGAGATTAAAAGAACAGTACTCCATGGATGCTTTTCAGTTGCACGAAGCACCTGCTCAACTCAGAATAACAGCCTTAAGTGGGATACGAGCGTGGAAATATTTATATGAATGAAGCTGCTGCTTATTGGAATGCAGACCAACTAATCTTTCTGGTGTGTTTTCAGAGATGGCAAAGCATGAACATGCTATAAAATGTAGGAACAGTCATAAGCAACCTTGAAAATATCCCTATATTGCTTAAATTCTTCTCTCAACCCTCGTTCTTTATGAAGTATATATACATTCAGAGACCACAGGAAGTTTTCAGGTTGACCATATTTCTGCAGCTAACTCTGGATTTTATGAGCTGGTCGTCACAGAATCTTTAAAAATCTGCCATGAAAACTGTACTGTACTGCCAAAGAATTTGAGGAGGACTTGTTATGACATTGAGTAGAGCAGTTAATATGTTATATTACACAGAGACTTCAATTGTCCTTTGGGTGTGCATGTCCCAACATGTATAAGTACCACCACTTTATCAGGAAATAATTTTATGAAGCAGGATGGAACAAGTTGCTAAATACAACATTTTCAAATGCAAAATAAATTATCAAACCACATTTTTTTTTCTTTAAAGCAAAAAAACCAGAAATGTCAAGTTTAGTATATTCATTATCAATGACAGGAGAAAGTCCAGAATAGTCCAGAAAGGCCAAAGTATTCCAATAATTCTGAAGGGTTCTGTTGAAATGATTTTCTTATTTATTAAAAAGACAATGCATTCTCAAGAGACCATCATCTGCAGTGAAATAATTTAGTTTCTTCATATAGAGACATCATACACAATGTTAACAACCATGAAAAACAATACAAAATGCTTTCAAATTTAACAAGTAGAAAAATATAACTAGTATATATGGCAATTGTGAATCTAATACTGTACAGAAGTATTTATGGATTTTTACAAATAAATTATAGCTTAAATGCCCTTTTTAAGATTTCTAAATGTACACTGGAACATCGTTTCTGAAGCTTCCCACTAACTTGCCACAAATGAGTGCCAGTCAAATGTTCTGCCCACAAGCTCAAAAAATTTCTTGTTGGGTTCATGGAAATATTCATGAAGTTTCTCAAGTAACCAGGTATCTACTTGTGGGTGTGCTCGTCCTTTTGACTCATGTAAACAACGCTCCCTACCACTGTCCCTTAGGCAGTAGAAGCCTTTAGTTTTATTGAAATAAAAGTTTGAAGCATTTATCTGTGGCGATAACTTCAAAAATCTCTCTACCTTCTCTATTTCTGGGAAGGGATCTTTGATTAGTTTATCCCCATCTACAATGTGGATACGATCAAGAGGAAAATACTTCAGCCAGTTTTGCATGTGAATGTAGTATAAGCTTCTGTTTATTGCCTTGTAGTCCACATTGAGTTGACCATCTTTAATCAGGAATTGTTCAATGGATGGATACGGCTTGTGCTTCTGCATGTGATTATAGAACACTTGGGTGTAATCTGATAGTACTCTCTCACTTGGGTCTCTTAAAATAAGGAGTAGTCTCATTGATGCATTCATGTTATAAACTCTTTCAGGCACTTTAGGTGATGTGAAATATGCTGGAGTTTTTTCCACGGTGATCTGATGGGGATAAGAGAATGGCATTTGATTAATATACCACTGCAATCCATTTCTGTAATGATCTTCCCAGTCAAAGAAGTGAACTTCACTTTCTGCTGCCGCAATATCTGGATGGAGACTCAACATCTCTAACAAAGCTCTTGTTCCACCTTTCCTTACTCCAATAATGATAGTCTGGGGCAGCTGCCGGCATGATCCATTAGAATGAATGTTCTCCTTGAAGTCATTTTTTTGAGATGTTTTCTTTAAAAGCTCTCTCTGAACAGACTGAGAAGTCGTCTCTGTCTTCGAATTTATAGCCGGTCTGGAAGGCACTATCTCAGGTTGAACAATAAGCAACACAGCTCCCAGCAGAAAAGCTGCCATGACAGAAGTTCTTAGTCTGGTTTCACTCAAGTAGGTAATGGGGCATAGAGTGTTTTCCACTCAGAACAGCCTTTAAAAGTTGTTTTTGTTTTGCTGGGTGAACATGTATCTCTCAAACAGAAACTTCGCTGAAAGACAGAAAAGAAAAAGAAGCACATTATTTTATACTCAGATATATCACTACTAAAGCCACACTGCAACTATCTTGATTTTCACAACTGACCAACCTTCAGCTTTCCCAACTCTAGGCTCATAAATCATTTGGTATAATTAAATTCTTTAAAAGACAAGAGCATACAATAATCCAATGAGAAAATGATTGCCAGTCATCAGGAGATGTGAGCATTCCAAATCCTTCTCTTGCACCCAAATTCATCCAGCATATTACTTTTTAAATTATTTTTAATCCCGATTTCATTGGAGTTGAACAACAATCCCAAGATTATTAAGACGATTCTTGTCTGCAAGAATAAGCTTATCATGCAAACAAATATATAAAAAGGAAAAGGTGTGGACTGGACCAAAAGAGCATTCCTAAAAGCTGAGAATATTGTAGGAAGACCCAGAATTACAGCCTCCTAAAGCACTATGTGACTGCAATCTTAGAAGTAAAGCCTCCTGAGGAAAAAGGCTCACGCAATATAGATAGAGCTGCCCAACGATGGGAAGGTAACATTCTCCTAGGAAGAATTTAGGAAGAGCTTTGGGTGAGTAGTAGACCAAGGAAAAGTTGAATTTTTGTGTCATTTTTAAGTGAAGTTAACATTTGCTTTGTGCTTAGGGTTTCTAAGGATGGAGTCAGGTGATATGCAGTCTGGCCCTGCAAAAGGTAAGATAATGAATCCGTAGTCTATAGAATGACTGCATCAACAAAGCACTAAAAGAACTGTGGTTCCAGTCATGATACTCAAGAAAGAAAATACAAAATGAATACTTCTGAAGGTCATTTCAAGAGCTAGCCAGCAAGCTGCTGTGATGTAAACAGCTAACTATATCAGAAGACTATTAAATACCACCACTGAACTCCATTTAAAGGTCAGGGTCTTTTTAATGCAATGTTTGAAGTGAAATCCCTCACACATTGCATAGCTGTTAGATTGCCATGTTGCGAGCAGGCTGTGTATACAAGTTCCCTAAATTATGATCCCTTACAAAGACTTTATAACCTCAGTGGAGGGCTGGTAGAAAGTATGATTTTGGTGTTTCCATTTAGAAGTGGAAACCACAGTGGCAGAGCACCTGACGGCTTTGCCGCAGTAGGCTACTGTAATTATGAATTTAAGCTTGGAACGGCACATACTGAACCAGCTAACAAGGGCTGAAATATGAACTTACACACGAACAACGTGAGGAAATGCAAGGGCTAGGTTTTGGAAATTCTCCAGAGAAGCTGAAAAGAAACTAATGACTTTTCCACAATAAGCTAAGTCCCTGTGTGACAAGGACTAATGATGTGTTTCTAAGCGATCTAGAAAGTTCAGTTTGATAGCGCTGCATTTACAGAGGTCACGACTCCATCCTGAATGCCGCAGGTCTGCTTCCTGATGTTTGCTGCTGATGATTACTTTTATGCTTTCCCTTTTCCTAATCACTTTTAAAGGGCTACAAGGCAGAGGCAGCGTTAGGAAGCAGAAATCAAGGCTGGGAGAAGGAAGCAAAAATCAAGGCTGGGAGGAGAAGGAAGCAAAATGTCATGATAGATGTGATGTCCAAAGAGTGTGTGCCTGTGGGCTTTGAGCTGGTGGGCATGCCCTGTCTTGGGCAGAAGGTCATGCCCCGGGCTGTTCGGTGATGTCTGATGTGAGGCAACTTTGCAGAAGAATTTGTTGTTCTTCCATTTTTGGTCCCTGTTAAGTTTTATCTGGCCAAAAGAGCTCCACATTGTGGCTGTCGTTTCTAATTTTCTGCTCTCTTTCGCTGTCCTCACCCCTCCTGTTAATCTTTCTCAGTTTAATCTACTTCGGTGAGGGTGTTGGTGGGGGGACACTGGGTGACAGACAATTTGATACAGCTAAATTCATGGTGGGTGTCCCCACTGAGCTATGCTGCCACTGTATTCAGCAGCAGCGCGAGCCAGTGGTACAGCACCAGACGGATTAGATCAGTGACTGACGGGCAGCACAGTACATAAGAGCAACAAAAACATCAACTCTTGCTGAATTTTAAGGTCACAGATTAAAGGAATAGCCACTTACTCCAGAGTATATTTTAAGAGTCACTAGCTCCATAAATAGTAAGCCTGAGTTGTTGTCTTAACACCTTACTGGAAAAGCGTAATAGGATTCCAGTGAGGAACAGGTTGAACTGTTTCTGAAAGGAGTTAAATTAAAGCCTAATGGTAGGAACCCTTATTTCTTAGCAGTCAGATTGAAATATGCTAATAGCCACATCTGTGATAGGCTCTCTGTCTGTTTAACTTTTAGCTGCTGGTCTCAAATATTAGCAACATCACACTGCTGGGTTGTTTTTTGCTTTTTTTTTTGTTTTTTTTTTTTTAATTAACTATACATACCAATTCTTTGGGACTGTTCATTTTTAATTCATAGTTTACATACTACTCAGTTGCCAACTTTTTTTATTCAAGTCCTCCTGTGGCTGAATACTGCACTGGAATGTTGGGGGGAAATAAGACACACAGCAAGGTGTAGTCCTACTCTTGTGTTGGCTGGTATTGCTCCTTGATATCAGGCTTGTGGGGTATTACAGGTGTGGTACTAAGGGCCTCAATGGAGCTGGGCCTCAGCATCTTCCCATTCTTAACTCAAATACTTTTTTATTTTTTCTAAATAAAGAAAAGCAACTGTTGTGTGGCAGCATGAGATCTCACAGTAACTGGGATTATCTTCTGTTTCAGACAGACTGAATTTCATTTTTCCTCCCTAGCTACTTGTTCAGGTGTGCATCAGATGTTCTTACACCGCAGAACACTACTACAGCATCCATAGCATTTACTGTCTTTATCCACACCCAATGGACCATATCAGTAATTATTCAAAATACCTATGTGCTATTGTTGTTCTTCTGCAAGCAATAAAACTTTGTCTGCCTTCTCTTTCCATTCTCTTTTGTTTCTGTCAAACCTGTACAGGTTTGATATTTGGATCAATAATTGTGTTGTGTTAGACTAATGCAACACTATAGACATGAGTGTGCCTCTAAATTCAGCACACAACATACGTTGTGTGGGCAAAGTGGTGTCCAGGAATAAAACGGCATGTAAATTGCTTGTCATCCTTCTCTTAAGTCCTCTTTAATGCTGTTCAGCATAGTTTGGTGGCTAGAATTACAGCAGTTTATATTAAATGAAATAAACATGTAATTCCTTAGCTTTATAATTTGTAGCTCAAAAAAAATGTTTCAACAATAATAAACATGCACTGAAGAGCTTACAGCAGCCACTCTGCCAAGTAACTTTGCTGTAAGAATTCTCTTTGTTGCCTCCACAAGTCATGCAAGATCTTACATGACTTCACTCAGTGACTTTGTATTCCAGATTAGTACAAAAAAATTTAACTGACAGTCATTACTATTGTGTTTGCTACAAGTAAATGAGCAAGTTGGTAAAAGAAACAGTTTGTGTTAAATGGCGCTTTGAAGATTATACCAAGACTTTTCAAAAAGTCTGATTGCTTTTGCTTAATCTTTTCTTCAGCTTTCTCCAATTAATTAACAAAACGTGCCATACTGTTTATTCAACAAGATTCAATGTGGACATTGCCAATCAAATCAACTTTCATGATTAAAACCTCTTCAAAAGTAATAGTAACTTGGAAATAAATGGAAGCTTTCCTCAGTAAATGGAGCTGCCAGATTTCATCAACTTTTAAGCATATTACAGTGTTCTTTGAAACATATGTCACTATTTTATGACTTCTGACTATTTCTTACTGCATTACCAAGGTATTTTAATGCCTCAGTATGTTTACCCTCACTCAATGGGTCGGCTAAAACTAGAATCACAGAATCTTCTAGGTTGGACGGGTCCTGTAAGATCATTGAGTCCAACCATCAGCCTAACACTGCCAAGTCCACCGCTAAACCACGTTCCCAAGTGCCACATCTATCCATCTTTTAAATACCTCCAGGGATGGTGACTCAACTACTTCCCTGGGCAGCCTGTTTCAATGCTTGATAACCCTTTCAGTGAAGAAATTTTTCCTAATATCCAATATAAACCTCCCTGGCACAACTTGAGGCCATTTCCTCTTGTCCTATCACTCGTGTCTTGGGAGAGGAGATCGACCCCCACCTCATTACAACCTCCTTTCAGGTAGTTGTAGAGAGCAATAAGGTCTCCTCTCTGCTTCCTTTTCTCCAGGCTAAACGACCCCAGCTCCCACAGCTGCTCCTCATAAGACTCATTCTTTAGACCCCTCACCTACCTAGATTATATATAATTTTTAGTTTCATTAGCATTAACAAAAATGAGGTAGTTTTTGCCTGGACTGCCAACTTCATTTTCACTGGGGGTGGAGGTGGATTTAGCTCTGAGCTTTCATAAGAACCTTTAAGTTCAGTGCCAGAGCAGGTAGGAGGGAAGATATGGAGCATCTGTAGGGCAGTCAGTAAGTGTCAAGTAGAGGCTGCTGGCAAATCTGACGGGGGAGACTTCACAAAGAAGCCCACAGCAACCCACTGAGAGGTTTAGCAGAGCTAACGGGACACAGCTACTGCCAGGACAGCGCCTGGGAGAGGGATGAGTACATCCTTTCCATGAACATACAAGTGACTTCACCTTCATTAAAGGGAAGCTGCATTTGTATGGTCCCCTAGGGACTGGGGATGAACAAGCTAAGTTTCAGATGTCCTCACTTTCTCTCCTTGCAGAACTGGAGCCCTTCACTGGAGAGATCTTTGCCCAGGCACCTAAAAAAGCACAGTCTGGCATGAATGAGAACCATAGATCAGTTACTAAAGTTTGTCTCTAGAGGGAGATTAGAGCCGAAAATCTGAGGGAGACATTCTGTTCTTATAAAGTATATTTAGTTGTGGACTGTATTTTCCTTTGCGCATACTTGGGCAATCAGTACTGCAAAATACAAGACTAAGACTGCTGATCAAAACTAGCTGTGCAGTACAACCCACACATCTGCTATGCTGGCTTCTTATAGCAGGGGAAAAAATAAATCCTTAACTGAGCTAACCAACTCTATAAACAACTTTCTAAACTGATGAAAAGTCAGTGATCTGAACATTTGTATTCAGTGAGGTGTTTAAAAAAACTGAACTAGTTCAACTCTAGCGTACTTGAAATTCTTCAAGAACTCATTGATATGAACAATATATATTCCTACCCTCGAAGAACAGATGATGTCTGCCATAGGGTATGCTCCTTAGTTGTTTATATGAGATCTTTCAAGTAATACTTTGTACCCAGTTGGCGTAAAACTCTAGTACAGCTATCTCTTAAAGCTCAAGAGCAGAAATGAAAAGGGAGCGGTATTTTTAAAAAACCTGACCTAGTTTGTGAAATTTTTTTCCTTAGAAGTGTATTGTACATTTTTCCATTTTTACCTATTAAACTGTCCCACAATGCCCTCTTCATGAAGAAATGCTCTCCACACTTCCCCCCCCTTTTTTTTAAAAATCACATTTTAACAGAAGTTTTAAACAACAAGTACCAATGAAATGCTTAAATTCTAGTTCCCCATAATTAACTACAAGTAATTGCCTACTTCAGTAAGTTCTACAGAGACAAGTGTATTAAATTATATAGAAGTATATACTACTAAAGCCATAGATCTCTAGGGGCATAAACTATTGATCACCTCATGATATATATATTAAAAAAAAAAAAAAAGACATCTGTGCATTAGAGGAGAGGTGAAAAGATATGGAACTGTATGAACCTGTATTACACTGCCTAAATGATATTGTGTAGGTACATTTCCCAAATTATATTTTAAAATGCCGCAAAACTAGTAGCAATTAAACCATGGCTTTAACTTTTATAGTCAGCATGTTAAGAAATCTAATCATAATTTCAGTGCTGTTAAGATGATATATTATCTATCGTCCTTAAGACTTCAAAAATATACTTTAAAAAGCCTCTAAATTTCGGTTAGGGGAACTTAATAAGCTGAGAAAGGCTGACTTGGTAGGAAGTATTTTGGGCTGAAGTCTGCTATATTTCTGCACCTGCTGTGATAAATGTGGTTTATACAAATTAGCTAGGTCACCAGTTCATGACTTCTAAAGAAGGAGTTCAGCTCCAGTGTGAGCAATAAAGTAGCAAATTTATAATAGACTGTAGTTATATATAACATGCACTCTCTTTCTTAAGGTCAGAAGGGACCATTGCAATCTTTCATGCCAAGAGATCATAAAAATTTTTAGAAGAGAGAATACCCTAGATTCCAGAGAACCTCATGCAGGTAAAAATAAAATGGGACATTACAGCAGAATAAAAATAAACTTGAAAAGCTCAGGATCCACAGAAATTTTTGTACTGAATACTAATGTGGAATCCCCCTCCCACCTTCTAGCAATTTTTTTAATACCTGTCAGGACTCAGTTTTTTCCCTGAAGAGAAAGGATACGCTGTACCACTGCCTTCTCTATCCCCCCATAAACACAAATGTTCAATTCAAAATTCAGAAATTACTCCCCATCCCACTTCCCAAGCAAAATGGGTCACATTTTAATTAGGAAGGAGAAATCTATTGCACAGTTAATAGAGTTGCTTCCTTAATTCATCAAAGCTGTCCCCAAGAAAACAGTCTGTGTGAAAGGATGGCTCTGTCCTGTCTTGCTCCCTTTCTCCACAAAGGCTCACCTTAACTGGATGTATTGAAAAAGGGAACGCAGCAGATTAAGCAATCCCTTTCTCATTTCCCCTGCCAAGCAATTCCGTACCACTCTCTGTACATATGGGCCCCATTTCAAATACCAGTAAGATTTAAAACAACAATAAACCCCCCCAAAACCCACCAAACCTCCAAACAATCTTTTAATTCATATTCCAAACTGATTTCTATGTCTTCCACCCTCCTGCCTTCAGGATAATACTGGAGCACAGTGCGCACTGGTGAGGTCATCACTGTATTAGACTTAGCTAAACCAATCAATTTACCAAGTGAAGCACTGCACGGTGACCTGGAGGGAACCCTCACGCTCTGGAGTGAGAAGCGATATGACCCATCAGGATCTTCTATTTCGGACTGCCCAGGAGTATTTTCAGTGTTCTTTCTCTAATTATCAAAACTTTTCACAGAAATCCATCAGCTTAGACATATTTTGGGGTTCTGATGCTTCTTGGCTCTGCGTGGCACTTCTTGAAGAGGAGAGATCCCATGCTACTCAGATTAATTAAAACATTTCTGGATTCCTCCAATGAAAAGCAGAACAGTTATTTGTATCTATATATGCATGTGTTCTTGTGTATTGAAAACTGTTTTCCACCCACTGTTTTTCTGCAATGTCTGTGGAAGCATATGGCTAATTCAGAATAGCCAAGGTAGTATGTGGACAAGAAGGGGAGACAGACTGGAACCTGGCAATTATGGGGTCCAAATTTTCCTCTGTTAAATTAGTGCCTCTCCACTGCAGCAGCTGGCTTTGCTTCAGATGCATAATCTTGCTGCTGACCTACTGACTACGTAATATCAAAAATCTCTGCATTTTCCAAAAAGGAAAAAGAAAAAAAACAAAAGGGTGTGTACTGAAAGGGTGGATGTGCAAGAGATAGCTAAAGCTGATGTCAGTAAGTGCACTCTTACCGATAGGTGTTCATTTCTGAGCAATGGGGGAAATGCACTTGTTAGAGAGTGCAAGAAACGCTGGCAGACATAAACTGCGATAGTTTTTATATTTATATAAAAATATATATCTACATACTAAGGTTGGGAGCCAGACAATATATAGGCATACACTGAATCAAACCTGTTCTACTAAATGTTCCACTTGCCATATATATGCTATATATACTGCAGAGGTTCTCAGTGGGCAATGAATGGGTCTCTGGTGCCAGAAGGATGATCCCTGCAGACACTCCATCCCTATGCCATTCAAGCCTGGGGGGACTTCCCAGGTGATTTTTCTTCTCCCCAGTATCCGAAAAGGAACAATCTTGGAACAGGGAAAGCCTTCAACCTACTGCACTAATGTAGAGGAGGGAGAGTAATATACTTTAATTCCCAGTCAACTAAGGTGATGGAATTGCCTGTACTTAGCTAGGTGCCCTTTCCTGATCTTTTACATGGCTGGAAGACAAGACAAAACCAGAACTCTTCCAGGTGGGGAGTGACACCCCTCCCTCCCGGCATCCTTTTACCCCCCAAAGATTTGACCATCTTACACCCTTCTCCCTGAAAAGCCCACTTAGAACCGCAATAACCAAGCTTTCCCCGTACTGTTCTAGGGAGCCAGCCCTTCAAACCAGAAGCGAGCTCGAGTGAAGGCTTTGTGCTCTCCTGCCAGCCCCCCAAAGACCACTCTGCCCTCCAGCCCCACGCAGTTTGCCATGTTCCAGTCCAGCAGGCTGCACCCAGCCGGCTCCAGCGCTCAGCGTGGGAAGGGATCAAAGACGCTCCCGGGAGCTCCTGCAAGTTGTCCTGCTGTCAGGTCGGAGCGCTGCGCTCCGCCACCCTGCCGTGACCTGCCCTCCTCAGCGAGCCAAAAGGGAAGCACGGAGGTAAGGGAATAAAGCGCCCAGGAGCCAAACCTGGACAGAGCTACAACCCGGGTGCTGATGACCATTTCTCTGTCTCTTTTTTTTTTTTCCCCCTTCCTTTTTTTTTTTTTT
>VXBO01002579.1:259146-273036 GCA_013400135.1 Rhinoptilus africanus | reverse complement strand
TTATTCAGCCCTTAGAATTTAAAGCAGGATGGATGGCTACACTGACAGCAGTGCTGCTTCCTAAAAGCGGTGGGAAAAAGGCTTCCTGGGGGGGTTATTTTAAGTCATAAGGTTAATTTACTGAAATAGGTCTGTATTTGCCAAGAGCTGATCTGTGGGTTTTTTCAAGGTAAAATGCATTTAAACCCGTGTTAACATACTGCGTCCTCAGCCGTTATTTCAACAGCCAAACTCTTGAAATTTACTGAGAGTAAAAAGCAGGCCCAAACAACTCAAGAAAAAAAAAAAAAGAGGAAAAAAAGAAAAAAAGAGGCTGGTGGGGGAACTCATTTCTCGGTTGGTTTGGATCCGTTTAGCTCCACTCCTGTCTGGGGGGCTTCCCGCAGTCTGGCAGATCTGTGAGAGGTGGGGTGTTCCTAAAGAAGGTGGATTAGCGCTGTTTGCACACAGGGTTTAGTACCCTTTGCCTAGAGAGGTAACGTGCTTTATCATATAGATCAGTACTGCCCCGACTGGGTCTGGGTGGCAGCCAGGAACTTCTCTGCCACTGAGGATCAGTTTAAGACTTCCTGAACTTTTTCTTACGTTCCAAACTTTTACTTCTTTTCATCTGTAGCCTTGCGTGCAAAGAAGAGTTGCTTGTTCCTCAGCTTGCTTTGAGAACTGCTGTTCTCCTGTGGCACGTGATTATATTGATTCAGGGTTTGATGTTTAAATTTCCATCCACGTTGGTGGAGCTGTTTGCACAAGCATTGCAGGACCAGCTTCTCGCTGTACAGGTACAACGGCCAGATTTTTTCCATCCTTCTGCTAGAAACTGTGGCCGTGGCTGCCGTGTGGGGATGGAGAGGTTGGCATGAGCTGGACCTAGGCATCTGAGAGCGCGCTCTTTAAATAAGCAGTGGATGAGAAAGGCTTAAATCACCTTTCCAACCTTTGAGAGGATGCTGAAAGTGGACTAACGAGAGGTTTGCAGGATACCATGACCATTGCCTGCGACTTATTCACTGTTTGTTCTCTCCTCGAGTGCCAGTCCGTGGGACTGGCAGGTCACATTTGCTTCCTGCACCAAAAAACAGCTTAGTGCAACAATGCCATGCAAATATTCTCATGATGTATATTTTCTTAAATCCTTTTCCTTCAGTGATTTTATAACAGGAGCCACAGCAACCAATTATGGAACTCTGTTTTCTAATCATGACTTCTGTAGAGGGATTACAGAACAAAGATGCTATGTTTATTTAAGTATCACCAGCAATTTCACATGGATCACGGGAAGTAGGGAGGTGTGTGGAGTTATTTTGTTTACAACTGTTTGTCTGCCGCCAGCCCTGAATAGGCATGCTTTTGTATGGCTAAATTAATTAGGAAAATAAATATGTAATAGAAAATCTAAGGAATGAAAAGCAGTCAATTATATTTTAAAAGCAGTATCTCTAAACAGAATCTTGTCAAAGGTTTTTGAGAAACAAATGCAACTACTTACATAAAAATAGGATGGTTTTTGCATTTTTAGTATTTAAGATGTTTCCTGTATTTAAGTTTACTAAATCATTTCAGTGCAATTTCTTTAGAACAAACAGACATGTGCAAAGGCTTTACTTTTAATTTTTTAATGTAAAAAGATTTCACAAATGTAAAACAGTACAACAATAGGTTTTTTACTTGTATTTTACAAGTCTCTTTACTTGTATTTTAATACCTTTCTGTATGTTTTATAATAAACCCGAGAGTTTAGTAGAGAAATACTTTCGTTTGAGATTAGCCTTGCTATTTAACCCTGCATGAGAGTAGGCTTTGGTTTTCTTGCAAACAGGCTAAAACCGAAAAGCTTAGATGCTGTTTGACTGCTACAGACCCACACAATTCAGTCATAAGGGATCACTATTTCTTCCATGTGACCTCTAGAGCAGATAACATAATATCCATTTCATGTGTAATATCCAGTCTTGATATAAAAGAGTCGAAAGATGAAAAAATCACCATTTCTTTAGGTGGTTTGTTCCAATCGTGAACCATCTTTGGTGTCAAAATAATAACAGAAGGTGTCTGTGCACCTTTTAATCTGGAGTTATCTAACTGTAGCTTCAAGCCATTGCTTTGTATTATCACCTTCCCAGGTAGATTAAAGATATGTTGTGCCCAAAACCATACTTTCTTATTCTAATTAAGTCACTTCTTAGGTTTTTTTTTTTTTTGGATAAGCTAAGCAAAGTGATCTCTTGTAGTGTCTCACTGAAAGGTATTTTCTCCAGGCTCAAGGAAGTTTAGATTTTATTATTTTTCTTCAGTTTTCACAAATTTTCAACAGTGAGTGCAATGGAAACATTTTCACAATGTTTTGATAATGAATCCCAATTGCCAATAAGGTTTCAAGATCTACTGGTTACTCAGTTCTTAAGATATTTCAAGTACATTTCATTGACATGTAATCCTTACTTTTTAAATTCAAGTGTTATGGGCTGCTAAATCTGTTGCCTTATGAAAGTCTAGGTCTGTTCTGCCTGCATACTTCTTTTTGCCAAGCCAATTTGTAATTTCCTCAAAGCAGATCTGTTTGACATGATGGTGGTAGTGTCTCTTCAACTGTGGGAAAACTGGTAAGAGAGAGTGACACTAACTGTACACGTGCTATGTTTTTGTTCAGTTAATTGAGTAATGACTAATTGAGAAAAAGGAAATGAAAATTCTTAAAGCCAAAAGCATGAGAAAGGAAATTAATATCATCAATGCAGCATTGCCAATATTCATTTACACTTCCCTCGTTAGTCTGAAAAGGAGGATGTGAAAAATGGGATGTTTGATTTTACCAAAATTCCAGCATATCCTGGATGACTGGCATGTGTCTGCACTGTGAAGAGAGGGGTGTTCTGCCTATAGAGTAACAGAAATGGGAGCCTGCTCGGAGGAAACGATTCTGCCTGAGGAGATGCCGACTCATTCAGACCCAGGGTTGGATAATCTGGTGACAGGGCCGGGGCCAGGTCCCGTGTCGGAGACAGGAAGGCAGCAGAGGTGGGATGTCCTGACGGCGGGGAGCGAGGTGGTGGTGACTCACTGGAGGCTCCCAGGAGGTTGCGCAGTGCAGCACGGCTGGCGCTGGAGGTGGGCTTTGCTTTTGGCTCAGCTCTGGAGCCAGCTGAAGTGCTTTCCAGCACAGCCTGGAGAGCATTGCTTTCATGCTGCCATAAGCACCGAGGAGGCAACTCCTTCTTAGTGGGACTTGAGAACTGTCTTTCAAACCCTGAGCCACCACTCCACTGTGTATCACAGTAGCTGTTTTGGAAATGCAGAGATGGAAGATACCTGAAGGAGCAGTGACATGAAAATTGCTTAAATGTGGAAATACTTAGACTCTTCTCTAGATAGTCTACCTTGGAGCTGCCAGTTACACAACAAAGTTTACATTTATCAGGTTGAAGTCATGCAGTTATGACTTAAGCAATTCAGGACAATTCAGGCTCACAGATTTCTAGATTTGTCACTAGCAAATACTCAAGGGAAAGCAGGAAGGAGATAGTGCTGTAATGGAGTCAGCTAAGGGAATTCAGGGGTTGAGTTATAAAATACATTTAAATAGGTAACTATTATAATGTTATTTTAAATTCAGGAAATAATAGGTATGTTACTTCAGTTCTGAAATGTAAAGAAGATGGGTCTGATTCAGGACTAGAATGTAGAGAAGGCATGAGAAATGCACCATTTTGATGTGAAAAGCAACGGAAGTTAAAGTATATAAAGACGTATATGGTTGTGAGTGTGAGGCTATAAACTGGCCTTTGCTCAGGTGAAATACATTTCCTATGCATTGTGTTTTTCCTTTATCCCCAAAGGCAAGCACTTACGAGGTGTTCAGGTTGGATATGACAGTGTGGCCACCAGGCAACATGGTTTTTGATAGAAATAATAGAAATAACAGGCCAATATAAACCCAGGGACTCATCCTTTCATTCTGTAAGCGGTTTGCTCCCACACTGTCAGAGTAAGGCTGTGCTGCTTGTTGGGCCTGATAGCACTGTTGATAGAGCTGTGGCTTAAAAGAAATGGTCAAAAATGAACTACTGGGTGGTGAAACCTTGTAGCATACAAAATATCTGAGGATTTGAAAGAAGGGCCTAGGATTTTGCAGTCCACAGGAAGAGTTAGATTAGCGTTGGCAGAACAGACTGTGTGTTTCCAGTCTGGGTGAGGTTCTTCTCTGGAAGAGAAGGCTTTTGGGCTGTCCAAAGAAGAGCTGTCCCTGAGGTGGAAGACAGCAGCTTGGTTGTCATAAAAATAGGATACATCTGAATAGATACATCTGAAATAGGGAAACAAACTGTAGGAATGAGACAGTAATTCCAAATGGGTAATAGATTTGAACAAACACACAAAAGCCCAAACTGTAAACCTTTGGAAAGTTGAGCTTGCTTCTAACAAGTGTTGCTGCTGATAACAAGCTCTATCAAAGTGTCTCAGAAGCAGTGATGGTGCATTTAATAATGGCGAAATTGAGGAGATATAACATTATGGTCCAGGCTGGGACCCACCTTTACCATGTATTCTCTCTATGGTCCAGCATTTTTAAATTAAATTCACATCTTAGATTAAGCAATAAAACACAGGCAAAACAAACAAAATGTAGCAGATGGAAAGGAACTGTGTGAGAGGGACTAGGCTGGTGTAGAAACCATACTGAAGGAGGTGCAAGGAAAATCTAAAAAGCCCAATCTCATAAAAATATTTTCAGGGAAGATTTCTTTACGTAGAATAACTGAGGGCTTGCTGTATAGGTGAGCTTATGAAAGCTATGTGGAAGTGAGGCATGCAGGAGGGACCCTTACAATGAAAAGGGAGAATGAATGATAAATGAAGTGATAATATTGAACTTTTCCCAGAGAAATAAAGGATTAATCTGAAGATTCCTCACAGCCTTGCCTCATAGCACAGTTTAGATTTTTATTTAAAATGATCTCTGTGAAGCATGCAATAATGTCATGGCCTTCTAATACATTTTCTTCAGGCCAGCATTCTCAGGTTGGCACTTTAAGCTCCAGGAGTTGAGCACTGAGGAGCACTGAGGTTTATATTGCTGTAAATAACAGGCCTGTCAAAATCCTGTAGTTCAGTATAAACATTTAAGACTTTTCCTCTCCCTAACTGAAATCCTGTTTGTAATAAGAAACAGAGATTATTACTTAGTGATGCAAGACTCACGTTGATGGCTTTTACCTGATCTGCATAATGTTGTGTGTAACAAAGTAAAGGAAAAAGAAAGATTAGTAGTAAATTGACAATGGATACGATCCAAGCTCCAGAAGATGTGTGAGACTCGTTATAGCTTTGCAAGTAATTAAACCTTTTCCTTTGAGAACGTAGAGTACCCCTTTCAGGTAAGGTACTGCTATATAAAGAGAAGGGGACAGGTACAAAGTGATAATTGGTGCCGTGTGATTTTCCTGGACAGCTGTGTGGGTGACAAGAGCTCAGGGCAAGAGGCAGAGGTGAGTCCAGAGCAGTTGCTGCCACACAGGTTTTCACACCCGTCTGCTCAGGGTGACATCCCCAGGCTAGCAGAGCCTTGCAAGGACAGCAGAGCAGATGCTGCAAAGGCTTTCCCCGTCCCCACTTTCCTGCTACCAGGCTCGTTCATTGGGCAGTTGAGTTTGCTTAAGCAGCAGAAAACCACCGGTGCCACCAGCAACAAGAACCATCTGTTGGTTTCACGCAAGCTGCCTCACTGGGGCTTTGCCCCAGCACAAGAGTGTGTGGCTGAGAGCTGGTGAGAAAAGGTTAGGATCCCTATTTTCAGTGGTACATAGCCACTTGAAATGAGAGGAAGAAAAAAGTTAAATGTTATTATATCCCTTCGAAGGATATAAAGGGTCTGCAGCACACAGACCCTTTCACTCAGCGTGGGTGACAGCAATCCATGCATCTCAGCCCTGCTGTACAGTTTAAAATCCAGAAAAAAAACCTGAGGATGCTGAAAGGAGGCAGGGTAAACGACTGACTGGAGCTGCCTTCCCATTCAAGCATTATTATGCTTCCAGACTTGTAATTTCAGATTTCAGACATCTCTCAATGTCAAAAAGCCTCTTGTGTTATTTAGGTTTATTATATGTTCAGCCTGAGAGCGAGAAGATTTCTTTCTACTCACAGCCATGTACAAATGTATGGAAATAGCCAGAAGGTCTCCATAAGACAAGTTAATTCTTTGCTCAGTCTTCTGGCTACTCTAAATTAGGAATGCCTGGCCTCAGATTATATTAAAAGAGAGATATTCATGCTCTTCAGAATGACAGTTTCCATCCCAGTTTTTAGAGGACATCACTGTGATTGAGAGTACTGTTCTGCATTTCATTTGCCCCTGTTTGTTTTCCTGCATCTGCCACCTGATGGAATATATTATACTAGATTTTGTGTGTGTGTGCATCATTATTGCTTTCTTTAGAAGCAAAGCCCTGTCATGCCAATGCTACATGATCTGTAAGAACTTAATAGTAATAGGCAAGAACTAATCTGCATACTCTAATTGAAGCATACTTTACTGGCTTTCCTGCTTAGGTGAAGAAAAGACTTTCTGTTGAATTTATACTCTGCAACTCAAAGACAAACCTGCATGAGATAATAAATACAGACATGTTTCTTCTAGTACTGCAGTATATTGTTGAGGGCTGGACTTTACCCAGCCTGTAGTGTGTGACATGGGCAGGGAATGGAGAATCAAAATGTGTGCCGTACGCAGCACCCTCCTGGACACAGCTTGAGAACATTGCAAAGGGACTTTGCTCCCAGTTGAATCGTCTGGGATGTCTCCTGGATTTAAAGAGATTAAAAGTAAGTAAAACCAAACCATGGCCCACTTTGCTTTCACAAAATCAGCATGAGGTAAAACATCCTGTGTGTTTTCAGAAGCACTGGGGAGGGCCTTCGAGCCATCCTTCCCTTAGGCAGTGTCATCTGTTCACCTGCTCAGGGCCAAGACTGGGGACTACTGTGTGGACATCTGTCCCCTGGGTTTACACAACAGGAAAAATGTCTTTTGATTGTGGAGTCCCTTGCTTATTTCAGATAGAACGTAACATCACTAAATGGACTGGAAGCCTAAAACAAGCTGTGATTGCTCTTAATGCTAGAAAAGACTTGAGGTGTTTGCAATAGTTACAGTAGGGGTATGGTTACCTTAGATGAAAAAAACATGCCCAGGCACACAGATGCTTTGTAGTCTTTGAAAGGCACAGTGTTCAAGGTTGAATGCTTTCACCAACCAGATGATATCCAGCATAACTATGTTCCTTTAAGGCACTGTTGCTTTTAAAATACTTTTATTATTTTTTTTTCCTGTGATGGCCTCTACCCCTTGCGGCTAAACTCTGCCACTCTGATTCAAAGCTTTACCCACGTTTGCCAGCAATTCCATGGAAATCAACTGACCTTGCAGAGAAAGGTACATTTAACAGAAGAAAAGAAAGCTTGATCTAGGCTTTCATTAAATAACCCTCATGTGTAACATGGGCTGGTCTGTGTTTGTCTTTGCTGCATGTAACTAGCTGCTGCTAACATCATTAGGATTTCCAGGCACAGACCAACTGGGCTGTGAAACCCGAGTTCCACATATAGAGTGAAGTCCGAGCAAATTAGGTGACCCATGTTGCAGACAGAATACAAGTTCAGCGTAAAATATTTATTGCTCCAAATTATTGTTGTAAGAGTAATAAAATGAAGCCATATTTGTAGGCTTCAGAGTGATATATTTTTATGAGCTTAGAGCTGCTGTTTGTATAAATTCAATAGAGAAGCTGTTTGGACTTGTTTCAAATTTCTTTAGCTACAGGGGAAGAACATTTATTCCCTATTTCACTTGTTAGAAAGAATGAAAAGCAAATATTTTTATCTGTTTACTAGAAAATACAGCTTTAATGAAACTCAGTCTGGTTTTGAGTCTGAGTCTGGTTGTTGGAGATGGAATCAGGTTGCCTAGACATGGAGGGACTGGACTGACACCAGCTCTCTATGGGCCTTTTAAGAAGGTAAAGATGAAAACTGGTCAGATAGGCTCAGCTGTAATATTTACCCAAATCATATAGTCAGGTCAGAGTATTTCAACTGAGAATGGGTTTTGCTGGAGATTAAAGGAAATAAATTGATTTGTGAAATCCTGCCTAGACATTCCTGGCTTCTGGCCTTGACTTTTTTTCCCCAGCATCCTGTGGGCTGGCTGCATTTCTGGGATCCCTAAATCATCCTGGCTCCCTGGTTGCAAGAGTATCCATTAGCCAGGAATCCAGCTCTCAGAATTGTTAAATGCTGAACTGTAGTTGGTAGAAACCCTATTTTGAAATTTCAAAGTTATCAGAAAAACGGAGTGTGCTTTATCTGACTACCCAAGAAGCAGTACGTCATTCATAGGGCTATCCTGACTGGAAGGTGGCTATACTGGAATTGGTGAAAGAAGTTTTTATTATGTCCTTATGACTAGTGTCATGGCAGAGTTCCTTTATGGAGTGGGAGAGAAATCCAAATCTGCTACTCTTTCATACTGACACTTGATCATTCCGGCCCATTTCAGGTCTTGATCTGATTCCCATTGGGACTGATTTCAATGCGGTTTGGCTTGTTACAGGTGACAGTGCCCTTTGGGTGCGTGTGGGCTGTATAAGGAAGCCGTGTTCCTGGGATCCTTATTGAGATGTCCTTGCATTCCTGGAGAAACCATATCATATGAGCTGGTTCAATCCTTTCAATGGCAGAAAAAGAAGGCTGATCCCCACTTCATCCGCAAAGGGAAAATGTAAACATGTTTGGGTGGTGTCTTATTGATTAAAAAGTGTAAAAAATAAAAGGCATTTAGTACAATAGTAACTTCCAGGTTTTCTTGAGAATTCTCTTACTCCTTTGCAGTTGTCCTTGCTTCTCTGGTGGGAATATGTCTTAATTTGATGATCAGTACAGAAAAAGGGGGAAAATGCACTTTAATTTACTGATTCGAGTGGGTTTTTTGAACAAAAGATTTTTCAAAAGAAAAACTGATCCTCTATCTTCCTCCAAACTTCCCTCCTTCAAAGAAAGAGGGCTATCTTGCATTTATAAGATAGGCTTCTCAAATAGCTGTATGTGTATGCATAGTAACCAGTTTGCTCCAAGAGACAACGTTTCATAAACACTGTCAGGTTTAAAATTTAGCCCCCTTTTTAGGCTCTCATGTCTCTGTGTAAACACCTTGTAACTTCTCCTTCCACCCACTGTTTTTCCATTACACGTAAGATAGCAGCATCCCAATTCACCTAGTTAGGAAAAGAAGTCATCAGCAGCACAGACTCATCATGAGCCTGCTTCAGCAGCTACTAGCAATTACGGGTATCTATGGCTGACTAATAAAAACTTTTATTATCTCTCAACACAGTTACAGATATACAGTTTTAAAAATTCTGTGTTAGAATAATTGTTTCATCTGCCTTTTTACTCCAGTTTTGCAGTCTAAAGAAACTAATTTTGTCCTAACATTGCAGCAGAGCCATAATAAAGGAACAGCGACAAATGAGGTAAAAATACCCACATTTTGCGAATTGCTGCTTCTGCTACTATTACGCCTGAAGAGGAGGGGCTGAGTTTCAGAGCTGTGGAATGATCATGAGGTGGCACAGCTCAGAGGTGCTGGAAGAAGACAGCACAAGAAGAGTATGGGCATCAGGGATGCTGCGGGACTGGTCCTTTCAGCAGAGATCTGCCTTGGGTTATCCAAATCTTACTAGTGAAAGGGACTATAGAATAAAAAGAATTAATTTAATTCAGCAATCTTCTTTTTACAAATGCTTTCTTTTTTAGGGCATCATCATTAACATGAATTGCTATCTAGAACAGAACACAGGATAGTTCAGGTTGAGAGGAATCGCAGGTCATCTAGTCCAGCCTGCCCGAAGTCAGAGCATGGTCAACAGCCTGTTCTTCCAGTAATTCTTCCATGTTTAGTAGTTTGCATACAATTCCCAGCTAACTAGTCAATGCAAATCTTTTGGGCACACTGTGCGATGTCTACCTTAACTTATTTGGCATTCTATCACCTCCTTGCTTTATGTGATTTCCTCTCCGTTGAAATTTTTTGAGATGTAGCCAGCTCTCAGCCATGGCTTCACATATTGCTAGCCTTTATTATAGGATCCTCCTTTCCTGTCTTATTATAGGAAACATTTTTGTCACATTAGTCTTTTATTTTTCTTTCTTAAAATCCCATTTAGATGTTTTTCAGCTGAAAAGTCTTTTATGCTTAAAATATTCGTTATTAGGACTGGTAAATCTTTACCCACAGAGCTAAACTCTGCTTCCGTTTCCCACTCAGAAAGTCTCAGATTTTCTAAAAATTAGATCTAATTACTTATTTTTTATTATCTAATAAGAATATATTCTAGTATTTACATTTTTTAGGTTGGTGTTTCTGTCCATGTGTACTGGTATGTACTGGTGTATATGTAATTACTAAATGTGCCTGGCTAATATATCTATATATAAATAACTCTACATATAAATATTTAGATTTTATGTAAATATCCACCTAGTGAATAATATGACTAGAAAGAAGTGGGTTTTTTGAATTAAAAAGATTAAATCTCATTTGTTTAAAAAGTTGTCATAAAAGAATTCTTCCTGTTTGTAAGCATCAGCTCACAATCTTTGTTCTAAATCAAATCAAGAGAAAAGTAAGCAAAAATGAACTGCAGTTAATTAAAGTGTATTTTTAAGCAGTCTCACTATAACAAGCTATTAAAAAAAGCCTCCATTAATGAGGTGCAGCTTGATTGGAAAGTCACTTTAAACCCCTTGCCTGTTTTCTTGTTCGGTTTCATTGTGTAGAACTCATTAACAAAAGAGTGCTAATGTACATTGGCTACCCTGGTAAGCTGTGTCTTATGTAAGTCTGATTCAACTCGACAAATGACCTGTTTTTAAAAGGGGATGGAAACATTTGCAGTAAACCTCTGGGCTGTCAGATGTGCAGAGGGGATATAGCTACTACAGAAAAGATATTTATTCAAATTCTTCAGACACAGAAGGTCAAACAAGCCTAGTTAAAAGTTGAGAAACGAAAATCAGCATTTGGGACTAAATCCTTGTCTTGGCGCATAGGCTAAACACCCCACCTGTCTTCTTGGGATGTCAGTGGTCTCTGGGCAGCATTGCTCAATCGCTCCTGGGGTGGAGCAGGAGTAATCTGTGGTGACTATACACCTGCTGTGCAGAAAAGGTTAATCTGTTGGCTCAGATCTGTACCTTTTTTAGTTCTAGTGGAATTCAGCTCCTTCTGATAGAAATAAGCTCCTTCGTTATGAAATGCACACAGGAGATGAATGGCACCAGAGAATATTCAGTATTTTTGTTGGAGGGGAAAGACTCCCAGTACAATTCTTTCGATGCTGTCACTAAGCATAGAGGAAGTAACCAATTTTATGGATTAGTGATAACTGTAGTCTTGAAAACATGCCAATGTCTTGCAAGTATCATTGGTCATTTACTCAAGCAATTGCTTTACAGATTGTTTTTTTCAACTTGTCTATTATTTTAGCATAATGGAACAACAGCCTACAGCCCAGCTCTGGTCTTTTTCGCACATATAGCTCAGTGGCTGCAGTGGAATTATTTCTGACTGGCTCCACCAAACCAATATTTTCAGTTAAGAAACATAGTTTTCTTTCTAATTTGTCACTGAATCACAGAATCCATGTAGTTTGATGTCATGTGGCCCACCTCTCCTGCTCAAGCAGAGACACCTACAACTGGTTGCCTAGGACCATGTCTAGTATCTCCAAGGATGGAGACTCCAGAACCTCTCTGGTCAACCTGTATTAGTGCTCAGTCACCCTCACAGGAAAAAACTGGTTCCTGATGTTTAGAGGGAACCTCCTGTGTATCAATTTGTGTCCATCGCCTCTGGTTCTGTCACTGTGCACTACTGAAACCTGGCTCTACCTTCTTTGCACCCTCCCTTCAGGTATTTATATCCCTCGATAAGATCCCCTGAGCCTTCTCTTCTCCAGGCTGAACAGTCCCAGCTCTCTTAGCCTTCCCTTATAGCAGAGATACTCCAGTCCCTTCATCATCTTAGTGGTCCCTCTCTGGACTCTCTCCAGTCTGTCCATGTCTCTTGTACTGGGGAGCCCAGAACTGGACACAACACTCCAGATGTGGCCTTGCCAGTGCTGAGCAGAGGGAAAGGATCATCTCCCTTGGCCTGCTGGCAATACTTTGACGTGCTGGCACCCCATAATGGGTGCCTTGTCAGCACTTCCTTGCTTACTTGTGAGAAGAGGCATGGAAAAATGCTGGTTTCGGTCTTTTTGTGCTCGATTTATGCTCTGCATCTTACTGTCTCCCTCATGCTGACATGTTCCTTGCATTTCTCATCTCTAAACAATGCTGAAGATAGCAGAGTTTCAGGTTTTGTTGAGTTGTCCCACATCTAAGGAAAAGCAGAGGAAGCATTTTCTTATACCTTTCGAAAGAAGGGTAAATAAGCAAGTAGAATAATGCATTCCCTTTCTTCTACAAATACCTGCCAATGCTCCCATTTTACAAGTTACACCCACATAACACAGGAGGAGGGTCCTAATATATGATCTTCACATTTGTGTGGTTCTCCTTCAGCTCTATGCTTATATATACTCATACACTTATGCAAGCTCAGGACTATATGAAACCAGACTATTTCATATACCTCCTTGGTTAGCTACATGGGATGCAGAAGGCCAGCAGACCATAGGTTCTCTGTTAAGGTCAAAAGGCTTATCCAGGGGTGGGAGATATTTGTGTGGTAAAAGCCCTCTGTTTCCACTCCCTGGAATCATTTTACAGCATCTGGGAAAGAGGGACCTTACATATTGGCTAAAAGAAGTCTCTCCTAAACTTAAGTATTTAAATGTCAAGTACCTAGTATAAGCCAGTCAATGCAAAAATAGACACTCCTGGAAGGGAGGTCCCGTTTTTCTGCACCATGGGCATGCCATTATAGAGAGGAATTGGCCTTTGGCCGTAGAAGGAACCTACAGAAGGAGTCTATAATACTGTGTTACTCTGCCTAATCTTCAGGAATTATGTTTAATAAACTGAATCCTTACAGAAGATGTTACTTTTGTTCTGATCTTAAGTTTCCCTATGCTGGGCAAGTTGAGCTGATTGTATACCAGAGGATGGAGGTGCTCTACCCACTTGTGGCCACGCAAAAGAATTCAAAGCGGGATTCACCCGTACCCAAAGTGATCTTCTCAGCTGCCTGCAAAACGCAGGCAATACAGCTTCGGGCATGCAGCACAAGAGGAAAATGAGTAGTTCAGCTCGTAAGCTTTCCTCTACTGGGCAAGTTCAGCTGATTGCATACAAATGGATGGCGGGTGCCCAAAGCAGGATAAAATGAATCTGAATCATAATTCAGTGATCTGATTCTTTATCTGTACCTCCTTAGTTAGAAAAAGTAATCATAGAATCATAGGGTTGGAAGGGACCTCTGGAGATCATCTAGTCCAACCCCCCTGCCAGAGCAGGGCCACCTTAGAGCAGGTTGCACAGGAACCCATTCAGGCAGGTTTTGAATGTCTCCAGAGACGGAGACTCCACCACCTCCCTGGGCAGCCTGTTCCAGTGCTCTGCCACCCTCAAGGGAAAGAAGTTCCTCCTCATGTTTAGGTGGAACTTCCTATGCTCAAGTTTGTGCCCGTTACCTCTTGTCCTGTCACTGGGCACCACTGAAAAGAGCGTGGCCCCATCCTCCTGACACCACCCTTTAAGTATTTGTAAGCACTGATAAGGTTCCCCCTCAGCCATCTTTTTTTCCAGACTAAAGCCACCCAATTCCCTCAGCCTTTCTTCATAGGAGAGGTGTTCCAGTCCCCTAATCATCTTGGTAGCCCTTTGCTGCACCCT
>VXBO01002579.1:241802-258948 GCA_013400135.1 Rhinoptilus africanus | reverse complement strand
CATCCATCCAGTCACGCCATCATAGAAGGCGATCAGATTAGTCAGGCATGATTTCCCCTTGGTGAATCCATGCTGAGTACTTCTGATAGCCGTCTTTTCCTCTGCATGCCTTGAGATGATGCCTAGAATCACGATGTCCAGCTAACACTTAAATTTGTATTTCTGAATTGATATGATTCATCAGTGATTAAATATAGGTCCTTCTTTTTCAGCTGACTATATCTGACTTAGAGCTCTGCAGCCCTATTTCCCCAGTTCCTGCAGATTACCTTGAATACCAGTTGAAAAGCTAGCTGCGATTTCTGCTAGTAGCTGTATGAATGTGTGCTACTTTTACGTGAATATGAATTTGACCCAAAGACACGTGTTGTTCCTTGTGGCTTTTTAGGAATGCACCATAATAATGCAATAATGTGAAGAGTTGCAGCAGACAGTGCAATTTATTGAGAGGAGACGCTGCAAAATGTTATGAAATCCTCCTAGCCTAGTTTAATCTTTCTCCTGTGTTCTCCCACACAGTGTTCAGAACCAGTTAAGTGACATGAAGAATATTACACATTTTTTATAACAGATGGGGGACATCACTTTTATGGATTTCAACAATTCATTACAAGTCAGGTTCTGTTAAGATTCACCATGCTGTCATTTTTTCTCACATCTTGTCTAGTCTCCCTAGTCCAGGCTGATCCCAGTCTAAGTAGGGGACCAAGGGATTCCTCTTACTGGTCAACCAGCTGATGTCTGGACCACCCTTTCTTCAGCAGACAAATAAGGAGACTTTGGAGAAGGAGAACATAAGCTGTACTGCCTCTGTGCCCAGTGCTAGTGCATGAAGGAGAGACAGGCCACATCTGTTCAGGTGTTGCAGAAATGTGTTTCCATTCTCAACATTTCACACATTAGCAGGCAGATTTGGGCAAAATGGATTAGCGTGTGTTCTTTTTAGACAGGGAGAACTGTCTCTGGAAGGACTTGCCAAGGCTTGGTCAGGGCTAGGAAGGACTGTCAGGTAGATTATGGGATGGGGTACCAAAGGCTATATGTGCCAGTCCAAACAATTTGTTCCTGCCTGCCATCTTCTATGGTGCTCTCTCTCTCCAGAGACCTGTCATCCCTCCCTGTATAACCAGTCCTTTCCAATCTATAACCAGCTGTGTATCCAAGGCATGATCAGAATGTTACGACACATGCTTGACAAGGCATGTCTTCTATGTGTGCATGCACCTAAGTTTAGGTGATCCAAAGCTGTTTGCATGCCCCAGTATATGAATGGGGACATATTTATTTCATTGTAGTGGAATATGTGCTTTTGAGGAAAATGACAGGTACATAAAAGTAGACACTATTCATGTGACTTTGCACATACTTGCAAACATATGTGTGTGGTGGCAGGCATCTGCTGTTCAGTTACAGGATAGGTGCATATTTGCTTACGTGACAGGGATGAACCATAAAATATAGGAGTCACATACCTTCATGAGAGCTTTCTTAACATGAAAAGTTGGACACTTCTATTCTAAGTCACTCAGGACACCTAATCTTCACATTAAAGGCATTTGTGTAATAACAATCCTTTTCCTGAAGTGTTCTCTGAGACTCTAGATATAGTTGATGAGGAAGAAGTGGTGTGATTTAAGACCAGACTGTCAGTGCACAGACTAAATGGATTGGATGCCAAAACATTTTAATAACAGATAAGCAAATTTACTAATTGTACAACTTCCCTGTTCCATGGGACAGACAACACAATCTAAAAGAAATCAAGAGGGGGTCAATGTAGTTGTTCCAGATGGGTGGAACATAGTCATGGGGCAGGGCTGAGGTCCCTTTCCATCCTTGAGCAACTCTGGGCACCAATAGTTATAGCATTGGGTAGAGAAAATGTAGTTCTTGGTTGGCTTGTTCAAATTTCCTCAACACCCAACAACTAGCAGGCACTGGTGCTCACCATCAGCCCATCTCAAAGGCTTTCCACAAAGACATTCTCACAGTGTTTGACAGTTTATTTACACTCAATGTACTCCTCTATTTTTAGACCTAGGTTACTCCCTTATCCTATAGGGTTAACTAAAGTCCATATACTAACAGCTCTTGTCAGGTAAGCCCACCCCATGCCAACTGCCACAAGCAGCAACATCTTAGGTTTGACTTATTCTATGCTGAAGTTGGTGAGAGCTATTCCATTGTCTGATCCAAAGAAACAGTGCCAAAATCTCATGTCCTTTTGCGCTAAGACTCCACCAGGGTACAGCAAATCCAAATGTTATGTCCACAAATACATTTCCCCGTTTATTAATTTACTAATATATATGCGCGTATACGTGCATCACACATATTTGTATCTCTGTAAAGAAATACAGCTGGACAACTCGATTCAGTTTGCTCACTGATTTTATTTCCTTTGACTTCAACAGCATTTGGTTGTGTCTCTGCTGATCAGCATGATGTTTAGCTCCATGGAGTATTATATTTTATCTTGCCTCCAAATATGTTCTCAAATTAGCATGTTGATACAGATGGATTCTTGTCTCAGAGCCGTATGATTGATTTAATCTCTGATATTCTGCTCAATCAACATGCAAGGAATTAGTCCTGACATCAAAGGGCAATCTGTTTACATTGGGAGTGCAAAATATCAGCATTAAGCAATGCAAAACAGATAAAAAAAGGAGAATGTCACTGACATTGCTTTTTGAAACAAAACAGAACACAAAACTTATTAGGAAATCCATACACTCCCTTCTCTAAAGCAATTATCTTAAATGCTGAGAACATTAAGAACATCTGTAATGGGTTCCAAATGTCTATTCAGACTGCTGTGCATGTATGCTAGTGGTCAATTTAGGGTCCTAGAGATATGAATGGGGCAAGCAGATAGTTATACACTTCCCCTCTTGCAGCCTTTACAAACCAAAAATTCTAGAGGATTTCCAGGAAGTGGTCCGCAATAATCGCAGTAAATTTAGATGGGTTATAATTTCTCAGCCACTCAGAACAGATTTTAAAAGATAGTAGCGGACCCAAAGCATTACCAAAAATTGCACTGCAGCTTGTAAATTAATAGAGTTAGGATATACTTTTTCAAACAAGAGAAATTCTGACACAAAGAATTGTTATCTTCCATTTTGTTTTGGAACATAAATAGTGTCGTATTTATTTTGATTCAGAAGATTTTTTTTTGTACTTGTCAATGTACAGGATGAAAACAAATAACTAAAACAGGTTTAATTCTGACTTTGACACTTCAAGCTAAAAAATTTCTTTTTTTTTCACATTTGAGTTGGAAAAGATTTTATTTGATGACCTAAAGTTACCTACTCCGCTACACTGCTACTTTTATATAGCTTATATCACTTTATTTTTATTGATGTGAAATAATAATAATAGCATTCCTTGAAAAAAACCCTGAGACTAAAATGGTGAATGTGCACTAGTCTGACAGAGAAAGAATACAGCAATAGGCTGGCAATGCGTAATTCCTCTGGGTAATATATAGCCCTAACTGCTGCCCATCACTTATTTTGCATTGAAGATCTTTCTTTTTTGTTTACATTCTACACAAATAAGGAAGTATGTAGTTTAGCCAGCTCTTGGTACTGAATTCTTAAAGAAAACTGAGTTTTGGAAGTATAAAATGTTGTAAAGGGAAATAATTCTCTAGTAGAAGCAGGTGGAGTAGCTTGAGAAACTGTTTCTTTGAGTGTATTGGCTCCAACTTCCCTGAGAAGCTTAGTCTGTCTTAGAGGCTTAGGGAAAAGAGAGATTTAGAAACTTCTATGTAAATTAAAAATCAATAATAAATTAATATTTTAAAAAGTAACTTTTAAATAGATAGAGAAATAATTGAAACAATACTGCATTTTGTTGGACTGGCATTAGTTGCAGATAATTTCTCCCAGGACAGATTTCCTCAGAAAGAGGTTTCAGTTTGTGTCTTTGATTTGGAGTGAGGATCTCTAAGGCTTTGCCCAAAGAAAGCCTGAAACTCTTCCCCAGTATACCATCACTGGATATATACCACAGGTGCAGCAAATGAAGGAATTGGCCACAGAGCTGCAGAGTCCTGCAACTCCCAGAAACATGGCCTCTACCACAAGGTTACATGCCTTGAGACCCAGACACCTCCCATAAGAAAAAGGTCTACCAATCCAGAAATTTCTCAAATTTGCCTATAGACTAACTCATCAGTGCTTACATTGTGTCTGGGCAAGCGGTTGTTTTCAATGCCCTAATCCTCACCAGAGACTCCAAACCACATCATCATGAACTGTAAGGGCTGTAGAATCAATCCTCTCCCTTGAACACAGGGCAATACCTCCACCTCACCTGCACTGCCTATCCCTCCTCCACAAACGTTAGCCCTCCATCCCAGCACTACAATCTGGGGACTCATCATGAGCGGTGTCATCTCTCTGCCTGCTTTGCTCAGATCTACGGCACAGACTTCCCCGGCAGTCTGAGCAGGATGAGCAGATTGTCTGTCCCAGTGCCTGGAATTGCTGCCTGGGTCCCACCAGAGTGAAAGTCACAGGCTCAGAGGCATGGGCAGACAAGCCTATGGCCACCAGGCTATGGGAGCAGAGCTGCAGACGTCTGAGGTGGAAATTGTCCTGAAGGTGAGCCTTCATCCGGAAGCACTGATAAACTCCACACACGACAGCATAGGCTTCTTGAGCCATCACTTACAAGGGAGCAGCGAGCTGACTATCCAAAACCAAGCCATATGGGACTTAATCCTATTGAAGGAAAAAGGCATACACGGGAAGCTGAACCTATCAGTAGGGAGCTGTTGCGTCCACATCCCCACTGTTCCAGTGCCGCTACAAGAACAGCTGAAGAAAATGAGTAAGGTGGCTGGAGACCGCAGAGAGATCGCTGCTGCACCAGGGACCAGTGGGCTAGGGAGAGTTCTCAACACACTCGGGTCCTCCTTGTCAGTGTGCCTAAATAGCCTTCTTCAGTCTTTAATAACAGTTACAATCATGATTGTTGTTGCAGTTTCTGTTAGGATAAGCTGCATTGAGAGCCCTGTAAAGAAATCTCTGTCCACCATATACTCCCTTAAAACTCACCCTGAAGCCAATGTTCCCCTAAACCCTCCCTGTACCCGTGACATGCCCCTAAACTCGACCTGTGGAATTGATATCCCCCCCACACACCCTGTCCGCATGTTAGATGTCCTGATGCAACCCCGGGATGGTGCCCCCGTTTAACTGTTGTTACTGTAAATTGTTGTTATAATGTCGGTTATTGTTATGTGTTGGTTAGTTTGTATGGTCGATTGACTGCTGATTGCTAATGATAGCAATAGGCACCAGCAATCCAGGATGTTCCTGGAATGCATTGATGGCAACTTCCTCTTCCAAAGGGTAGAGGAAGCAACAAGAAAAGGTGCTATGCCGGACCTTGCTCTCACCAACAGGGAAGGGCTGGTGACCAGCATGAGGCTCAGGGATAACTTTGGCTGCAGTGACCACGAAGCGATAGAACTGAAGATACTCAAGGCAACTAGGAGGATGTGTTCCAAGCTTACAACCCTGGAGTTTAGGCATGCAGACTTTGATGGCTTCAGGGATCTGCTGGCCACAGTGCTGTGGGACAAAGCCCTAGAGGGAAGGGGGGGCCCAGGACAGCTGGTCAGGGTATTCAGTATGCAAGGATCACCTTCTCCGTGTCCAGGAGCAAAGTACACCAACAAAGAGGAAGGCAGGAAAGAATGCTAGGAGGCCTGCCTGTATGAACAAGGAGCTCCTGAGCACACTGTCATGCAAAAACAATCTTTACAAGGAGTGGAAGAAAGGACAGCTAGAATGGGTGGTATATAAGGAAGCTCTCCGAGCAGCAAGAGACCTGGTTAGAAAAGCTAAAGCTCAGTTAGAGTTAAACCTAGTCAGGGACATCAAGGGAAACAACAAAAATTTCTGTAGGTATATTAATGGTAAGAAGACGACATGGTAAGAAACATCCTGGTCTCCAAGCTGATAAAATATGGGTTTGATGGATGGACAGTTCAGTGGATAAAGAACTGCCTTGACGGCCGCACCCAAAGAGTGGCTGTCAATGGGTCCATGTCCAAGTGGAGGCCAGTGACAAGTGGAGTCCCTCAAGGATCCGTACTGGGACCGGTCTTGTTTAACATCTTCGTCAGCGATGTGGACAGTGGCATAGAGTGCACCCCCAGCAAGTTTGCCGACGACACCAAGCTGTGTGGGGCGGCTGACACGCTGGAGGGAAGGGAGGCCATCCAGAGGGACCTCGGCAGGCTGGAGAGGTGGCCCATGCCAATCTCATGAAGTTCAACAAGTGCAAGGTCCTCCATCTGGGTCGGGGCAATCCCAAGCATCGATACAGGCTGGGCAGTGACTGGCTTGAGATCCCCCTTGGATTAGGGGGCCTCCATTCTGCTTCCCATCCCTGTCTTCCAGCTCAGGGGGCTGGGAACCCTAAGAACAACTGGTTTTACTATCAAAGACTGAGGCATAAAAGATGTTAAGTACCTCAGACTTTTGCTTGTCCTTTGTCACAATGTTTCCCCTGCATCCAATAAAGGATGGAGGTTCTCCTTTAGTCCTCTTTTTGTTAATGTATTTATGGATTTTTTTTTTGTTTTTTGCTTTTATGGCAGTAGCCAGATAAGCTCTAGTTGGGCTTTGACCCTTCTACTTCTTTGTTCCTGCATAACCTCACGCCATCTTTGTAGTCCTCACAAGTTGCCTGCCCCTAACTCTCTCTTTTTTTTTTTTTTTTTTTTCCTNTAATTTTTTTTTTTTTTTTTTTTTTCCTGATTTCTAGACAAAGCTCTCTGTTCAGCCAGGCCAGTCTTCCCCACCAGCTCATCTTTTGGCACATGGGGACACCTACGCCTTTAAGATTTCCTTCTTGAAGAATGTCAAGCTTTCCTGGACGCTTGTGCCCTTCAGGACCACCACCCAAGGGACTCTGTCAACCAGTCCCCTAAACAGGCCAAAGTCCGTCCCCCAGAAGTCCAAAGTGGCAGTTCTGCTGACCCCCCTCCTTACTTCTCTGAGAATCAAAAACTCTGTGTTGGCTTGTGCCCAAGCCTCGCCCGGTGCAGCATGCACAGCATCCAGAGCCCCTCTCCGCACTCCTGGTGCTTGTTCCGTGTGCAGAAGGATCACCTCTTGGTGACTGTGATGTCCAACTCCCTAGGGGTGGCCCCGGGGCAATGCTGTTGGTCTCCCAGGTGTTTCTTTGCCACAGGTTCATCTGGTACCAGCGCCCAGCTCAAGTTCAGCCACCTAGAGCAGGCTGTCCAGGACTGTGTCCAGGGGACATTCAAAGGTTGGAGACTCCACAGCCTGCCTGGACGGCATGTGTGTTAGAGCACCCTCAGAGTCAGGACATGCTTGCTTGTGTTTAGATGGTGCCACTGAGGCAAAAGCAGCCAGGCTGCTCTCACCAAGTGTGGGACCCAGTGGGTGACTTTCTCTAAATCTAAGTAGGATCGTGTGCAGAGAGCATAGAGGGAATGAACTCTGATCCCTCAGGAGCTTGTTGGAGAAAGCAGAAGCTATCCCCCAGCAGCTCTCTGCTGGAGCAGGTGCACTCCAGCACCACACGGACTCTGTGGGGCCTTGCTGGCAGCTGCCCCGTGGTGTCCAGCTCCACACTGAAAGAGTGCCCGCGGGGTGGCCGCAAGCGGTAGCCAGTGCTGTTGGTGGTCAGTGGGGCTTCATAGGGGCTGTCCATCCCAATGGCTGGGTGCATCTGCAGCAAATTCCTCTTGCAGAGCAGTCAGCAGACAGCAGGAAGGTGACCCACGTGCTCCTTCAGCAACTTGCACGTGTGGGGCAGGGCCTGCGTTGGTGCTGGTGTGGACACAGCCAAAGACCTGACACCAGTGGTTGCATCACTGGGGATCCTCCTCCTGCTTGTCCTCACCTCCTGGTGGCTGGAGTTTTTGGGTTCACTGCAGCAGTCAGAGGCAAGCTTCATTTTCCTGGGCAGCCAGCAGACCACAGTGAGCAGGACCAGGGCTCCTGCAACGTCTGAAAACGGCCACTGCTGGAACGCAGAAAGGAGCGTGGCTTCCGCTGTGCTCCTGCTCTGCTGGATCTCCTGCAGCAGCTGAGTTATCTCCTGATGCAGATACCCCTCATGCTGCCGCATCCACTTGTCTCTGGCCACATCTCTCTGCCATTGGCTCTTGAGTGTGCAGGATGGCCAGCAGAGGCAAGATGAGGGCAACTGCCCCAAACATGGCCTGCAGGGAGTGAGAGAGAAGGGGGCTGAGCAGGGCTGGGTGGGAGGCAGCTTGGGGCTGGGGGAGCCGGGCAGGAGCCGCCTGGGAGGAGCTCGCATGGGGCAAGTGCAGAAGTCGCAGGAATTGGTACTGCTTAGCTTAGCTTTGGCTTTTCTGTAGAGCTGTATTATCATCCATGCATGCCTAAGAAATAAACGGTGCAAGGTTGTCTTTTAGGCTGCTATGGCTGGAGAAAGAAGGGAGACAGGAAAAGCAAAGAGTAAAGGCCTAAGAAAAAAGGAAATGAGATGAGATGAGGAGAAAAAAGGGAATAAAAAAATTAAAAGGGAAGTGGATGCAGTGGAAAGGTATCTCCATCTCTTGACCAGGGAACCCCTGTTTCTCACAGCGAGGATGGATCTGCCTCCGTTCCTGTACCCTCTCTCTTGAAAAGTGATTGCAATAAACAGTAACTAGTAACACTAGTAATGTCCTATTTGCATCTGTGACGCGTGCGTGCATGCTCGTGGGCATGTGTGGAAGTAACTTTCTGTCTTTATAAAAATCTGGTTTTGAGAGCTGCAAGAAAGGTTAATGAGTTTACTGTGGTAAATTGTGCTTAAACAGACTGTACACCATCAAGTGCCTCCTTCACTCTCCCATAACATGGCAGTTCCTTTAAGTTCACCCAAATGGCCAAGAAAAATCTCAGCTTTCTGGCACAGCAACCCCGAAAGGCAGAAGGAGCTCTGCTAGCTGACTGGGATTGTCCCCTCGTACAGCAGCATCACGAGCAGAGTCTGCAGCAGAGTTTCTGGGAGGTGATGGGGAGAGCGTTTGTGTTTTCCTGAGGCTCCGTCCATCTGCGATATATAGAGCTGCTCTGCAGCAGAGTGGTTCCTTCCTTCTTCCACATGTGAACACAACTGAACTATAACGCCCTTGCCTTAAAACAAGCTCTACTACTCAGAGTAGCTAACAGTTCAGATCTTAATATGATCAGTCAAATAAATGGTTTTTAAAAGCTTTTCTGTATAATGGACCTAGGCAAGTGTATTAGCTGAGGAAATATAGTGTTCGTTTGTTTTTCCATTAACAATGAGTGATTTCTCTGTAAGTGACCCACACTACTGCTTTCTGGGAGTAAAGCGATATTGATAAAGACAAGGGAACCTAAAAGAAATAGTTTTGTCTTTCAAGAAAACTTGTACAAAAAACCAGGGCACTCAGGTTTCTCTGGGTTTATATCCTTCAGCGTGACATGCCTTTGTTGCTTTATCTTCCTTTATCTCCAGGTTGAAGGAGTCATGCTGTACATTTTAGTAGCAGTACTATTTTCATTTTCTCAACATCTATGCTCAGGCTATGCCCTTAAAAAAGACAAATTCATCTTGTGACTGTCTGCTCTGAGATATGTTATATAATTTGGTGTATATTTATTTATATCCCTCCATTGCAAAGAATGACGCTTTTCACCCAAAGAAAACAAGACATTCATTCTCATTTCTTTGGGGATCCAAGATGTATCTGAGCAAAAAATTTTCCTGCACTGTTTGCTTCAAGATTGAGAAGAGGAAGTACACATCTGAGGTGGAGGATATGATGAAGCATGTGGTGCTGGAGCTAATCTCTTGTGATCAAGGTTGTTCCATGATAGACTGTGCCTGAAATGTTCATGCATTTATGCTTTTCTGATGTGGTAAGAAGTAAGTATACATCCACTGTGAAAAGATACTCAGCAGATTTGTTAGTATGCAGACCTTTGCAAGATAATCAAGAGAGTGCTTAGGAAGTATTGCAATTATAAATTTCTTATAGCAGATGTTCCTTAGCAGATTTTATCCATGTCATTTCAGTGATAAATCCTTCTGACTTCTTAACCTTTACAGTTCATAGAATCATAGAATGTGTTGGGTTGGAAGGGACCTTTAAAGGTCACCTGGTCCACCCCCCCTGCAGTGAGCAGGGACATCTTCAACTAGATCGGGTTGCTCAGAGCCTCATCCAGCCTGGCCTTGAATGTCTCCAGGGATGGGGCATCTACCACCTCTCTGGGCAACCTGTTCCAGTGTCTCACCACCCTCTTTGTAAAGAACTTTCTCCTAATGTCTAATCTAAACCTGCCCTGCTCTAGTTTAAAACCGTTGCCCCTCGTCCTATTGCTACATGCCCTCACAAACAGCCCCTCCCCGGCTTTCTTACAGGCCCCCTTCAGGTACTGGAAGGCTGCTGTAAGGTCTCCCCGGAGCCTTCTCTTCTCCAGCCTGAACAACCCCAGCTCTCTCAGCCTGCCCTCACAGGAGAGGTGCTCCAGCCCTCGGATCATCTTCATGGCCCTCCTCTGGACATGCTCCAACAGGTCCATGTCCTTCTTGTGCTGAGGGCTCCAGAGCCGGATACAGCACTCCAGGTGGGGTCTCAGGAGAGCAGAGTAGAGGGGGAGAATCCCCTCTCTGGATCTGCTGGCCACGGTTCTTTTGATGCAGCCCAGGATGTGATTGGCCTTCTGGGTTGCGAGCGCACACTGTTGGCTCATGTCCAGCTTTTCATCCACCAGTACCCCCAAGTCCTTTTCCACAGGGGTGCTCTCTATCACGTCATCCCCCAGCCTGTATTGATAATGAGGGTTGTTACATGTTTACCTTTGTGTGTGAGAAATAAAATGAAATTATAAGAATTTTACAAAATTATTGTGATTTATCTGGAGATCACTGAGTCTATGATAGTGAAAAAAATTGCCCCTGAAATTTACCAATAGGAGGAAAAAAAGTTGGAAATTATGCAAAACTGTTAGTAAAATGACTGTATCTCATATTGTGAATTCTCCAAGTTCTTGCTTCAGGTTCTTCTTGCAAGGTATTAAACCAAAAGTCTAAATCCTACCTTCCTAAGACATATTGCCCCCTGTACACTCTTTATTCAGGTATGGTTTTAATCTCACAGATGGTTTAAATGTGAGATTAATCTCATAAAATTTTAACCTTCTAAAATTAAGGTATATACACCAAAATAGTCATCAAGACTGTCTTCATAATTAGTAGAGAAGACTATACTAAAGGGAAACTTTACATACTTCAGATAGCTGTCTTAGCATGTCATATACGAAATTGCTTAATTTTCGCATTTACTGTGCCCTAGTGGTAACAGAACTGCACCATCAGTGTTGGCGTAATCCTAGCCACAGGCTTTGTCCACAAAAAGAAAAATGGTTCCATTTGCTTGGATTGTAATCTACGGTGGGCTCAAAGCCCTTTCTGCTCATGGATGTCCTTGGTGAATAAAGTTCGATCTTTGAAGTTGTGAGAATTGAATACCTAAATGCTATTGTGAAAGTAAGCATTATTCTCCTTGTGCCTTTGCCAAACGTAATTTGCAACAATATTTATTCCCTTCCTCCCAGCTTAAGCTGAAGCTCAGTAGATTGAGAGATACTTAGAGACTGTTACTTCATTTTTACTAGAAAATTTAACAATGTCGGGGAATATTTTTAGCCTTGATGCCAAGTGATACAATCTGCCCATGATCTTACGGTTAAACTCTTTCCCTTTTAAACAGAGTGGCAGACGGCCTGTTGGAAAAGGTCCTTGCCTTGTGTTAAGACCCAACCTTTTGCTGAGAATTACTTGACAGACCGTTTGTTGGCCCCAGTCAAAAATCATGCTAGAGATTATTCGAATAGCATGGAAAATGGCATTTTCTTGTCAAGAACATTGCTTGGTATTGTTTATTTTACTCATATAGTTGTTGTCTGTGATGATGGAGGACATGCAAGTACTTTAATAAGAGGAGCTTATTTGTACTTGCCTTGGTAAATAGGGCTGTGTGAACCTCTTATTTGCAAAATCAGACTCTGAGGAGCATCATCTAAATGATGAGATACTGAAACTCTTTCTTCAGTCTTTACCATGGCACCAGGAGTCATTAAGCATACCTTGTAGTGCTCCACCGTCTGGGAGCTTTTCCACTGCACAGTGTGAAGAGAGATTTTTAAAACAGTGCAAAATAAGCAGAAAGATGGGCAGATTTTCTCCAGGATGATGATATACCAGTGATGGAGAAAGAGGAGACAGTAGGAGAGCAGGTAGGAAATTGTACTGTTTTGCAGGCTTCTGCCCCTTTTTAGCTTAGAAGATCTTTGGAGTGAGCAAGAACTGGATTACAGCCATTATAGAGTGGTTGCAGTGATGATGCTAGAAGGATATGTAGCTGACAAGCCATTACTGAAATTATTGAGTCTGTATACCACACTGAGTTGAGCCAATGTGAAATGTATACCTTTTAGTCTTCATTCTTTCCCGGTAAATGTATATATCAGCAAACTTAGGGCTGGGAAATAGGCTTTCCTTGGAAAAATTCATTTGAAACCATGGTGGATATTTGTTAATGATGCTGGAAGAAAGGGATACGTGTAAGGAGAAGTACAGTGGGGACAAATTCATATCTGTCCCTTCCTCAGAAGGTATTTAAGACACCCAAGGCTGATAAGAGTATAGACATGCCGGAAGTTGTTTAGTGTCTCTTACTGGATTTTTCAAGGTTTCACTCTGAATGAACCTGAAATGCAGTCAGAACTTGTTTGCAATCAAAACCAACAACAAGCCCTGCCAACAGCCTGAGCTGCTTCAAACAAACAGCACCGGTTTATAGGTTCATAAATATCAGATGCAGTGCTTTGAAAACTGTATTGGCAGTCCCAAATGCCATGGTGGTAGCTGAGGAAAGATTAAAAGAGTAATGAGGGAAAACATCCAACTGCTTGTGTTTTTGGGGAAAAATCTCTCAGGCAGCAAAACCAGAAGACAATATAAGCATAGTTTGGCTGTATTACAGTAAAGAATATATACAATTTACCCCACACCTGAATTTCTCTTGTTCTGAGAGAATGAGGTGACTCCCTGATAATAAAGGTCCTTAGAGCTCATGAAATAGAGGAGGCAGCCAACCCATTAGGGTGTCAATAAGTACTTATCCCAAGAATGAATACATTTTTCACAGGCTCAGCGCTTATTTTCAGTCTTGTTAATAACACAAGCAATACGCCTTATGTTGGTTGTGCAGCAGAGCTGAAAAAAGAGCAGATTGTGCATCAAGGCACAATTGAAGGTGGGAGGGGTAAAGGAATAGTTGACTTGTGGCTATTGTTGAATATTGCTTTAGCAGGTTATGCTTGTGTGACTGCTGCTGTTGTCACTTTGGTGTGGCCTTTTCTTCTGGCTTGATATTTGAGATAGTGGATTAGGGTGTCAGAAGGCCAGGAAAAGCTTCCTTTCTCTGCCACGACCAAGCTGAATTATAGTTATCTGGCTACTGCCATATCTAACAGCTTTCACATCATGATTTTTGTAGGTAGAAATTTTACAGGCTCATCTAAGAAAAGTTTAGAACCTTGAGAGGATTTTTTTGACTGCTATAAGGTAGCTACAATTTCATGCAATATTTTTCACTGGTTTTATTGTCTGTGGTTCACTGTAGTTTACATTCCCAATATAAGTGCATCCCTCTCAAATAAACACTTTGCTGGTCACAGTTAAAATAGAGGAAGAAGAGAAGGGACAGAGAATTGTGATAAACTGAGAATGTGAACTCTTTGGGATGCAAATTTCTTTGGCCTCAGGTTAATTTTAATTGTGTAAGGGCTTGTAATAGAAGGCTGAACTGAGGTTGGAGTTCAAGAATTTGATTGGGTTCTGATGGGTTTTCCTGAATAGTTCTCAGTACATTTCTGTGGATTTTTTTTTGTTTTTGTTTTGTTTGTTTTTTGTTTTAATTTTATTTGCATAGTAATAAGGCTTGCCCAAGTTTCATAGCTATGCCAGAATGAGAGGGTAGACTTTGGACCTTGGCTTTCAGTTGAATTTCTGTTAATCCTGAAATGTGAATAACCTCAGATCTAAGGTCTCTGCTTACAAATAGTTGTTTCTTTGTAGGTAAAGGTTTTCTTACAATTACATTTAAAAGGGAAGGTGCATACATTTGTTGACATTTATGGTACTCTTCAGTGTATTGGGCATCAGCACAGTATCCTGACACATTGGGAACTGTCATGGGTTAACTTTAGAGACAGAGAGTCTGAGGAAGGGTGAGGTAGAAGCCATGTCCTGTTTTGCAGAGGCAGTGGAAGTTACTTTCTGAATTACTTCCCCTGTTAAAAGTTCTTTAGTCTGGTGAGATTCATGGGTGTCATAAACTGAAGTATGCTGCACTCAGCGTGCCTTCGCTGTAGTCTATGGGGCTATTCAGTATGAATAAAGGCGAGTGACTGATTTTGTGTAAGTCATAAGCAATTACAGCAGTGAAGGTAAGAGTGGGACTGTAAATAATCAAAGTAAATGAGAAGGCAGAATGCTCTTGAGCTTTTCTCACCTAACAACATAGAAGTGAAGGACAAGGGTAAAGCAGTTTGCCCTACTTGAGGAAACTTATTAACTTATTCATTGAGAAGCAAAAGCAAGTGAAAGGGCACCTTCTACATCAGTATTTGAAGCAGGTTGTAATGGCATTTTTAATGAGGATGAGACCTAGGCAGAAAGAAGGCTTCATCTTTCTTGAGAAATCGTCAAGGAGGATTGCATGGCTCATCACATAGTGCGAAGACAGCCCTTCAGGCAGGAGGCAAGTTTGCATGACTCCTTACAAAGATGCAGACACTAGTGCCAGGCACAGCTCTTTGTCCCTGCCTCCTTTTAATGAGTTGGTCTTAGCAGGAGACAATGTTTGCTCATCTAAAGTAGGACTGCTATTTTGGGCAGCACTTAGACCCTACTCTGGGTCATGTAGTTGTGTCCTAGTCCAGCCTGCCAGCTCTAATGCAGTCCTGACAATATCTTACAGTGTGATCTGAGAGCACTTTGGCATCCTGTTTGAGCTCTGAGCTGCCTGTAAAATGTAGATAATAGCTTCCCCACTGTATAGTCAATCATTCATGTTGTTAAATATTACCTAAATATTGTTAATGGCAGTATATATAGCAAAAGTATGAAGAAAAATAATCTCATGATAAGTACCAGTTCCTGTTCTGATAGTGGTTTCAAACTTCACTATTGTGAATCCGTGTTTGAAAATGTTTGTTTGTATTCCTGTGTGAGTCAGATTTGAGCAAGGGTCAGGGTTTGTCTCAGAAGCTTGTTATTGCCACATGTGTAAACAAGAAAGGATGTGAGGGTAAAGAGAGAATGGGAGATTGTAAGTTAGGAAGATAACTATCAACACATCACATCAGATGGGTAGTTCAGAGGTTCCTAAGCTACAGTGCCTCAGTCACAAGTGGACTTTGAGTCAGTTATAGGTATCTCGAAAAAACCACCAACTATGTTGCCTATAGTGTATTTTCGATAAAATTTGATATTACAGCCTCACAGTGATCTGTGAGAAATTTGCTATGGTTTGTGAAGAATTCTAACACATGACAGTAATCTGTTACAGAACTGTCCCCTTTTCTGAAATTCCTGGTCAGCTGCAGCCACTCCTTCAAATGATGGACTGGAACGTAAAAGAAATACTGGAGTGAAACAACTTCTTAACAGCAAGCAGTTAAGGTTTTCCCTGAAGTGCAAGTATTTTCATCCCTTTGCTGTTGTCTTCCCATCTGATTTAATTATGTAATCAAATGCCCAATTCTTCAATATTTTGTTAAGACTAGATACCTGGCACTAGTAATGCCTTCTGGAGAAGAGCTCAGCTGGCTAATTAAATGCACTGTTAAGAAATGTCCAGGGAGTCTTTTGGATTTGCAAAGTGTTTGCCCCCAAATAATCAAACGTAGACTAGGACAAAGTAATGAGCTTGCATTGTGTGAGAATTTGCATTTTGCAGTTTAATATTTTGCTTGTAAGCTGATTGAAAATATTTCCAATCAAGAGGCATATAGGTACATATATAAATGAGTATGTATATATTATAGATACCTGTTTTATGAAACAGTGTGGGGATTGCTTATGCCAGTCCACATCTTGACTATGAAGTGTATGTGGACCAATGAAGAGAAAGCAATCCAGCACATGTACAGAGATGGACTATGAAGATAATCTTATGAGAAAGAACTAACAGAGATTGCCTGGTTTGGCAGCAAAATTAAGGGTGAAAGGGAACATGATGGTAAATATTTCAGGATTAGGAGAGGAGGTAAATATAGGAAGGCGGGTGAATTACTTAAAGGGCAAATTTTGGCATTAAAACTAAGGGGTCTGAGTGGTTGTGAATGGTCATTTACTCTGTAAGTAAGAAAATTTGTAACCATCAGAACAAGAGCCTGGAACAGTAGCAGCCAAAAATACCTAATTATTTTTAAAGATGGGAAGTTATGAGAAAGATTATGGGGTGTGGGTACTTGGGAACTAAGGAATCTGAGGGAATGGACTTGAAGTATGAGGAGATCACTTATGATTGTTCCTGCATAGTTGTTAGTTAGCTCTTGTGACCTTCCTAAAGTGGCTGAGCAGGAAACAGAACAGCTGGCACATCTGGGACCAATCAACAGTTCACCTTTGTTTATACCTTTAAAGCAACTTTTTAAAATTGTGTAAGTTTGTCATTCTATCCTAATTCATGCTAGATGAGAATCTGACCATGGGCATCACATTGGATTAATGAAACTAAATACATTATTCTATTTGGAAACTCTGACCTGTAAAATCCCCAGTGCAAGCAGCTCCCTGGCAACGAAGGATGTTCTTATGTAGCGCAGCTAACACTGTGTGAGGATGCCCAACTGGGCCAAAAATTATTATAATGAGGGAAAGTAATGGTTGATGCATAAACTTGCTTATTTAAAAAAACCCAACAAAAACGTTTCTTCTTTCTTTTAACTTCAGAAGAAAATCCACTACTAGGAAGTCAGTACATATTCACCAACCTTCTACCTGATTTTCATTCATTGCTATCCATTCTTGAAGTTAAGGGCTTTCCCTTTAGATAATAGTTTGTGGTTTTGCATTTAATGCAAAA
>VXBO01002579.1:157173-241773 GCA_013400135.1 Rhinoptilus africanus | reverse complement strand
AAAAAAAAAAAAAAGGAGAAATAGAAGGTTTTCAACTTAGTTGCCAAATGGATTAAAAAATTTCATGGAAATTCTCCTGTGTCTTTCTACTTAGAATTCCATAGAAAAATAAAAAAGTCTGTTGGCTGTGGTCATATGGATATGACCTTGCTGGACAGTATTAGTATGTACTAGCAACATGACAGGAATTGTTCCTGAATACTGAAAACAATTGTTTAGACCTGTGACTTTATAGAATACAGAGTCATAAACATATTTAAACTATAGTCTCAAAACCACTGAATCAAAGGTTTAATCATGTTCCTTGAATAATTTTGAAGTTATCAGACGTTGTTGTTTTGTTTTATTGTGAACCTTTTGCACAAAACTTCTAACACTCTTGAAAAAAGTAAAATAATTAGTATATCTCAAAAGTAGTATTTCTTCCTTTCAGGTGCTCTGTAATAAAACACCTGCTATTACTCAGCTACCACAGCCCAACTCGTTCATTACTGTTCTATTTCTTCACCTTTTTTGTCCCCCACAGACAATGTTATGCTACAATCAAGTATTTAACAAACAAGGTGCCTGCTTGAGGGTACATGAATGAATTAAACCCTCGGTGTCCTCACCTTCACTTCTGCAATTACTTTAAGCTTTTCACCGGTGATTCGTCCCGGGAAGAGATTTGTTCAACTTGCCTTTCATGTAAATTTACAGATACAGTGCACGTCAGGATTCACGGGCATTTATCTTTTCCTGTACACCTTAAGCAAAGATAATGCAGTGTTGCTAAGGAGTGTTGATTATACAGTGAACTTTCCAGCTCGCATTGAGTCAGATTAGCCTATACAGTTTCACTAGATTGCAATCTATGTTTCTTGCATAACAAAAAAAAAATTGCTCAATGAAACAGGCCGGTGGTGTATCTGTATACAGATGTCCGTGCCCGAATTAATTTCGATTTAATTCCACTGACATTGTCAGACTCACGGTATGGATGAATTTGGCTTGTTCAGTGTAGCCTGTCACTATTTTCCGTGTTCATTTTAATGGAATTGCCACAGTATCTTGCTTTGTCTTCTTGCATTATAACTATGCACTCAAAGAATAAGACATAACGTTACAACTGAGATTTGCATGTGTATCCAGTGTATGCAGAAAATGTTGTCATTTCACTATGATTGCTTGGGGATAATTTTATATTATATGAGTAACTGCAGGATTTCATTCTTTAATTGCACTTCTGTCTTTTTGTATGAAATGATGTAAAAAATTAAATCTTTCCACAGCAAAAACTTAGATCTACAGATTTCAGCAAATCTAGAATACAAAAAGGGAAGTCATGTTAATATTTATATTTTAACTAATATTTTTTTGGGGGGGACAAAACATGTAGAGTTGCCAAACTGGGTTCTATTGATTTTTCTCCCTTTGACTTTTAAATGATGTTTTTTGCATTCCTGAAGTTAAGTATATATATCATGGCAAAACTCTGTGATGCTCCCACTGTGAGCTCTGCAAAGTAGTGGGTCGCAAGGGCGTGGAGAACAGGAAGAAAACTTCCCAGTGTAGCCTCTTCAGTTTCCCTCAACTCAGGGCTTAGGGGAGAGCTCTGTGTTCAGGCTTGCCTTTTTTGAATCATTACCCACGCTGTCAACATCTTAGACTCTTTGCAGAGAAGTAAATGGAAGGCAATGAATAGCCTGACCAGTTTCCTCTCGGCTTTAGATCAATGCTGGAGTCAGATGGACTATGAATACCTGTCTCATGGGAATTGGACTTCCATACCTGTTGGGGCAGCAACAGCTATCGCACAACCACCATTTTCATTCACTAGCTGGATAATAGTCTCTGCCGTTAAAATTGTCCATTTCCTCCTGAACCATCTCTGGAATTTTATTTCCTCAGGTTCATTCCAGGACCGTGTAAACCAGTTTAGCTGCAGCAGCTTGTTAGGTAATCGGAGTTGTCTGGCAGTCACTTGGTCCAAAAGTCTCTGTCAGTGCTGTCTACTGCTTAGTGCTACAAATTACACTCTATTGGTGAAATACACTTATTAACTTTGGGATCTTATTTAGTACAAATTTTATCAGTATTTTATTTTATTTTTCTCCTATGGAATTCATAAAATGCTGGCAAAAGGCTAAGGAAGGGCATGAGCATAGGGAGGCTAATTTCATTTGTTGATTTGAGAAGTATGGATGTTTTTATGCAGCTGTATGTATTACACCGTCTTCCTTACGAAAAAGGTGCAATCGTACAGAATGACTAATCACAAAGAAACTAGTGTACTGTCATCCTTCTCCCAAGAGGGACTTTATGTGGTCTGTACAATAGAGCATTCAAAACCAAATTATCAGTATTTATTTTCCAGTATCTCACCTGACGACTGAATGAATAACCATCACATGAACAAAGAGCAATCTATTTGCTTTATAAGCGACGCAGTTTCAGGCAGTTGTGAAATAATGAAAACTTACACCTAACAGCACTGTTAAATTAATATGAATATGACGAGCTAAGTGTTTGAGAAGGAAAAAGTAAACTGTAGATTGCACATCGATTCCTATTGTGAAGTTGAATACTATTTGTTAAGTAGTGATGATTCATGAGACCCTAGAGTTGTATACACCTGAGATGTGTGATGCTTACACAGAGTTTCTGCACTCCAGTTAAATGAGGCGTGAGTATTTTTTTTTTCTCCCTCCTCCTTTTCTCTGCTTCTGTGTGTCTGGTCTGTTCCCTTTTGGTCACAAAGGCAGCGCCCACTCTATGTCGTCCTGTGGGCTCATGTACTGCATGAAATAACACATAGACTCTTATTTGTATCAAACTACCTTTTTCTCTCTCTTAAAGCAAATACTTACATAGCTACTCCTGCTGCATCTCATTTTATTGTTGAGTGAGCTTATTACTGACATCTTGTTAGAATCATAGAATCGGTGAGGTTGGAAGGGACCTTTAAGATCATCAAGTCCAACCATTAACCTGCCCTGACAAAAACGCCTTCTAAACCATGTCCCTAAGTACCTCATCTACCCTTTTCTTAAACACCTCCAGGGATGGTGAATCCACCACCTCCCTGGGCAGCCTATTCCAATGTTCAATAACCCTTTCAGTTGTTGATCTTTTGGAGTCTTCCTTTCACTAAGTCTTGTGCCTTCCTCTGTTTTTCATGAAGGGTATTACAGGGCTCATTCCCATTCCTTCCTCCATTGCAACTTCTAAAAATAATCAGCCATAAAAGTAGCTATTGAGCTTTATTGTTACCAGCACAGTGAGATTAATAGTGGTGAAAATACTGTACCTCACTGAAAGAGTGCCTTAAATTATTTGACACATCTCCCAGGACAGTCAGGGAGTTCTGAGAAACCCCAGTGTTTCCTGTTACTCCTTCCACAGTAGTATGGGTCTGCATTGATTTTTCCAGTAGTCTGTGCCAAACAGGAACAATTTAGCTCATAGGGAGGTAATAAAATAATCTTTACAAGCAATGAATATAGTAAAGAGGGTCAGAAACTGGATTTGTGTTTGGGGGAGAGGGAGGATCTGGTCGTTTAGTATCTTTCAGTGAAATTCTAAATTAAAAAACAAATCTGATTACTGTGATTTGGAACCACTGAAGGATTTCATTTTTGTTTATCACCTGCTTTCATTTCAAGAAGGTATAATTTGTTATTTTAATATGGTTAAAATATTTCAGTTCAACCTTTTCCTTTGCTTATCTAAGATTTTCAATGGAATGCAGCACAGGCTATTATAAATTAACAATTAAATTAGCACGAAATGTTTTTAACATTATCAAAATGAAGCAAATTCCCATTTCTGGAGTGCTATGAGAAAGCTGAGATGACTTTTTTTAACTTTTTCCTGTTAAACATTTAATTGAAACACACCTGTTCTTAGGAAAATTTTCAGAATACTAGTTTTCTCAGTGAAATTAATTTCCGGTAGGTGTGATAAATGCTGGAGATAATCCAAGAAATCTAAGTTTTTAAATGTAGCTTCTAGGTCTCAGGCTATACCACTTTTTTTCCTCAGACACAATATTAATCATTAAACTAGGTGTACATGCCATCATAATCTTTTTTGCTCTCAAGCTTTACTTCGGGAAGATGTACATAGAAAAGATAGCATGCATGACCTAGGCTTATATCATCAGTGCTCCAGTGGCTGTGTGAATATCTGCTCTGTTTTATTTTATTGACTTATTGCCAAGAGGCTAGTAAATAGTGTATTAGCTGAGGAAAAATTTTTTTTTGTTTTTCCAGAGAAGCATTTTCTTTTTCCTATGTTTGTGAAGGGTCAGTGCTTCAAAAAATAATTGTAGGACATTTTAAACTGGAGACTGGTAGGTGAACAGAATTCAAGTGAACAATTAATTTTCCAAGGAAATATGAACACAAAAACATCTTCAGACATTAACTAATAAAAGCAAGAAATCCTTCTGTTTGCCTAAGATATGGTGAAGGCTAGTTTTATTGACAGTAATAGGAGTATTGTTACAGGTTACCTGTGACTTTGCTCTTCATGAGCTCCTTGAGTTGTATTCATTCCTCTGCTGCCATAAAAGTATATTTATATAAGAGAAGACTCCACTGCCTGTGTCAGTGTAATTGTCATGGTCAGACACAGTGTGACTTCGTGTCACTGAAAAGGAGCAAGGGAGTCAGTCAACTTGAGAAGTCTCACTGTGAAGAAAGAACAGCCATTAATCAATTTTCTGAATTTTCTTTTTGATGCCAATATAAACTAGTCTCTAAATGTCTTGCCTAGAAAATTGTGCATCAAGCCTCCCAAAAGAAAAGTATGCGTGGCATGAATATCTTCTTGCTATTTTACAACTTATTAGGACATTTGAGTGTCCAGTCAGCATGGCAGACCCAATGCAGCAGCCTTCTGAGTTGCTTCAGAGGCTCAAAAGGGGAAAAAAATAACACAGAGAAATGGATCTTCTGCACAGAATTTTGCACTGGTTATTGCTCTCTGTGTAGTTCCTGGGTCGTGCCTTCCATGTGTAGCTAATCCTGCTCCAGCATTATCATTTGCCAGGCTCCCTTTATGGACTCTTAGGCGCTTTTTTTTTATTATTATTATTTTTTTTAAAATCGACATAGTTTATGGGTCCTTCTTCGACAGGATGCATTAGCTTTGTTATTAAGTTGCATAGCTCTAAACCCAATTGCAGCTAGACTTAAAGATATGGCTGAAAAAACATACTGTTGTTGTGATTTATTATGAGTCATGTGCTGTTGGAGTGCACTAAACACTGAACTCTTCAAGTAAATTGAAAAAAAATTGTAATTCTTTCATGAATGGAGACTATTAAGAGACAAGATATGCATGAAAGGAAGCTCTCCTACAAACAAATGTCCAGTACTACTGGCATGCTTTTTTCACCTGAATACAAAATCCTTATATAGTACAAAGCTTTTACTGATCAATTTGGCTGTGGAAATGACTAAGCAAAATCATTTTACCTCCATCTTAGTCTATATCAATTAACTGATTACAGAAAACAGCTTGTGTTAAGTGGTCGATGGCCTAGATGCCAAGTGTTCAGTTAAAGATTGGAGCTTCAGTTGGTATGTGTAGACATGACCACATTTAATCTACTGAAGATGCATCATTTTACTTCCGAAGAGGCCTGTTTCAAGTATTTGTAAGCAAACTGGAACCTGAAGAGGAGGCAGATAATTGCCATTACTTTTTCTTCCTTTGAACATTTTCTGATAATATTACAGTCTCTGAGACCTATGAAGCCACCTACTGGTAAGTTTTTTATAATGACCTTGTCCATGCTATTCTTACCCTTGTCAAAGTCTTGACAAAGCGCTTGGGACAAGCTTCAAAAAGTCTTTTACGCTTGTGAGTATTATTTGCTTATGCAAGCAACAAGGCCTTGAAGGACCTGGTTCATCAAGAATTTCTGTGGAACTGATGGCCCTTCTCAGCTGAAGGGTGAATTCTGTCTGAACACTGAGGAAAAAGAAATTATGTTCAAGTCAAATTTTTCCACAGATAGTTCATGCCCCGCTGAGTTAGGCGGCAATGATTCATAGGTTGCTGTTGGTGTATGACAGTAAAGTCTATCACACTGCTCAATAGTAAGATAAATGCAAATAATGATGATGATAGAATTCGTGAATGGCTTTTCATCAGAGCGTCTCTATACATTTTGCAAATGTTGCGTCAAGCCTCATAATGAATTGGCTGCATATGAACAAGCCGCAATAAAAGGGAGAGGACACAGGAGGTTGGCAGCATGCCTCACAAGAGCCTTCAGGTGCTCGAACCTCTATCCCTCATTTCCAAAGGCTCCATCTAGTGCTATAACACCTGATGGGAAACTTCCCATATCTGCCAAACTATGGCAGGTGCTTCTGCCTGTTTGCACAACAAGGTCTGCCCTTAGCCTTATTGCTCAAAGGATGGAGGTAAAACAAACCTGTCAATGCTGTTGTAAAATATTTTAATACCTTAATAACTTTGTTAGAAAAAAAAAGCCGTATATAGGTATGTAAGTAATTGTGCACATACCCTGATGTGAAGTCATGCATGGGCTTTTTGGTTTTATCCTAGAGTAATTCATTAATCAACAGAAGATTAATAATTGGCCTAGAGAGCAGGCACCTCTTGCAGGAATCCCATCAAAGTTAGTTCTTCTGATCAACGCAGAATTCACAGAAGTCTTTTAGAAGTAATAATAGAAATTTAAAAACAATAGTAAGCATAACAGTAAAATAATAACAGAAACAAAATCCTCTTACTTGAGAACCATTATCTTATCTAGCAAATGAACTGATGAAATCAGCACTCACTGAGTCACAAAGCAGCTGCTTCTGAAACAGATCAGATATTTTACTGATAAAATTTATATATTTTTTTTGCAAAGAAAAAATTTCCTGTAAAGAAAATTTGACTGATATAAAATTAAGTAGTTCCATGGGAATCTACTGAAATGCCACCACTGATGTCAGATGGATGTCTTGGTGTTCGGCGGAAGGTATGGATTACAAAGGATCCTCTTCTTTTCCCTGCCATGGATGACACTAAACAATCTCCAGTCTAATACCTCTTTCTGCTAACCTCTCCTCTTCACCCATCGCTTTGTCCTGCAGTACTAGACCTGTGATTCTGAAGAGGAGATTTTTTTCAGAGGGACTGTTACAGGGGAAATATGTTTGAGCAGTATATTTCTGTATTTCAAATTTAAATAAATCAATTGTGTTTCCCAATTGGCAGCGGAGTTTGCTTTTGCTTTAATCTAAAAGTTTGTGCTTGGGAAGTGGCTGCTGATGTGGGGCTGCCGTTCCTGAAGGAGCGAACAACAGAGCTGTGGGAAGGCCCTCCTGGGCTGCTTCCAGAAACAATACGGCCACATTACTGCCTCATTCTGTACAGATTAATTAGCTCTGTCGAGAAGCAAGTGTCACACTGTGCTAACATGGCTACCTTTGTTCTGCAGCATAAACTAACTCATTTAGACCTGATTTAGGTACCCTTAGATAAGCGTGGTTTCTTTATCCTTGGCATGCATTGAGGTCGAATGACTTATTCTACAGTGCTAATCATTTCTGGCAAGTTATGGTCAGTGTTAATCAGTGACATGTAGCAGATGCTCTGTGGTGGTATTACTTGCTCTTACTTGTATCCACCTGCTCAGAGGAGAACAGCTGACCTGTAAAGTCATCTCCCAGCTCTGTCAAGGCACATATGGAGCATCACCCCGAGCTGCTCATTTCTCAACAAGAACATGTCCAACCATGGTGTAACTCCTTCAGTCTCTGGAGATGTTATCAAAGAGCAGGCTAAGCGCTAAGCCACTAATTCAAAGATCTCCTTGGGCTGGTGCTGCTCTCTTGTCCCTGATGTAAAGAACAGGAACACTGAAGTCTTGTGTATATACTTGTCAGCTTACACAGTATATGGGGGGTATTGGCTTGCTTTGTCCTTTCTTGAATTGTCCTATGATGGTCTTTCTATTATCAGGGGGACAATTTGAGCAATTTAAATATTTGGCTTCAGAACTAAACCGGTTTTGAACACAAACACTGTGGAAACCAGGGGCACGTGAGGATTGTACAGTTGTCTCTCCTGCTTGCATGATGAAGCTCAATAAGTATTTCTCTGTATTGCTGCATATACCAAGTCTGTGCATATAATCTTGATATGAGGACCAAATTTGTGATGCTGTGCCAGAAATGGACAGTAATATCTGTGTAGGGGAGAAAGAGAAAGCGTATCACTTGGCAAGACACAGTTAGTGAACTCTGATGGTAAAATGGTAGCTGCTAATTGGATATAATGAGATAAATGCCTAAGGGAAGATACCCTCACCAAACAAGTAAGTCAAGAGGCCAATCCTTGTTGGCAAGGAAGTTCTGAATATATTAGTACTCCTGTAAAACAGCCGTAGGGAAATGAATCATACAACTGAAGGTTGTTTGAAAATGTCCTGTCACTGGGTGTGCTACTCTGAGTTCGTGTGCAGCACCGTGAGCTAAGTTCATTTCAAGTTACCAAAGTAAGAGGAAATTTTTGAATAATCATCACTATATAATGAATGACCTAGATGACAATGGGTAGGTTAAAAATAAGAAATGCATTTTTTGCATTTCAGGGAAATGAGAGTGGACTTCCTCTGGGAATTAGGGAAAAAAATTGAATGTGAGGAAGAGAATTTCCAATTTTAGACCTGATTATCCTCTCCTCTTGCAACCTTGCACAGTCATTAATGCTTTTGCAAAGGAATGTGAAGTGCTATCATTCAGATTTTGTAAGGCTTCCACTCACACCCTGATTTCCCTAGTGTGAGTCTGCCTAGGTCAGCACAACAGTGACTCCTGTTCTCACCTTTCTGGCTTTAGATTTCTTTTTAATGTCCCCATTTTGGGTGAGAAGATGTAACAACCCATGTCAAGAGGACCACAGCTTCACAGGTGACTGATAAGTGTTGCGTGATGGAGAACTGGATTCATGCGGTTTCTGTAACACTGTTTTTAGAGGTGGTTTAAAATATTTGCAAGGAAAAGTGCTTATGAATTGGAAAATATAAATGGCAGTTCCCAGCATATTCTATGTTTTCTGTCTCAGTGAGTGATACTGAAATACTCCGTTTTCCCAGACAACTGACATTATAAAGACTCTGAGAGAGGTGTCTGAGAAGTAGGAATATGTCAAGGATTCAGGAGTAAGGATTTTTTGTCTCATGGCTTCACAACTCTGTGTGCAGCCAGAGTGAGAGAGAGAGAGGGAGCCAGCGAAAGATGCTCTCGGGGCTCCCTGGTCATCCCCATTAGCCTGACAGTGCAAACACACTCCCCAGTCTGCAGGCTGAGGGTCTTAGAAGGAAAGAGGTGAATTTTCTGCTATTAGTTGTCTTACTGTTGTTGCTGAAAATATTATATTAGTAACATTTCATTGCAGTATTTTTTTGGTATAAAAATATTTGCAGCTAAGGCAGTTATCCAAAGCAGCAGGTTGTATTTGTCACTTCCTGGTATTCTGTTCACATGAATGGACATCCCACTGGAACGAGGCTGTGGTCTTAAGTATACAGCTAATTATTCTTCTGGACAATAGAGAAATTTTCTTCTATCACTCACTGAAAGTGATTTTTAATTATTTCACAAGCTGAGGCATGACAAGGCAGCTGTGAGACCATCTTTTGTGAAGTCTCCATTTGGGCTGATATCACATGGTCTGGTAAACTTAGGAAAATATTTACCAAAAATAGCAAATGGAAGTGCTTTTGAAGATTTTGATGCCTTTTGCCTTTGGCATTGCTTCTGCAGGGTTGAGAAGTACCCATCATGCTGGGAATGGGACCTTTGATGACTTAGTGGAATAGCTTTTGAATAACTGCAGAACACGACAATTATGAAAAACAGAGGATCAAACTGCTCCAAAAGGAGTTACATCAGTGAACCTGAAGAATCTGACCCAAAGCTTTTAAAATGTTTCCCTAATTAGTAAAAATATTGTTAAAAGTCTCCAAGCTGTAAATGTATACCTTTCCTTCTGAGCTATGCCCTCTACTTTCACAATAACATAAATAATTCCTCTCATTGTGTTTTTTCACTGTGTTTCCATCCATTTTCTGGTTTTCAAAAGCTGTTCTTTGACCAGCCTTTGTTATTTATGGAGACTGATCATGTTTATTCCTTATACTTAACTTAATGACACTAGCACACTTAACCTGTGAACCTAGGCTATTTTGGCTGGATGGTAATTTGGCTGAAGTTGTCATTAAGGTGTCAGAGCAGATTGCAGGACAGCTAATTTGTACGTCAGTGCCAAAGCTGCTGAAGGCTGAGGGAGGGTCCTTTCTACACTGTCTGTCACTCTTGGGAGAAAGCTGCCACCAAGGCACAGGAAGGGTTGTGCCAGGGCTTCTCATTTCCTCATTCTTTAGTTTTCTGTGTGTGTGTGGTATTTCTGTATGTGTTTAGTTTTCAGTTTATGTGGTTGCACCATGCCTTTGTCCAGACGTGTCTAAAGCTTTTGTCCAGGCATACTTTAAACTGGGTAATTCCATCAAATCACTTAGTTCCCACAAGCCCTTCATGTGCCGCTGTTCCTTAATGACCCTTGGTTATTGTGTTCAAAGTGCCATCCAGAGGAACTGTGTCCTTCAAGAGATTAATTTAAAATTCACAGCTACCTCAGGAAAACTTCAAGCTCAGCAAGGTTCGCATCTGACACCCTCAAGAACCTGCCGTGTCCCTGCCTGCCTGAGAGCCTGTGGTGTAATTTATTTGATTAAAACAACTGAGAGAGAAAGTAATTGAGAGAAAAGATTTTTCTTTGTCAGATTGTGAACAGGCTGAATTGAACCTAAAATATTTGACAGTCCAATGGTCATATGAGTAATTATAACAACCTCAGCATCACTAACACATATGCACTTTTAGTCACGGACTTTAAAGGGGCTGGGTTTTCACCCCATATCTGCCCTTTTAAACTAACATTCCCTTCAGTCTGCTTGTCCGATACAGATCCTGGGAAAGGCACGCTGTAATAATGTGCCTGCAGTTGATTTCCTCCAGAAAAAAACAATTTTCCCTGCATCCGTATGGTTGTTAGCAAAATGCATTGTCAATGGAATTACTGTATACAGTGGCTGTGATAACTCATGCCACAAATTGTCTTTTGTAATCATCGCTGTTTCAAGTGACTGTCTGCTCCTGGCTCATGTGTTGAAAGAGGGTAAAGAAAGAAAATCACATGCTGCCTTGCTTTGACCTCAAAAGGGCAGGATGGTGCCATCTAGCAATTACAGCAGTTTGACTTCTTTTCTACTGTAAGCAATTTTTTGCAAGTTCAAAACCTGCTAATGTATGAGTGGGAAAAGTCCATAAAGAATTATAAAACAGCAAAACAATTGAAAACCAATCTCTCTTCAAGGAATGTGAAGTGACATTTATCTGCAAACACGTATGTTCCAAAATTAGTACTATGTCTTGAATTTTTAATATGTACGAAGAGATTTGTCCTGAATGGAGATTTTGATGTATTGACTTAAGAAAAAGAAGGTTATCAGGGAAGAAGTATGGCTAGCCTCACTGCTAGCCCCTGCTCTCTTTTTACATATCCCTTCCTTTTCTTTGAGCAGCTCCTCTCTCGTGCTGCTTCATTGCAGCACATCAGTAGACATTCTCTTTAGGAAGAACCAGACAGCATCTACCTGTCACAGCAGATGTAAATGTCTCCTTTATAAGGAGAAATACTGCAACTGTGTCCCTTTTCCTGGTCACAGAGTAACAAGGGCTGCTGAACATGCGACGGGGACTGTGTGATGGTGCGTACCCTCCCATACAGAAGTTAATTCAGTCCTTAAACCACACGGGTATGTCTATGCAGGTCATAGATATAAAATAGGCTGTTTTCCCTAAGTAAAATTACAGGAAGAGATTAGGTATTATACAATAAACATATATAAAAAATTATTTCTTTTCAATGCTGTTTACCAGTTTGCAGATAAACCAAAATCCAATTCATATCTTGGCCATTTTATATCCTGCAGTGTAAACATATTTATCAAAATAAATGCATTTATGCTGCAAGGCCATGTTTATAGCAGTGTATAACTTCACTAAATTTAAAGTGTTTGGGCACACATTTGTCATGCTGAATGTTTGTCTCACAAAATTATTTTTTAATGGTTTGGCTATTTCTAGGAATGAAGTTGAGGAAAAATACTATTGTTTCTGCTTTAAATCAGACAAAAAAAATCTCTGAACTTTTTTGTTGAGAAGTTTGAGTGCTTTCAGTCAATTTTATTATTTGTGATATTTGTTTATGATAGTAGACAGATGCTTTTGCCATCTGTGAAAAATTGTTTTGGTTCTGCCAGTTTCTAAGAATCTGAGAGAGTTTGATTTCTTACATGCTGAGCAGAGTCCAGGACAGTGGGACAGTAGGATGGTTTGAAGACTCCTTGGATGGAGCACACCTTAAGCTCATATAACTCCTGCATGGTGACTGGATAGGATATGTGAAATCCCTAGAGCAGAACAGAACTTTTTTTTTCTTACTATACTTCAAAACCAGGTCTAAAATATTGAGAGAAGAGCACAACAAGCTGTAGAGGAAAATGAGAATTCTCCATTCAGTGCAGTTAAGAACAGGATGATAGAACCTACCCAATAATGAACACCAGAAGAGAAGGTCAGTGTTTGCACGTTGCTGTGCAAACAAGAATGGGTGAAGAAGCACAAGCCCTCTGAAGAAGCACCAAAATTTTCATGCTTCTTATGTGAAGCAGATCTTTTAGAAGAGACCATGTGAACATGTCATTAAACACTGTATTGTAAAAGGTGGGAATAAGTTAGAAAAATGCTCTAAATTGCTTTGTGTCTCAGTACTTGCCTGTCGGGCCTTACCTTACAGCCTTACATCAGTGATTTTTTTTTTATTTGCTTTATTTCTGTGTGGGCATAACGTAAATAATAAATGTTCCACTTTTTTGATATGTTGAAATATTACATGCCACAATGTTTAATTTGCATTAGTTCTAATTTCTTAGGAAAATAAAAAAAAATTTTTGTAATAACACATATTTGTGTATTTCCTTTATGTTTAGGTTTTTATCTGTTTCCCAGAATTGAGTTTTCTCTGTAATTCTGAAAGCCTTTACAGCATACAACAGATCCTTTTGTTACATAAGAATTAAGGAATTTTTTCAGCGATAAGAATGAATAAATCTTCAGGTTTTTCATGCTGATAAACACTGCACGGACCACAGTGTAAATAGAAGTACTTTGTAAGCCTTTTGAGCTAACCGGCACGGTTCAACAAAGTCTCTGCAAAGTGGATGATGGTAGCTGAGAAGAAACCTCTGCACAGCACTCTCAGAGCCAAACCTGCCAACAACTTCAGCAAGTTTGTACCTCTTTTGTATCCCTGTAAATTAAAGCAGTTGTGGTCTATCAGCACTTGGTGACAGGACTGTCTTTTTCTGCTTTGATCCCGGAGTGCCAAATGTTGGATTGTTTCCACAGGCACTCCAAACTCTTCCACTGACTTTAATGGGATTACTCTAGGTTCATACTAATGTGGTCTGAGGTCTCATTCCCTGCCATTGAAGTCCATGAAAAGATTTCAGGACAAGCTGGTCTCCTTGTCTTTGCATGAAACTGTGCAAAAAGACTCATATCTTCGATACTATGTATGAAAGAGGCAGCACTGAATGAAAATCTTTCAGCCTTCTTTCTTTTTTTTTTTTTTTATGATAGCCTTATTTATTTTTTGTATCCTGAGACTGGAGCAGAAAATTGAGTTGTTTGTGTTTAAAGTCAGATTCTGCCTCTGTCTCTCAGTCTTGCTGTGGGAAATTTAGGTATAGAAACACTACAAGTTTGTATAATTTATAAATGTAGAGCTTTATTTTTTTCCCCAGGAACACAGGAAAGAAAAAGCTAAGTTTGCCGCCAGAACTGAGCAAAGTCTGGCATGAGGCTCGGCAAATGTAGGCTTTGTAGTGCTGTCTTGCTGGTGTATGCAATACAGATGTGTATGCAGATAAGTAATATAGCATTTGTCATACAATTGATCTATGCTAACTGCTAAAGCAAAGTAGGCATAATTTAAGGTGTAGAATTAGTACTGCATGCAGGCCAAGCCATAATGAATAAATAGTACAACTGCAATAATGCCACAGCAATGCCTCAGCAACTCATTGGCATAGATGGACTTAGATTTAAATTACTATAACAGTTAATTTGCAGAGCACCGCACACAGCAAGATTAAATACAGGCCATGCTTTTGAAATTAGTATGCTGATAAAATAATAAAACAGTGTATTTGAGAACAGTTACACATGTATTTTTTAGGAGGAAACTTCCCAGTTTGGTAGTTGCTTGATTTCAGATTTCTGTTTTATCACTTAAAGATGAAAGTTTAGAAGGCATGAACCGAAAACTGCAGCTGGTCTGCATCTTTGTCTTCTGTCTGCCTCTGATTGTCGTGGTCATCTTAATAAATGAGTGTTATTATCTCGGTAGAAAAGATTGTGGTGAGTCTGTGAGTCTCTGTATCAGTTATCTGAAAGTGACTAATAGGAGAGTTGAACTGTACCATGTTGTAATTCACTGAAACCAGCCAAAATTAATTACCCACCAGTATTCTTTGACTGTAACCTGTTCTACCAGATAAAAAATGAAAGTAATAATAAAAAGAGATAGCAGAAAAGCTTATAATTTAACAAATATATTTTCAGCACTTTTAATAGCACTGAAAAGAGTGTTCACTATCATAGTTGTTGTTCTTATGATGCATTTTGCTGCTGGGTTCAGATTTACACATCAACAAAAGTTTGGAGAGAATAAATTCTCTTTCACCTGTTCACTTCACTGGAGCAAGGGAGTTGCATATGCTTGGGATGTGTTTCCCTGGCTTCGAGCAGGAAGTGGATAATACCACATCTATTGTTCTCTATGAATAAAGCCAGGTAAATAATAATATTCTTGGCTTTAGTTATGCAGAAAGAATTCAGACAAACAGGGAAGTTATGCCTTAGGAAAAAGTAAAGAAATTTCCAAAGTACTTTACTGACAAGGGAGTTGAATATTTGGTGAAATAAATGTTAATAGAGAACCACTGTTCGGGGTCAAATTCTGCTGCAACTTTTATTTGCCAGATCAGCAGATGACTGGACTCTTGCCAGCACAGTTGTAATATGGCCAACTGAAAGTCATACAGCAATAAGATGTTGACACTTGGCACAGATAAAAGGCTGTGCTGGGCAGAGTTTATAAGGGAAAGAGGCAATTTCCCCTTTCAACTGCGCAGGGGGCTGCATATATATATAACTGTAGGAAACTTTCTCTTACAGCAATTCTTACAACAAGAAGGGACCCGCTCTTCTAGATGCCATGGAAGACAGAGCTGAATGACTCTCACTCAGCTTTCAGTGAAATGAGGCTTTACAGACTGAGCAGGTAATTATGTAGTACTAGTCATAGGGTGACTGTATTCTCTTGCAGGCAGTAAATTTAGGGTTTGTGTTAATCATGGAGAAAGGTACTGAACAAAAGACAAATTCTGATTTCTGTTGCCTTAGTGCAAATCTGGGATAACTTTGTCACTTCCTAAAGTGCTTGCCCTAGGAGTGTTCCTGAAGGGCTGGTTAGGGCATACACTTATATCCTGACCTCATTCCAGCTGCAAACAGGGGTGTGCGGTGAACCTGCTTCCATGGAAAGGAAATCTATATGCATATGCCAGAAGGGACCATGGCTCACTCTCACTTGATCCGTAATCTGGACACCTGGGAATAAGGATCTCACAGGACCACGTGCAACATATAGTGATGCTTAGCATCAGGGACTTAATTTTATTCACTGCCAGCTCTTCCTGTTAGGACGATGAGAACTCAACTGTTTGCTGAGATTCTTCTAATTATGAGAATTTAAATAGCAAGTTTGGTTTGATTGCAAGAATTCTCTTGTGAAATTTCCTCTATGTAAAACCATCTCACTATTCTTTGCTTTAACCACCAGTGCCTTAGGTTCAACCAGTACATTACGAATTCTACAGAAAAATGTGCCACATGGTAGAGTTGAGTTAGAAAGTGAAAAAAAAAACCCAAACCCACCTGATCCTCAGCTTGGTCTAAGTAAATCTCATCTGCTCTAAGTAAATAAAAAACCCTGAACAGGGGCAGTTTTATACCAGGTGAAAATTTGGATTTATGCAGCTTTTTACAATTACAAGCTTAGGTTGATTTCTCACAAGGATTCTTTTTATGTCCACCCTCAGATACCTGTTTTTTTACAAGGCTGTGCATTTTTAAAGTTTTCTAGTTTTTCTTTATGCATTTTTACTGATCATGGTGCATTATGGTGCCGTGCCTCCCACACTGTACTAGACAGATGAATTAGATTGTGTTACATCTTCTTGTTCTTTTGCCTTTAAGTGGTATCTACTAATCCTTTCTGGTCTTGGCTGTTGCCTGAGAGACCCACTTTTGCTGTGTGTTCTTGCATTTGGCTTAGTTTGCAGCTCCTTCACTGGTCACTCTTGCTTTTCAAGTAGGTCAAGCGTGATACCTACAACAGGTTATGACACTGTCCTGACTTTGGTTTTCTGCCTAATTTGGTTATGAGTTGGCTTATGCACCAACACGCATGGATCTCATCACCCACTGTCAATGGGAGCTATGCAAGGCTCGATTTTTTAGCTCTGTACTTGTAATTGAACAAGGAGAGCTAAACAAGGTTCTCTCAGTGGCTCTGGCCTTGTTGTTTATGTCTACAACTCTAATGCCTTAATTAAACTTCCAGCACATTATTCCATCTTTCATGGACTTGCTGTTTCATTAGCTCAGCTGCTAATTAGCCAGTATTATACCCATCTTCTCCTTAATGCTAAATTACATGTGCTTTTCCCAGGTTAGTTTCCTTCTGCAAGGGTACAATATTACAAAGCTTTTCAATTTATTTTGTCTTCCCGAACTCCCTGTCTAAGTTTGGGGATATTTTTTCCCTGTCTTTGACATATATAGTGGTACTCAGTGGATTCTTGCTGATGACCTCATCAGCTCACGTTACTATGACATGCTGAAGACTTGCAATTTTCTAGATTTTATAGCATTTCACAATCTATTAATTAGGCTGTTTCTAAGGATTTTCTTCTAAGGATTTTTAAATCTCTAGAAGGAATAGTTTTGAAGATATTATGGTATCTTACTGCTACTACTACTACTACTTCTACTAAAGATATTTTTCTGTATAATAAATACAGTAGAACTTAAACCATTGATACAACCAATTAGCTCCCAAGTTGGATGCAAAAATGTCTGTAATAATAGTTCCTTACTTTTATTTTACTTTATTTTCCCCCAAATTCTAAAATAATTGCAGTTAAAGCTTCAAATAACCTGCAATAATTGTTTCTAGTGGGACCCTCCACGTTTTGCCACCAGGGTTTCTATGGCATTCATCAGAAAATATTGTCCAATTGACTCACCTTTTTCAAGTTAAAATACCTTTCCTGGAAATGTACATTTCTACATATATATGCATATATATTTATATAAAACATGCCCCCAAAGATGTTTTTAACAATAAATAGTTGAATAAGAGCAAAAGCAGAGGGTACTTGAGAAGAACGGTTGTTAGATTTATTCAGTTAATGGATTTTCTTTCTTTATTCCATCATATTGATTTCATTCTGACAAACCTGAAAGTTCTCTGAGAATGAAGTGTCTTCAGTCAGTCAGAGCTCATAAATAATGTTCCTATGCTTCAACTTGGTGTTTCTAAGTCACCTTTTGAAGTTGGCCTTCGTAATATAATCGTACCTTCTGTAAGTATTTTTTCTCCTTTCCAAAAATCTACATAAAATTAATTCACTCTAGTTAGTTGAAAGCCTTGTATGCACTCACTGGAACTTCTTGTGAAGTACTTCACAGCTTAGTATAAGGAAGAATTGCAAAATAGCTTTGGAGGTTTTTCCCCACTGTTGCATTTTAACTGAAAGGAACTGTCTTGTGACTTGGTGTTTTGTGTAGTTTCTGAGGCAGCAAAAGTTGGTAAGTTGAATATTTCAGTCAACTGCAAATTGCCTGCCATATTTTAGCTAATGGCTCTAAGCATGTTACTTTTGTAGCAAAAGGGAATCTTGTTTCATTAATTTGTGGTTTAAGAGAATTTGGTGAGCACAGCTCTGGGTTTTGAAATAAAATGTGTAGGTGTTTTCTTTTAGCAGATGCTCCACTGAAGTGAGAAGAGAAGCCTCTGAGTGAAATGTCAAAGAGCAGAGAATTTTAAAACATGACTGCTTAGACTCAGATGCTTAATTGGCCAGTTCTAAGCATTGGTACACTGCTTGTACTATCATTAGCCAGTTGGGTATTGAAGATGGTGACTCTTCTGGGCTGCTTTCTGAGGATGTGACCCTGCAACTCATGGTTTAGATTTCAGTGCTGGGAACATCTGTCTTTTTGGTGCAGAAATATTTATTTTGAACTGGCCTCTCATATTTGATTTGAACTGGTGATTGCTTAGCTTGGTGTCATTCAACATGAATGTCTGGTGAGTTCCTTATTGATTTGTTGCTGGAACAACTATAGGAGTTATCAGTGATTTTTGAGCATGCTCTGAAAGAGTCAGAAATGAGCAGAGTCACTTAGGTACTGGAATCAATCAAAGGGAAGGAAGATGGTATGGAACAGAAGAAGAGAAAGCCTGCATTTAAAAACTTCCAATCATTAAGGTTAAGGTCTGTCATTCATTGAGAGTCGTGTAATATGAGATTCAGGTTTTAAAAGATTGTTCTTTGTTTGCCTAAGGTCAAAACAAAACAAGAACATCCTAGAATACAAATAAAATTTTCTTTATATAACATGAAGTGGTCTAGAAATAGGAAATCCATTAATTCAGTCGTACTTCCATTTCTACATTGCATGGAAAGTATACCCACCACCATAAGTCACAGAACTGGAAAGGAAGGTAAAGGTTTGCTGAGCTGCTAAAGAAAGCATGACTGCTTAACTTTCTGTCCAGGTTATATATAATCTTTCAGAAGTTTCACAACTTTTCTTGCTGTGATTAAAACTCATTAAAATTTCTGTAGGAAGTTATCTAACAGGACTGAGAGGACCGTAATTAAATGATCAGAAAGGCTTTATTTAGTATTTGTGAGAAAACAAGGTGTACTAGTTAAAAAAAAAAAACAAACCAGAAAATTCCCTGGATGGATAAAATAGATTTTGAGGTATTTCGAAATAATATGAAAAAAACAACTGCAATTTCTGTTCATTCTATCAAGGAGTTTGTAAATAATTGTGGATAATAATTGTGGATAATAACAGTGAATAATAGTTGTGTTATGATTGACCTGAATTAAAAGAATGGAAACACTAATGTCATTGCTTGGAAAATACTTTGATTGTTTAGGTTTCTTACGATTCACAAGTTTTGAAAGAGCAGATTTTCCCAGGAATGCTATGTTTAGGAATTTAAAGGCCTTTTCAGGCTGTTCCTAGATGGTAGAAACCAGGGATACTTCTGAACCTCTCAGCCCTGGAGTGAGATTCAGCTGTGTCTTCACTCCAGGAGAGGATGAGACGCTGACCTGCACAAATCCTTCTGCAAACTTTTTGCTTCATGGCTTCTGTAGAATTAAAGTTGTGTAGCTGCTTCACGTGTGTGCTCCAACAAGCATCTGACATGAAGTATTAAGGGAGCAGGAATCTGGAGCAGGTGGGTATCGGTTGTCCACTGAACAACTTCACTGGACACCACTGAGCTGCCAGCCAATGCAATAGTATACATCTATATATAAAGAAAATCCAGCTGTAACACAAAAGCAACAATTAGGCGTAAAATTGGGATACTTTCATGTTAGTTTGTTGTGTTAGGGTCAAATATAGTTTTCTAGTTAATTTGGATTGCACTTTGTCCCACTATTGACAGCCTTCTTCAGCAATTATTTTATTGTTCCTCTTTTTCAAAGTGTGCTGCTACATATTAATTTGTGTGTGTAGATAGCAACCACAATCCAAACATTTTTTTGCTGATACATTATCAGCATTTTTATGATGAATTATTATTTTCCTAGCCAGAAATAATAATGTTAACATCCTGAAAATTAAATTGCTTTTGCCAGTAGCTCAGGAAATGAAAGGGAAAGAGCTTTGTTGACTATATGTTCTCATGGGCTGGAAAGATCCTACTGTGATATATTAAGGTAAAAATCTGGAACATATTTGGCACAATTTTGAAGAACTAGAGTCAGGAAGTAGATAGCTCTGTGGAGTTGAATAGAAGTGAAAGGAAGTAAAGCAAATTGGTTGTATTTGAGACTGTGGGCTTTTTACTGCCACTGGATTAGCTTCTTAAAGTAACATGTTCTTTATCATGGCACTTGGTTCAGGTTTAGTACCAGTGATGTGAACCGGGGTTCGAAGGAACAATAGATTTAAGTTCCACAACTACATCTTTTTTTCTTCACATATGGGGACGGGTAAAATTTGATGACTATATGCATACCTACGTGGAGACACACACACACACACACGCACATATATTTCTCTCTCTCTCTCCACATATATATAAAGGTTCTTTTCTCTCTTCAACATTTATCTGTATTTTCACATGATGTTTCTTTACCTATTCTCCAAAACACCAAATGCCTCAAAAGGAAATATTTCTGGCTAGGACATACCAGAAATTTAATGTGACTCTATTCTGTCTACAATATATCTTTGAGAAATAGATACATTTTTCCTATCATTTGACATTCTAGGTGTCCTAGTTTCCAGTTTTTCTGAAGCAGAATTTACACGGATACATCAATATTTTGATCACTGGAAGTCAAAGGCTGTTTTGAGCTTTCTTACTTGTGACTAGTGGCTGATTGAGTATCGCTGCTAGCTCAAAGACAAACAATTTAACACCAACTTTCTCACCCTCCTACTTTCTTGCTGGGTCTGAGACCATCTTGGGAATACTCTGCCCTTTGTTCAGAGGATTGTAACCTTGTGGCAGAGGCCAATTAGATTTGGATAGCCTCTGAGTGCACAGAGGTCTGAATGTAGGACTGTAACTTCTTACGTGACTTTTCCAGCAGTGAGAATATTCTGCAAAAAACGAGAACCATCTCTGGCTCCTTCAGCCGTGTGCTGACTGCATCTGGCAGTTAGGTGCTGCTGGGGCATGTTAGCCATCCTCAGAACATACTTCCAGGACTGGGTGCCTGTGGCAACCTAGGTGTGAAGAGGCAGTGTGGGATGCAAACAGCTTTAGTCGCCTACATGTTCTTTACTGTCTGGGTGGTGACAACTTCAGTTGAAGTCACAAGTAAAACCATAGGTCTGTAAAACTTTTCAGCTCTATTCTGGCTCCTTTGTAAAACAGACAGTCTCTGTCTCTTAATTGCACCCAAGGTGCAAAGTAACGAAGGTCTATTTTAGACTTCCTTGGCACCTCCCTGACAGTTGATAACTCCATTTGTGTTACAGTTGCAGTTACAGTCACAGCCACTGCACATAGCAAAGTGGGGTTGTTACAGCCATAGTCAGGCACGGCTCTGAGATGCTCTTCAAAAATCACACCAAAATATAAGGCCCTCCTCCCCCTTCTGTTGCTGACTTTACTCCAAGCCATTTACCTAGGAAGGGAGGAAGAGAAGAAAGCATTCTTGTTGCTTTTACTCAGATCCAGAAGCAGCTCTTAATTAAAGGATGAGACTGAAATTTAACAGGGTTTTGTCTTTACTAGTGGTATTGGCCTCTTTGCACCCAGTCCTCCTGTTTTTTATCCTTGGTCTCATCTACGTGCCAAAGTGCCTCCCCTAAGTGCCACTTACAAAACCTGCTGTGAACACGGTCAGTGATGCGGCTTGGTGATTTGGTTCATAGCACAGCTGGGCAAAAAGGTTGTGAGAGCTGAGGGGTCCCGTGCTGCCATGAGGGGCATGAGGAGGAAATCATATAGCAGGAAGGTGATGGGGAGGGTATTCCTTAAGCAGATATTGCTGCGAAGATATTGATATTGATAGCAGATATTGATGCTATGTCGCAACACAGCGTCTGACCACAGTCTGAGGGACACTTAGGATAATCTTTTTGGGGCATTGCTTTGGGTTGTATGGAGCAGATTGCCTCCTATGCAAACCACATCCCACTCCATCAGGTGCTACACACACCAGTATCTAGGCTGGGGGCACTGTGGCCTTCCGTTAGGCTTTTCTGAGCTTGAGTGGGAGACCATAACACATTTGAAGCGCAAAGTTGAGTTCTGTGTTTAAAATAGAGTGAAAACATGTCATAGGCTATGAGGCACCCACGAGAGAGATGAAGCACCGCTGAATGAAGTTCCTTTTGTCATCCTGCATCTGCATTTGAACTTGTAGTTGATTTCTGTGGGGTGGGATCAAGGCTTGTCCGCTGAGGCACTTTCCGTGTTGAATATCACATAGTTAAAAGGTTATGTGCCTTGATTTAGAAATAATGATCTTCCTATAGTAAAGGGACTTCTGTCAACTGGAGAGGCAGCAGGAGCTCCACATTAGATATTCTAAATTTTTAAGATTTAAGAGACTGGGGAATATACTTTTGCATTCCCATGTTATAAAAGCTTAAAAAGGCTGTGGTTACAAATAGGCACCTGCTGTCATCTTGGATCAGCACTTGCTTGCTGTCAAGCCTCCATTCTTTAAATCTATCCCATCCTCCTCAATTTATCAGTTCCATCTTCCTCAAATACTGTGCAACACAAGTGAGTTCTCAGTCCCTGAGCAGGTACTCTCCTCCGCTGTATTGAAGAGAGGGCACTGGTTTTCCTTTCCCTGCTTTCCTCCTTTCCTCTGGTTCTCAGGCCATATCAAGCTATTGACTCCCAGCTTGCAATCCACCTCTGGTGCCAGTTTCCTTTGCTCATTTATTATATTTTCAATCGTGAACCTAAATTTCTTAGACAACCCTCCCCCCTTCTTGAGCGTTGACAAAAAATGTCTCCTTATCGTCTCTCAGATCACTCCTTCAGCACTTTGTGTTCTTCAGCAAGGAAAACTGTGATGCTTAAAAGCTTGTGAGCAATTGGCTATGAGTGGACTGCTTATCATGCTGACCAGCGTTATCTCCCTGTTTCCTGGTACCTGGTCATCTGACCCTCCCTTATCTTTTGTGTTTGGCGATGACTGTCAGCCCCAATAGACAGGACACACTGTTCTGATTTTGCACAGGGTGAAAAGGAGCCAATAGGAGAAATGTTGCAGAACGTTAGATTGTGATAATTTAAGCAATAAATACAGGGATGACCTTACTAAGTCTGGCCCAGCGTTTTTATCATTGTCATTGAATGCTAGGTCAAGAAATTGAGTGACTGGGATTTTTTTAGAGACACAGGGTATAGTAATGTTCTGGTGAAGGTGATCAATTAATGGGTTTGATGCAAAGTGTGAATTTCCTTCCTACACTGTTGTGCGGGATAAACCTGTGGCTCTGATATTTCAAAGTAATTTACAGCCTTCTGGCAGATCCTCTGTTATATACTTGATGACGCAATACGTTCTCACCTTGTGGCTTGTACACAAAGGAATAAAATATTTGTGATCCTGATTTTAAAACTGTTACTATCTGTTTGGATTGTAGTAGCAAATTCTTGAGACCCCAGCTTGGATTTAGATCCTGAACATAAACTGTAACAAAATCTCCACCTTCTATAAGATTAACATTCAGTAAAGACAAGATATTTAAGGGTTATAAGGTGGGCCGCTAAAGCTAGGATCCCTTAAAAATATGTAATATGGACAATTACCGATTCTGATCTCCTTAGCCTCCTGGCTGGTGTTGTAACTATCATCCTTGCCCCTTTGACTACCATCCAGAAATAACTTGTCTGATACCTAATATGAATTTTCTCTCTAAAGGTTTAATGTTTTGTTTTCAAAGTGGAATTATCTAATTTTAAATTTTTATCATTAACGTTGAGCTATTCTGAATATGTGAAATACATTTCCATAAGTAGTATGATCTATGACATGTTTTGACTCAGATACAGTGCTGGATGAAGATATTTATTAAATATTTTATTAAATAATTATTTGTTAAATAATTAAACAGAATCATAGAATCATAGAATGGTTTAAGTTGGAAAGGACCTTAAAGATCATCTAGTTCCAACCCCCTGCCATGGGCAGGGACACCTCCCACCAGACCAGGCTGCTCAAAGCCTCATCCAGCCTGGCCTTGAACACCTCCAGGGATGGGGCATCCACAACTTCTCTGGGCAACCTATTCCAGTGCCTCACTCTCCTCACAGTAAAGAATTTCTTCCTTGTATCTAATCTAAACATACCCCCTTTCAGTATAAAACCATTACCCCTTGTTCTATTGATACATTCCCTCATAAAGAGTCCCTCCCCATCTCTCCTAGAGGCCTCCTTTAGGTACTGGAAGGCTGCTATAATGTCTTCCTGGAGCCTTCTCTTCTCCAGGCTGAACAACCCCAACTCTCTCAACCTGTCCTCATAGCATAGGTGCTCCAGCCGTCTGATCATCCATCATCGTGGCTCACTTCTGGACCCCTTCCAACATGTCCATGTCCTTCTTATGTTGGGGACTCCAAAGCTGGACACCTCTTTGTTGGGATGCATTGCTCCTGAGCTTGGAGGAGGTGATCCTTAGCAAGTTTACTGTGAAATCTCCTTGCTGCCCTAGGGATCTTGAACGTCACCATTTCATGGCCACTGCGTCCAAGGCTGCCCTTGAGCTTCACAATCCCCACCATCCCTTCCTTGTTGGTGAAAACAAGGTCTATCATGGTACCCCTCCATGTTGGCTCCATTATCACTTGGAGAAGGAAGTTATCATTGATGCATTCCAGGAACCTCCTGGATTGCTTATGCCCTGCTGTGTTGTCCCTTCAACAGATATTGAGGCGGTTGAAGTCTCCCCTGAGGACTAGGGCTTGTGAACGTGAGGCTGCTCCTATCTATCTATAGAGTCCCTCATCTGCCCGGTCTTCCTGATCAGGTGATCTGTAGCAGACCCCCACTGTAACGTCACCTCTCCATGCCCTCCCTTTAATCCTGACCCATAAGGCCCCGGTTGGCTCCTTATCCATCCCCAGTCAGAGTGCATCCCCACACACACCAGCTGGTTGTTTACACAGAAGGCAACAACCCCTCCGCGTCTCCCCTGCCTGTCTTTCCTGAAGAGCCTGTATCCTTCCATTCCAACACTCCAGTCATAGAAGCCATCCCACCAGGTCTCTGTGACGCCAATAAGGCCATAGCCCTGCAGACATGCACATGTCTCTGGTTCCTCCTGTTTATTCCCCATGCTACTTGCGTTTGCATAAAGGCGTTTAATTTGGGCCCCCGATGAAGTTGAGTTACTGGCTGAAGTGGCTGGAATTCCTCTACGCTGCAGTCCAGTTGCTCTCCTGCTGGCCTGTGCCATTGAACAGGAGATTGCATCTGATAATGTTGACATTGAAACAGGTGTAGTTGTTTATTGTCTGAAGCTCGTGACAAACATGGATGAGTGTTTGTCATGGGTGAGGGTGTGGAGACGACTGCGCTGGCTCGACAGACGCAGCATTGGTCCAGTAGGACCTCTTCTCTGCAATAGCGCTGCAGTGATGAAAGTACCTCTCTCTTTCATTCGAAAGGTTGGATTCAGATTTAGACGGAAACCTTAAGTAACATGAGACAGCCACACCTTACCCAACTGGAACAATGGGATAGTCCTCGGTTTAGGGGTTTGGGGGTTTGGTTGCTTTTGTTTTTGTTTTATTCCCCCCTGAGAGCAAGAAAAAAGGCAACATGATAGACTTATTCCATGTGATTAAATCTTGCTAGATCCAGCTAGGTCTGACATACCATCTCTGATCTCATGATAAGCTCAAGTTCACATTCAGTCTCTCTGAAACCACGTGGCTTTCCAAAGTTCTTACAAATTATTAAAAAAACCTGTTGAAAATAGCAGTTATGCCCCATGGATCATTATTCACTGAAAAAAAATCATTTGTCTCTTTGTAAATAAGTGTTGTCAATAAAAATAATTTACAAGCACGAAAGCCAGTGAGATGTGGTTACTTAGCTAAGTGTTCAGCTGGGTGATGGAAAGAGAAAGATACCTGCCAGCTAAAGCCAGCAGAGGGTCATATATTACCCCACAATTTCTTAAAATAAATACCAATGTGATTTTAATAGGACCATTACATAATGGGAGTGGAATTTTAACACCATTAGTATTACTCTTTATTTCTTAAACTGATAGAATTTAGCCTAGAAGAAAGCAAGTATTGCAGCTGGGGTTTTCAGTATAACCGAAAGATGTAGTTACCTAAACCATATTGAAAGCCTTTGGGTTTTAAACATTTTAATCACTTTATGTATCTTTGAAAATGATGGTCTAAGACCCTTTCTTTTTGGATGATAGTGCCTTGTCTGTGACTGCTTTGTTTCTTACCACAGAGCAGTTAGTAGATAACAAAGGTGACTTGCATAGTCATTTGTATGAAATGAAATGAGTGCTCTGCAGATCTATCATCCCCATGACATTAATTAAGGCCTGAAGACTTTGGCCTGTCACTAAGTTCCTCCCCCTCATGAATTTACAATATACAGCAACCTAGAACTCTGACCTAACACACAGGATTACTTGGGTTATTTTCTGTGTTTTTTTCTTCTACCCACTGCTTTATTCTTTTTGTATACAATGCCATTATCAGAGTATGCTGTACATTTAAAGTTAATTATCACCAAATGTTTGTTTATATTGTGGGCAAAATCTGTGAACCTGGTTATACAGATACAGAAACTGCATATGGAAATATATTCGCGAATGAACAATTTGCACCAGATCGAATGCACCTGTGAGCGGGACTGAGGACTGGGCTTTTTGATTTGAGTGGCTTTGCTCAAATCTAGCAAAGCCAGTCTCTACCAAGCCTTACTATAATTATACACAGGAGAAAATAACTCAGGAGGCCGTGGGATCAGATACAGAATTGTGTTTTGCTGCCATAAATTTCATGTCTGAAGAGAGAATTGCCTGTATGGAAAATACGTATATGGCAGATGCGGCACCAAATCTCCCATTTTCCTGCAGTGAACACAGAGGACAAAGTTAGAGGCCAGAGGACTTGGGGACAGTGTCTTTACATGCAGGTACAGATCTACATCACTCTTCTTCTGGAATCACTAAGAGATTGGGCATATTGAAAGAGCTATAAAGTTCAAAATATCACAAACTGGTATGAAGTAGTGGGTGAAGATATGGACAGTTAATATACATTCAAGGTGATTTTTTTGTTGCTGTTGGGTTTGATTTCCTTGCAAGTCTTTCAAAAGATTTGCAAATTAATTTCCAGCATCTGTTTTCACATGGTAAAATTCTGCTTTTCTTTATGCTAAGCCTTTAAATATATATTGAGTAGCTGTTAGCACTAGATGTAGTAAACATCCTTGTTTTAAGAAGCAATATTTATTTTCATCTTTAGAAATACATTTTCACATGCTAATAGATTCACAGTCTAATAGATTTAGTGTTACTACACAATATTTTTAAACATTTAAGGAAGGCTTTCTAGGAGGCTAGGACACCTGAAAAAAGAGAAGGCATCAAGGAAATGCAATTCTCATTCTCTAAACATAACTCTCTGTATGTTTAGTTTAATATAGCCAATCAGGACTATGTCACTGATGGAAGAAAAATTCTTGGTTTAGAGCTAATTCCCACTTTAAATTAAATCAATAAGAGAGTATCCTTAAAAATACAAATCTGGCCAAGAAAAAAGATATAGATAAATAGTTGAGAATAGACACTTTTAAGTAGTAAATTTCCACATAATTCCCAAGTGGAAATATAATGTTATGAATGAATACATTATTTTTCTCTATTCCACAATCCAAATGCAAAATCAATGAATTATGCTGGGAAGAGAATACAGATAAACCTGGATGAGATCACAAGTCAGATCCATTTACATTTTTGATGGTAAAAAGAGAGTGGTTTTTTTTTTCCTTTCATGGCGCTAAAAGCATAAATCAAAACGACACTGCTTCTTTAGAAAAACAGGCCCTTGTATGTCAGTGGACTTGCTTGATGTGAGGTGGAGACAAATTTCAGAGTTAAGAATATTTTGTTTCAGAAGCATTTAGATCTAGGCATTTTTAATGTTGTTCCCCAGGACGATTACTACTTTTGTCACAAGTTCTAATTCGTTTCATTTCATGATCTAGTTTAAACTCAGATTACTATCGTGTTTTATCTCTTGCCTGCAAAGCTTTTCCACTTCTATTTGGATAAAATCTTATTTTTCTTTGAAGAAAAAGCAGATGTCCTAGGAGATATCCCTTTATAACTTTGGTTGTATTTTCCACCAGCTCAGCATTTACCGGGTTCAGTAGTATGTTTGTCTTAACTGTGTGTGTTGATGATTTCAAAGGCTGATATTTTTACTTATTTCCTTCTGTTCTTGCAGTCTGCTGTTCAGATCATTATCCATCAAAGGGTACCAGTTCATCCTGATTTGAATTAATGAGAATTTGCACAGACACCTTTTTGCTCTTCATTGGTCTTAGCATACAAGTGGATTTGCCTCAGTTTTTGCTTTCAGTTTGCTTTAGCTTTCCCAGCAATCTAAATATTCTCAGATGCAGTTTCATGCATGTCCTCAAATTGCTGGAAATTTTTAACTGAACATTTTCTCTTCGTATTCAGAACTTTACCTGATTCTCTTAGTGGTTTTTTTTTTTTGTGTTTGTTTGTTTTTTTTTAGCATGATAGGCCAAAGGAACTATTTCTATTAACAAAGTGAAGTAGCAACATATTTACGCCGAGGATAATAAGTGACTATTGTCAGTTGTAATATATCATTCCATGCTCACCAATCTTCTTGTCATTTGTTTATTAGAGATCACCATGAAAAATCATCAGCAAAAACTCTGCATGGAATTTGGAAAGAAATTACTATCTCATTCAGCTAAAATTTTGACACAAAATCTACTTTTCTGCTATAATATATGAGTCCTATACATGCTTGCATTATGTGTGTTTTCTTGAAGGGAAAATGTGTTATTTCAAATTTTTCCATTTATTATTAAAAAATAATGCTAGGAACACACCTTTCCCTCTCCCATAGCAAGCAGTTTACGTAAGAATTAAGAATTTTTCATTGTGCAAGCTCCATTTCTGTAGCTGGTGCTGCCTCATTTCACCTTACTTCAGTACAGGACTGTTCTTCAGGGAACCATCTAATGTGTGGATGGATGCCAGATTCTGGCCCATTTCGATTCAAATTTTAGATAATGAGACTCCTGTTCCCCTCTCCCCTCCCCCCAATTGTTTTGCTTCTAGCTAGTGATATCCTTTCAGTGATAACAGTCTTTGACTTAGAAAATGCTCATTCCGTTCCCTCTATATTATTTTAAAAACTAAATCCATTTACTCACCTTGTTTGAAGAGAAGGGAAGAATATTATTTCTTTCTGCCTTGTGATTTCTCTTTTGAGAAGAAAATAAGGTAGTAATGTGTTAGTGAAACTAATCCCAAGTATCTTGGAGATATATATAGGGACTAGACTGAACATTTAATTGAGCAAAAGGGGTTGCCTCTCTTCCAGCCCCTTGCTCTACCCCACTGTACAAACTGGTGCTCTGACTTTGATCAACATGCTGTTCTCCTGTGTCAGTCATGTGTGTCATGAGATCTATTATTCAAAGGGAAAACAAGGTGGCTGCAGTTTCCAATTCAATTGTAGAGACAGCTTTCTCTCTTTTATTTTTTTAATATCTTTCCTCCAAATGCAATACAACTGTGTTCTTACTGTATCCCTTTAAAGACTGCAGATAAATGCAGCTCCTCCTGGAAATGCTCCTCCCAGGCAAAATTATGACACTTTTGCTCTCACCCTGTGTAAAGGGCATCTCCCATGTTCCTGATCTCTGGGTAGATTGGCGTGGTGTTTCTGCTGCTTTCAGCTTTGCCATAGTGCTGGAGGGAAGGTTTTTCTGCTGGGCAATGCCTACCCCTGTGACGGCTCTCACGTTGTCCCCCCCTCTGTATTTGATGTTCTCAGGGAGAATGGTGAAGTGGAGGGACAATGTTTCCTCTCCTGTTCTCTGGTAGTGCACGAAGCATCAATGGAAGAGATCCATTTGTAAATAAGCAAGAGAGCTTATTTCCTGCTAACACTACATCAATCCTTAATTGAATCTTTAGATAAAAGACTTCAAGGCTTTTTTGTAACTCTTCGGAATTAATAGTGGAAGGAATGTTTCAAATTGGTTTTCTTTATGTAAAATGTTCAGATGCAATTTTATTTTGATCCCCTCTCAGTTTTGAGCCTGATGACATTTATAGAGTACTTTGCCCAGCTTTTTAATCTCATGCTGGAAACCTTGGCAGTATTTTTAGTGTGACCTAGGGTGCCTTATAGTGTCTTAAAAGCATGAAGTTAAAATATGTATTTGAAAATCTATGCTCAGGAGATCATGGCATTTTGTCTTAACTGCATTTTTACATTGCAGCAGCAATAAATAGGTGCAAAGTCTGTAGAAATATGTCTTTTCTGTTTACACTGACAAATATACCTTTAAATGTCCTCTTTTAATGACTGTTCTCTCTCTCATTGACCTCTGTGCAAAGACTATATCAATGGGATCAAGTAATTCCACATCCTCTGAACATGGATGTTCCTAAAAACTTTATCCAAATTTTTGCTGTGTAAAACTGCATTTAGTGGAACAGGAATGTCAGCACAGGATGGGAACTGACAGTTCTGAAAATGCCAATTGCCTTTTATCCCTGTGTCAGGAGCTTATTTTGCTCTTTGGAGATATTTAGACATGTTCTTTTCATTTTCTTGATTTTTGTTTGTCTTCTCCATGTCTGCTTTCTTTCCTGAATTTATGTGCAGGGTTCCTGAAGTTATTCTCCCCAGCCCCCAAAGCTTTGTTGTCTGTAGTGTACTGACTTGGGATAATGCAGAGTGAGGTTAGTGCCATCTCCAGGGGGCTAGCCATCCCCAGTGATTTTGTCTTCATTACAGTCTTTGATCCCCATGGAGTTGCTTTAAGTTACTAAAGGCTAGTCATGAAAAATGTTGCTGCTTCGTTCTCATGCTTACATGCCTGAAATTGCATCTACTCAAAGTCATACTGTGTTGATTCTTGAAATATATTCCCAATTTGTCTCTGAGTGTGTGGACCTGTTAAGTTAGAGCAAATGTGAAGTGTCAGAGAAAGATAATACAGCTACTGAAAAACGACATCAGCAACTCATTTGTAAGTGTCCTGGAGTGGCTTTCTCTTATTGCTGAAGAGCTTTTTAAGGGAAATTACAGAGACAAAATCACAGCTTGCAGAAGAAAGGTGGATATTAACATTATTTTGTACAAGCTGTTGACCTGAGCTAGGAACTTGATAGAATGTGCCTCAGAATGTACTCAACCAGAATAGCCATCACCCAAGGGGTGGCACTTGAAAACTGAGAATTTCTAATTGTGCCATATAATTACAAAATTCTATCATTTCCTCATTTCCTGTCCCATCATTGCCCACCCCAACCCTCTCCTTTTTTTTTNNNNTTTTTTTTTTTTTTTTGATATAGTCATATATGGTAGAGACTGGCATCATCCTTTAAGAAAGAAAATTGTTATAGCCATGATCTGACAATCTGAAGCTTATTTTTAGTACCCCATCCTTTCTTACTCTCTTTCATTTTCTGAATTCACCACAGACATCCTCTCTATTTACAGATATCATCTCCAGCATGCTGCAGATAGTTCATTTCTTATATTCCACTAACAGGTCTGGAGACATTGCCAGTTTCCTTTTCCATTTTTTTCCTGAGATAAGAATCTAAACCCAGCAATTCCAGAAGACAATTAATCCTGACTATCTCCCGCCATTACTATGAAGTAAGGTTAGATACTTGTTTTTTGCTAGGCACCTCACTTTTAGATATCTGAGCCAGTGTAGATACCTGAAAGTGAAGGCCTCCAGCTACATTCTTTTGGCTGGCAAAATACTTCACCAGTAGCTGATTTATATATGTCCTGAAGTGGCTTGTTGTCATTGGTGAAAAGATCTTGTGTTTAAAATTACAGAGCCAAATCCTCAGTGAGCAGAAATTTTGTAATGACAAGATATTGGTTTGTTGCAGTTGAGGATGCAACCATGAATGAAGTGTATAAACCCTTCATACATTTTTTAAAAAAATAATGATCTTTTACATTTGTGTTAGACCGATACAAATTCACAGAAATCATGTAACATCAAATGCTAAATTAATTAAATGGAATGAAAAAATCAGTTTCTTCTGATCCATGCTTTTAATATGTATTACAACCAAATCAGAATTTTTTTTTGCTTTGAATTAGTCTGCTGAGAAATAAAATCATGCAGGAAATAAGATCAGAGCAAAAATTAGAGAAAGGATGTAAACACTCGAGGTCTAATTCAGTAATTCTTTACATGTTGAGTAATTGTATGGACCCATTTAAGCATATGGAAACAAAATCTTTTCACATCAGGATGAGGAAGAACTTTACATCAATTTTGCCTCCAAACATGAGACTGAAATGCAGAGAGAAATGTCAGTCCCTCTGGCAATTCTGGTAGCATGGCTCCTGGGTGGCTTCTGGAAGGCTAGTAAGCATGGTAGGTCACAGTTAGGCCAGATCTGACTTTACTGCTAACTAGCTTAATAGGCGTAAAATAGAGTAAGAGGAGAATATATTCTTCATTATCTAATAAGAAGAGGAGATAAATTACTGTATGCTTAAACTGAATTACTAAATGCTTTCAGATAACAGCTATCTTTCAAGCTCAAGGTGAAAGCATAAACCCAGCAGTGGGCTGGGGGCTCCCTCATCCATTGCACAGGGTACCACTGGAGAGAGTGTCTTCCCGGGGGAGAAGTCTTACATGTGGATGTGACGCACAGCCCTCCTGGCCTCGAGAGAAGAGGGCTGTTCTCCTGAGCTGAGGGAAGCTGAACAGGAGCAGTTAGGAGAGTCAGAGAGGTTTATAAATGAGGCACATGGGGACACCCCTGCTTCCTCTCAGAGCCTTGTGTTGCTGAGGAAGATGCAAGGGATCAGATCCAGCACCCAGCTGGTGCCCCAATATCTCCCTGAGCTGCAGGTGCTCCTGCATTGGAGGGGTGTTCAGGGCTGGGAGAAGCAGGTAGTGGGAGCGGGACACTTGCTTCATAGGCATGTGGATAGCTGAGTTTGCAGTGCTGGAGAGGATCACATAGTATTTTACCTGTGGGATGCAAAGGCAGCACATCTCACAAGGTGTATTTTATTTTGATTAGTTTGGTTTGAGGAGTAAGGAAGGAGCAACTGGTCTTGACCCATGTTGGTATCACCGACAGGAGGAAGTGCAGGAGAAACAGCCTTTGTGGCAAATGAAAGCTGATGGGCAGGAGACTGGGCTCTGTGACCTCTCTACTCTGAAATGCTGCCAATTCCAGTGTTAAGGCCCACGAGATGGGCAGAGCATCAGGGCCTGGTTGACTCAAAGGTGTAGAAGAGAGGGATTTGTTTGTATTAGGAACTGGTAAATGTTTTGGGAATGTTGTATCCTAGAAATATAGGCTTTACTTTAATCAAAAGGGAGCCTGGTTGCTGGCACTGAAAATTAAAATGATCATAGAGGATTATCTAATCTAGAAGCAGAGGGAAAGCTGACAGGCATTGAGGAGCACTTGGTTCAGTCTGATGCAATCCTCAAAGAGGAAGAGGCTCATGTTCAATGCACCTCCAAAAAGGCCAGGAAGGACATAAATAAAGAATGGTGATAAATGGAGAATGCAAATCAGATTGCTCGCAGTGCCAGTTGAGTAACATGTGCAATACCGAGCAAGGCCAAAAATTATAGATGCTTCTACAGCAACAGTAGAAGCCTCAAAAATAAGACAGAAAAATTAGAATAGTTGGCATCAGTGGCAAACCTGACAGAATACACATCACAGAGAGTGGTTGAAGGGAGGTAAACAAGGTTATTATGATGCTAGGACATCAATTTTACAGAAATTACAGAGAGGATGTTAGGGTATGGGAGAGGCATAGTACAGGAATGACTGTCTCAAGATCCGGGGGAAAAAACCCCAGATACTACCCTGAATTCAGTCTTGAGGGGTGCACAGAACCTCATTCAAGAGCTGCTAGTGGGTGCTGCTCTGTAACCATGATCACAATATAGTTGAAGTTAATTTTTGTATCATGTGAGAAAAAGACAAATAAATCCATCAGACACATATTCAGTTGCAAGAAAGAGCACTAGATTAAAAAAGAGACAGCTAGTAAAACAAAATAATAAAAAATAAAAAATTCAACCAGCTGACCAAAAAATCCTGTAAGGAATAGTTCATCAAGCAAGAGCTTGAAGTATGTATTGCAACCCCTGTTAAACCGTGTATTTCAATTCCAGGAGAAAATGAAGTCATCAAATGAAATCTCTTCAAGGCTCAAGGGAAAAGCTATCAGAGCAAATGATGGGAAATGGAAAAGGTTACTATCTTAGGGCAAAGAATGGCTGTTAAAAAATGGGAGGCCTACACAAAAGTGAAGAAAGCAATGCCTGTAATATAAGTAGAAAAATAAACAAAAAAAAGAAGAGGAATAGAAGAGAATTTGAAAAGTATCTTACAAAGGTACTGTCCAATTTCACAAATGATAGGAGGTTATTTTGAGTAGTCATATATCATGCTGATGGTGAGGATCATCAAAAGGACCTGAGTGAGTAGGAAAAAAAGCAATGGATAAGCTTTGGAGTAGACAACTGTAAGGCAGGAAAAAGAATCTAAATCGTGTTTACATGATGTTGAACTCAGAAATGTCAGGTACAACAGGAGAGATATTTCATTCAGCGTTGGCAGCTGCCTGCAATTATCTGTTCATCAAAGAATGGCATCATCAGGAAAAGTATTGAGAACAAAAGAAGTATTATTTTGCTACTGTTTGAAACACTGATGTGCCCGTATCCTGAATATTGTAATTCTGGTTCTCTGCATTTCAGAAAATTCAGTGGAGTTAGAGAAAGCACAGAGAAGGGCAACTAAAATGAGTAAAAAGTAAAGCAATGGCCTTACCAAGGAGACACTAAGGAGCCTGGGGCTCCTCAGTGTGGAGAGGAGAAAACAGAGCATGAACAGGGTTTTCAAAACCCACAAGGTGGTGAATAAGGTATACGTGGGACTGTTACTCAGCAAACCCCACTGTAGTAGGTGAGTGAGCAGTAACTGAAGCCAGCAGAAGGTATGTTTAAACCAGACAATACAAAGTACTTTTTATACAGTGGGTAGAGGTCTTGGTTTGTTGGTGAAACCAGCAGAATTTCTTGCAAAAGGAGGTTATGGAGACAAATAATATCACCAGGACCATAAATTAATCATAAAGAAAGTAATGGAACTCCAGTCTAGAGACAGAGACTAAAAGGAATAGGCAGGGACATGCTCTCTAACTTCACTAATACAGAGATTTTGGATGCTGGAAGTCACTAAGAGGAAGGGACTGAAGCTGATCACCATTTCTCTCCCAAAACAGCTCCTTTTATTACCTCTGTTAGAGGCAGAGTACTGGCCTGAGTGGGCTAATAGTCTGACTCAGTATGGCATTTATTCTATCCTTACATTTTGCAAATTTACCCCAGTTTGAAGTGAAGGTTCTTTCAATACACATTCTTGGTCTTTTAAGATTTCTTTCCTTTCTTTTCAATAACCATATCAAACCTTTGCTAATAGAACCTGAGCCAAGAATAGAGATTATTTCCACATAATAAAATAAATAAAAAATAATAAAAAAGAGAACTGGAATTTATCTGAAAAGCGGTGGAATGGAATGGGAGGGAAGGAAGAAAGCAAAACTTTCCTACCTATTTCAGGAGCATTAGTCATACTTTGCTGTTATTTGATCATGCTTTAAATATCTGTGCTATTTATTTAACACAACGTTCTCAATAGGCTCAGTGAAATGGCACCAAGAGTACCTTTACACGTTAACTGTCCTTACTTCCTGCCAACAGGTCTCCATCCAGTCGCTAACAGATCTTCATCCATTCTCCAACAGGTCTCCATGCAGTCTCCACACACTTCAAGTGCCTGCATCTTTGGAGCTATTCAGCACAGATAGGTTTTTGTAGTTCCTCATTCAGTTGCCTCTACAGCAGAAATAATAACACTACAAAGATCCAAAAATGCAAGTAAGCCCACCATTAGCAAGCCAAAGTACGTTTTGAGCCAGGCTCAAAAACATTTCAAAAATAATGAACCAGTTTAAAAAGTAATGAGATTTTTAGTGAAAATAAATATGCTGGTTCTTATGTCTTGTCATTGGGGTTTTCAAATCCAATCAGGTTAGGTCTTTAAGCTTTTCCACAATCCTTGTAGCATTGAACATTTATTTTTTAAGAAAAACAAAACTTCTCATTGCTCCAGAAAGTGGATCTGTAAAGAGCAGAAAAAAACCCTAGGGATGTGGCAACAAAGATAACTGTTACACCTAAAAAGTGTAAAAGTGTCTCATGAGAACCTTCTCTCAGCCAGCCAGAGAGGAACTCGGAGTTTTTAAACATAGTTAGCTCTGCTAACAACCTCTCCATGCACCTGCAGGACAGCAGAAGGAACAGAAACTGCACAGCCTGCATTTCTAGTCAGCCTTTCTCAGAGGATAAGTGTGCTAACACTTTATGCTTTAATGCAAACCTGCACAGACTCACTCACAGACTGTGCATATTTGCATATGCAAACCTTTAAGCTCTTAGCTGTATTTTTGGTTTTTCCACATGCACACGTATGCCCAGTTCGCATGTTTTATGCTACTGCGTAGTTTTCTTAAATCCTATTAATCGTTTGCATTCATATTGTATGAGAGAAGAACAGGAAGTAAGTTTTGAAGCAGGGCAGACTGGTGTGACCTTCAGCTGCGCAGGTACAATTACCATCTTTCACAAATATATTCGCAAACAAAATGTTGCAATTTTTCTTTCATTTCATTGGTTTCTCATGGATGCCAATATAACTCATGATGTACGTCAATGGAAGACAATCATAACTTTTAATTTTTCCTTTATTTGCACCAGACCCCAGAATAGGATTTAAACAAAGACAGCCTTATTTCTTAAACCAACCCCTTCCCACTCCACCAGGCATGTTTATACGTGCATAAAATCTCCCTAGACAATTATCTACTACCTTCCTTGCTTTAATCACACACAATCTGCAGATTAAAGAGAAGAATGTTTTCCGGAAGTGTACCTTATTATTCCACGGTGACTGAGTGCCATTTCTGTGAAACCTGAAGTTCCCAGGACAAATTAAAAACTAACACCAAAATGAATAGTGCTTGCTCCTAACAGTGGGTTCAGGAAGACAAAACAATAACTAATGCTTATGAAAATTGCTTTCAGGAACCATTGGAAGAAATTAAACTACTTACTGTCTGCATAAGTTTCCATTCAAAGGTGTGCTTTTCCTTTATTTTCTGCTACTTGGACATGAATGGGTTGTAGCATTGTGGAACACCTAAAAGTGGGAGAATTACCGTATTTATCTTCACACCCTGTGAAGTTCTAGTTACATTTGACTTTGATAGAAAAATATCCTATGAATACTCATGGCAAACTTTGCCACTTGTTAGGTACAGTGTATAGACTGGACTGACATGCTGAATCTCAAAAGTCTTGTTGAAGTCAGTGATACTTCTTAGATTTGCTCAAGGATTGTCCCTCATGCATTGAATATATACACTCTTCTTTCAGTTCTGATTATTATGCATAGCTGATAAACTCTTATCTTGTATAACATTACCTCAGTGTTACACTTTCCTCAATCACATTTTGAAAATTAATTCCATTTGTCAGAAATACAGCATTGTCTTGACAGAAGATCTAAACGAAGACAGAAAGGAGGGAAAGAAGTATATTTAAGCATGTCTTAGCTATCTTGTAATTAGAATTAAAGTAATTTACCGAAAAAAAAAAATCATGATACTTTTCAATTACTATCACACAAGATGGTTTCCATTCTGAGCTACATTCCTGGAAATCTCCGAGCTGAAATTCCTGAAAAGTGAATGCAACAGAAAGTACATCTATTTAAAGAAATCATATGTGCCTTCAGAGGATAACAAGCCTTGTGTGTGCAAGATGGGTATCATTAACTGACTGCAGTGTTTGAAAAGGGAGGAGACAAAGCAGACAGTACTAGGGGGACAGACGGGCTAAGTCAAGATAAGAACCATGTCATAATACAACAGCCGGCGGCAGCTTCAAAAAGGAGGATAATATTCAAGACCAGGTTGGATGGGACTTTGAATCACCCAATCTAGTGGAAGATGTCCCTGCCCATGGCAGAGAGGTTGGAACTAGGTGGTATTTAAAGGTGGCTTTCAATCCAAACCATTCTGTATAATTCTACGGTATTCCAAGTTACATGTCAGAACTACCCTTCTAAAAATGGTGGGGCTTGGTGTGTATGCCCAGGGCACAAGAGGAAAACAAGTCACAGTAATTAGCATGAGAAATGATGACCGGAGTCATCACACGTCACATGGAGCAACACATAAAAATATTCCATTTGTTTAGTAGAAGGGCTTCAGCAGAAACACCACATTCCAGGAATATCACCTGTACTATGATCAAATACTACCAGTAGTGTAACCAGTTACTGATACTATGACAAAAGAGATTAGATAGATCTGAAAAATATTGATAGATTCTGAAATTAGCTTCCTAGCTAAGTATCATAAGTTTTTCCTAACTGTTACAATACCTACACTGGTCACCTATTTATTTTCTTAATTTGGGGGCGGGAGGGGGGTAAGTTTGCATGTACATTTGTAAGTAAAATCACATGCTTTCAAAGTACCAACTAGGCAAATATTGTATTGCATGTGTATCCTTTTTCTCTTGTTCAGGTACAATCACAAACAGAATCCATTTTTGCCTATGATTACTGGAGAAATAAAGTTAAGTGAAGAAATCAGAGATAGTAGCCAGGCATTTGTCATTTCATTCACACTAGGACCATATTGGGTTTGGTGCTCCCTTAGAAGGTTTTCCACATATGGAATTTATTCTCCTCTCTAGATCAGTGTTTTCAGGGGAGACTTCAGTAAGTCTGTGGAGTTAGGCAGATGTGGATGAGGAGGGGAAGAACAAGGCCAGCTGACCCCATGAGCTCCTAGATTTATATGAAATAAAAATCTCCAGTCCATGGGAAACCGCAGCGTCTCAACACTCATTATCACAGAAGATTAATGTAATCGAAAGATCATAGTACTTTGGACTGAAAACGCCTCTGAAAAATTTAACCATTAGTGTCCCAGCACAAGCAGCTGCAAGTTGAAAAATCTGAGAATCTGGCCCTTGTTTTGATACCCTGATGAGAACCAAGAGTTTTGGAAAAATCTGGCCTATGTTGTCACTCTGAATACTAAAAATACAACTTTATATGTGCAATTCACGTCACTTCCATATTTAACAGTACTCAGTGCAGCAATGCCACCATATGGTGTAGTCCTCTTAGTTAGATCAGTAATTAAATGACAACACCAACAGGAGCTCAAGGAAATACAGTGATCATGAGTCAGTACGTGGGTAACAGTGCCAGCTACAGACATCCTTGGCAGGAGAGTGGGAAATGCCTGAGGGAATTCATTAGTTTCCAACATCCTTCCCCATTACTTTTAAGCCCCTACCTATTTTCTATCTGTAGGATCCAAAGGCAGGTTCATGTCTCCTATCTTTTGAACACTGCAGGAGGAGATTTTTCCCCCTCTGCCTTGGAATAAGACAGGCAATTGAGAAGGCAAGAAATATGTAAGATTGACTCTAGTTTGCACTGAGTTTTTTCTGTGCAGGCATCCAACCTTCAAGAGGAGTGCGCTATCCAGTGCGCAGGAATGCTGTAGTGCTGGGGTCTCCAGAGTGCATCTGAATTTTCTCCCAAATTACAGTTTTTATGGAGCATTCATGAAACATACAGTAATTTTCCATCAAACTGAAAGAAAAGTCTTTAACTCGAGCCTCATACAGAATATTTTCCTTCTTTATTTATGTATCTTATAATTTCTAGAGTGACTTGAGAGCTGGAGTTAGACTTGTTCCATTCTGTTCTTTTAAAAGCTCTTCTGCACTATTGGCACATGTAACTCTTCACAAAAGATGAGCCCAATACCAGATACAAAAATTTCTTAAAGTTTTGGCATTCAAAGAGCAGATCAAAACTGCATTAACCCACCTGTCCTGGAAAGCTCCAGTTTGAGTATCCACTATACACTTACTACCTTCTGCATTTTCAAGTAGGTAGTCCATTTTCTACAGATCTTGTAAAGCGTCACATGCTTTTAGAATATGTTTGAAGTGTACCTACACTTAGAATCTGTTTGCAATATGCTTGGGCATCCTTTGCACTGAAAGCTGATCTCTTAATGTACTGTAACGGTTATTATGGACTTCTTCCAAAGTACATTAATGTCAATAGAAGACTCACAATAAATTCAGTGAAACCCAGATCAAACCCTGTTTCCGTATTATTACTGTATGAAGGGATAAAGATAAATAATCTATTCTCACAAATATTTCCTGAACTCTGCTCTCATAGGTGCCACACCACAAGTTTGTGCTGAGAGGTATACATGAAATAGCATCTTAACAGCATTGGCACAATGCAACTGGAATTCTTTCTCACAGAGAAAAAGATGCTATCTGTATCACTGGGGATTCAGTTCTCTTTCTAAAAAATACCGGAAGACCAAAGATTCTTAAGTGTAGATGAGTAAAAAATTTAGTAGAAAAAAATATTTAAAAACTCTGTTTACACATTTACATCCTCTTCTTCATTTACCTTTTCCCTTTATTTTAAACAGAGAGATACAATAATGAAGCTATTATTTCAATAGCTTTTCACTCTAACCATGTATCACATGAAAAAACATTTTTTAATTTAAAAGGACAAAAAGTCTATTTCAAGACGCTAACATCCTAACAAAGCCATGGACTGATCCCAGTTCTGTTTCTAGAGACCTGTGCAAAATAAAGTTCTATAAAGGTTTCACCTTTGCTAATGCCACTGTCATTAACAGTAAATATTTTTTCAAAAATCTCCTTTGTATATATACCGAGGCCTTAAAAAACTGTTTGATTTTTGATACATAGCATTCACCATCAGTTGGAACAAAAACATTACGGAGAACAGATGCTCTCATAGGCAGTTCATATTCATAACTTTCATATCCATAATCTAGAATTACTGCTCTGTGATTGGCCTTTCATAACAGTCAAATCAAGTATCAGTTTATCCCTGTAACATTGCAATACCACGTATAATGTTTTTTCTGGTACTTATTAATACAAACACAAACAAAGGCGACTGATCAGTACCATCTGATGCCTATCAGCTTTTCTAAATGTTATATAAAGCTTTCTAAAGTTAACAGAAAGAATTCTGTTGATTTCAGCAAGTTTTATGTTGAATCTTATTAAATACTTGTTCTTGAACCAGTAAAAATGGAAGATATCTCAAAATCTTCCAGTTTCACAATGCAGACAACACAGGACATCTAGCTTTAACAGTGAGTAACCAATATAATCTTTTGCTGCATTTTAATAATTTTGCTTTCTCAAAAGGTTTTCAATTCTGACTGGGCTAACTACTGAGCTCAAGAAATAGGAACAAGAACAAAAGCCTTCCAAGAGCGCTCCAAGACAGATTTAAATGATAAAGAAACTATTTACTATCCAAAAAAAAAAAAAACCCAAACCCAAAACCAAACCAAACCAAAAAAAGCACATAAATCTAAAACAGTATTCAAACAAAAGTGAACCAATCATTTTAGTAAATGGTGTAATACCCAGGGATTGCTGGTATTTGTGTCTTAAAAGGTATCTGAAGGTCTCTGGTTATGCCTGGGTCTGTGAAGTCCTGGAACATTTGGCAGTGCAGATTTGGATCCAGGCTTCACCATATTTTTTTGGTATTTTCAAAAACACTAGAGTACAGGATGCATCATTTACATTGGCTCTGGAAGAAGAGATGGTGCCTATTCCAGTGCAGAGTGGCAAAGGCAAACTACAGTTTATCCATCATAAAGGCTACCATTAAAAAACAACGTGCCTGCAGCTTTCAGACAGATTTGAAAGTGGATAATGAGTTTATAAAGTCTTGATAGTAGGTCTTTAGGAGAATTTATGGTCTTTGGAAGGTGGATTTTGTTGCAAGAAATGTGAGAAGAAAACATTAAATATGAAGGATGAACCTTTCAAGGTGATCTAGAATATTTAGACATCCACATCTCATGAAAAATTTGCTAGTGCTTTAAGGGATTTGAACATGTGAAGAGGACTTGTTTTTCTGGATAGTCCCCTACCCCATATTGCAAAACAGAGTCCTGAGAGGTCATAGTTCCGACATCAGAGTCTGTTTTCTTGTTTAGTCCTTGCTATATTAAACTGATATTTACTGGACGCTCTAGAATTTAAGATATTCAGGTTAAAAATCTCAGAAAGATTCTTATATTTATACTTTGCAGACACCAGGCACATTCTTTTTAAGGTAACCTTGGATGACCTTGAGCTCTAAACATATTTCTGCCTTAGTTCAACATTTTAAAAATATCTAGATTTTTATACTAAATCAATTCGATTGCCTTTCAACATGTCAATGACAAATGTAGTCTTTATGCTCAAATACTTTTAAAAAGTTTTGGGGTTAACATTGTCATGTCAGCTTGAACTATCGAAGACATGACGAAGGCATCAAGCTGAAACAATGATAATGGAATTGTTTTCTAAGGTTCAAGCTAACTTAATAGGCCCAAAGAAGAAAGATTACCGGTTGATGATCATGTATAGAAAGAGCTACTGGGAAATTTTCAAAATTTACATCCAAGATGCTAAATTCTGGGCCAGGAATGGTTTTAAGCAGAGCTCCAATTATGTCTTGTTCCTCAGAACATCCTCAGAAGTTTATCCTCAGAAGTGAGGATAAACACAGGATTGCCTGGTGTGTCCAAGCATGGAGAAATGCGAGGAGGCTGACTGCTTTGATAAGGGGGCCCTGTGCCAGTGTCTCTCAATAACAAAAACAATGTAAGTGTCTCAATAATAACAGGAGTGCAAAAGGCTTTTGAAATTGTGGAAAACTGATCATTTCTGCTTTGTTATCAATAATTTGATTAAGATACATGTGTGATGCCTTGAGACTCCGTTTTTGCAGTAAATAGTGGTTGCTAGAAAGGTCTGATACAGACCACAGAACTGTGAAATAAAACTGGGTGGATCTAGACAGTCTGTGAATGAGAGCATTAAAATTCAAATGGCATTTTCCTGGGAGCAACAGAGGGTTCAGATAAAGTTTATTTTCTGAATGTCTTAGCTTCCTTAAGATGGCTTAACTGCTAATGTTAAAAGTGGTGAGTGAAGGCAGTTAGGCTCAGCTGGTGTCACACAGCTATGTATAAAACGATTACTTAAAGCTGCTCAGATGACTGAACCCAATAATTTATACTGCAATACCCTAGATGCTGCATAATCATTATGGATAAGCAATTTTCAAAGCGCTCTGGATGTTCACAACTTGCAGTGATACACCATCACTTCATAGCCCAGTCATCTCGAGAATATCAGTGAGACTATCAAGACCGTCTTGAACTAAGTAATTAGTGATTATCTAAGAAACAGAACTGTCCATTTGTGTCATTTCTGTATTTCCCTATATTTAAGGGGTTAATAATGTAAGATAGAAGTCTGATTTGATTCTGAAGCATTTAAAAAAAGTGTTTGCTTAATTTTATTGCATATTAGCATCTTACTAGTTTTTAGAAGATATTATCCCCAATTTTTTATCTCTTGAGAGTTTACCAATATCATAAACTCAGTATTTATTCAACCTTCAGTCAGCACTGCCTCAGAGGATTATAGAGCTGAGTAAACCAAACTATTATGCTTTTCATTATTACAGCTTTGAACCCAATGAGCTTGTGGCTATCCAAAAATAGGGTAGACACTGCTTAGAAAGATTAGGCAGAGTTTGGATAAGGCATCTAGTTTGCAGATAGTCCTAACGTATTGACTTAGAATATTAAATTAATCCTCCAAATCAAAAGAAGAAAACATAAAATTTATGGTTTCATGTCTGGAAAGAAATCAGCAAGCTTCAGTTATTTGAGAATAGCTTTTACAACTTCCTAAGCTAAATAAACTTGATTAGCAAAATAAACAGAGAAAGACAGAGGGATGTGACTGTAAACATCAGAAACTGTTAATAGGAAACAACTCTTGTTGCAAGGACTCACTCTGCAGCCGGGGAGGAGTGATGGGGCTGCTGCAAGTGATCTCAGAGTCTAGCGTGGTCTTTGGTGCTTCATGTTGCTGAGCACTTGGGCCTTCACCCAACAAAGCTCTTGAGTATATTCTGTTCCCTAGACTCATACATAGTGAACTGAGGATCAAATCTGAAGTTTCAGTATAGAGAGCTGAAATTTTTCAACATGACCATCATGAGGTCAGGTACAGACTATTTCTCCAGCTAAAGTAATAGTAGACCTTTGAAATGATGCAAGGAGTTTTGTATTGTTACTTTGAAGAAGATACTCTTTATCATAAACTGGCCATCCATTACACATTTTGACAGATAGGTGATGTATATAAAAAAATCCTTATTTATAAAATTTGAGAGATATTATGACAGCCTTGAAGTTAAGATTTATAGATGTTAATGCAAAGCCCTCTAGTCCTAAGATAAAAGGCATACTTTTTATCACTATGCTGTTAACAGAGCCATCAAGCTCTAAATATGATGTACGTATCATTGTGGAAGGGTAGTGTATGATACTAAACAGTTCAAACTTATTCTTCATTCTAAGATCCATAAAGCTCAAATTCCTGAATACGCTGTCACTTGTAAAAATGTTTTGGACCAGACCCAAGGAGATTTCTTAGATGAATACTTCAAGACAACCTTTGACTGTGTGTTTAGTGTCACAGAATAAGGGCAGGTTTCGTTCAATACAGAGCCACTTTAAGATTTTTTGGAATTATTTTAATGTGCAATTTCCCATGAAATTTTCTATGTTAAGTTTGGGGGAGGGGGGAGATTGGCATTTTTGTAGCAAAAATAGACTCCTTTTTGCTAAATTTTGTGATAGAGTATTAAGGAGTTTTAACGAGCCCCACAGTTGAGGAAGCCATTATTAAAATACACAAGATAACAGTGGCATGTTCCAAAATGTACCCTTATTATCATTTGTTAAGTTATCAAAAAGCCTAACATTTTCTTTGGAACATTGCTAGTATTACGTACTTTACAACTGTGATAAGGTTCTTTAGCTATTGTATGTACTGAAAACTATTGCAAGAAATCACTTCTGAGTTGATTTTTCCAACATGAAGACAAAGGAAGTAATGATTTTAACTCTACCTTTCACTGGCTTATTAAAATTATGTTCTGCTGTACCTTGAATTACTGACCAGGACTAAATTATGCACATCTAAAATAACATTGCTTGCTTCTTTTGGTTGGGGTTTTTTTGGTTGGTTTTTCTGTTGTTTTGTGAGAGGGATTTTTTTTTCAGGAAAATGTCTGTGTGCTTCTGAAATAGTTAATATAGAAATAAATTCAGTATGTTAGTCTGCAAGTAGTCTAATTTTCTTCAGAAGAGATATTGTCTACTTACAATGGATAGAAAGACAATCTCCTCAACCTTAAAAAAAGCAATAATGCTGTAAATTAGTTATGATACCAATCACATGTGCTACAGAGCTAATAATAGTGGCTTTGTGCTTACAAACCTTTCCTTAATCTTAATTAAAAAATTATTATTTCTATTTTTAAAAGAAAGAAAGACAAATGGAAAGTGATAATATTTAATTTAACCAATCAGAAAAATATTTATTCATTTCTTTTTACTGAAGAAAAAACCCTAAAGATTAAAGAATTCCAATATTTTTCAAGGTTTTTGTAGTTGCTTTCTGCGTTTGACTAGAATATATGCATTGTGTCGGTTGAAGTGAAAGTGTGACAAAAGATTCAGAGGAGGAATTGTCAGTTTGGAAATGGGCAGAAGTAAAGAAATGAAAAGAACTGAGGAGTGACACGTAGCTGTGGTGCAGAAGTGAACTGTTTGCAGGAGAGAAAACAAAAAGAGGTTGTATTCAGAGCAGGACAGGGGGCCAGAGGGAGCGGGTTCCTTGGTGCCGTGGCGGTTTAGATAACAATGTAGGTACATTGCTGCTGTGGGTCAGTCTGACAGTAGAGACTGAGCCACTGAACTTGGTACAAAGTCAGAAAGACACCAATAAAAGGGCGAGGAAGAAGATTAAATGGCTGGAACTGCACAACAAGGAATTCTGTTCTCTGTAGGGCGAGTAGTCCTGCTTGCCTCTAACTGTCCGCAGACGAAATGTCTGCCTGGCACTTTAGCAAAAAGAAGGGAGCAGAGCTGAGGTGGCAGAGGCTGCACAAAAGTCCCAGCCTCCGTACTTCCTATGTAGTATATTTCTTTTTCTGACAGGATGGATGATCTTTTTAAACACGGTATATGCTAGTTTCCAAATACATTATTTCCTCAGCATCAGATGGGCTGCCTTGTGATATTTCCTCAAGAATAAATACAAACTGTAACCATCTGTGTCTGGACTTTTCTCCCATGCCTTCCCACATGTATTTCTTTTACCATTTTCTTTTAGCTGTTTTTTTTTAATTCCCCTTTGTATGTACATGTGCATGAATACATTAGCTATAAAGTTCCAGTTGGAAAAAATTTCTCTCTTTTTTAAAAACGTCTAAACCAATTTACTCTTTATGACATGAATGTTCAGTCCCACTTTCTGACAGCTGATACTTGAATGCTTATGTTCTGTTTGAGAGGTTGTAATTATTCACTTCCCTTCTACTGTGTAAAGGTGTTATCACAGTATCTGCATTGTCTAAGCATGCTGGGTGGTGTAAGAGCAACTGTAATTTTATGGATAATAAATATACAGATTCTATTTTTATAAATATGCCATAAAAACAAGGGAACAATTTTTCTAAGAGCAATAGTATGAATTCCTAACTTGATTTTTGACTTATTTAGAGATGAAATATGCCAGACATCAGTTCTTGAAGCCAGTTCTTGCCAAGTCCTATAAAGGTAGTCTACCTTTGGAGGAAGTTTTGCCGAATGTTTCAGAATGTTCTGGAAAATACTTTTTATTAATTGATAAGCGGTTTCTGAGAAAAACTATTAATTCCATCATAGGGTTTTTTTTTTTTCTTTTTCTAATAAAGTCTGTAGGAAATTTTGCTGCCAGATTGGTATGAGGATCTTTAGGCTTATGCTTTCACCAGAATCTGCATTAGTCAATGGATCTTCCCGACCCACGCAGTGTAAATGATTAACTACTGGCTTAAATATTTGAAAGGTAACTACGTACCATGTCTTCAAGTTAATTTCCTCAGTAATCAGTTTTTACACACAGTAATTCTCTCTTCCACACACAGAGAAACAAAAACTGAACAGACCCATACAGTTTAAACAAACTATGTCTCCTGTAGGCTGGGCAAAAAAAGGGAGTGATTGTTATTGGTAACATGATTATTGCTGTCTTTATGGTATCAAACACAGATGAGTGACTAGATACTACTGTACTTTTGAAGCCAAGATCAAGAATTAACTATGCAAGATAGGGGGAAATGAAAGCTCAAATCTGGCTTTGGCATATCCTATTTCAAGTCAATTGACTTAAAATTGGTTAACTTAAAACTGGTTGTACCAGGTTACAGGAATGGTGAATTTATCCCAAGAACTTTCTGGAGTGTTTTTGAATAACATGGTGTTAGCCTTTTTAATTTCACACTCCTGCTAGCTTGGAAAAAGGTGAAAATAAGGGTGGTGCGATTTGACCCAAATGCATCTCGCAGTCTCAGAATAGAGGAATTTAGAAGAAAAGCGTATGGCTTACAAAACAGTGATACAATATTTTTTTTTTTCAGTGTTAGAGAACCATTTTAACATACATATAATCTACAGATATAGGCAGTAATTGATGTATATAATGTATGTAAGTTTTCTTCTGTGTTAATGATCTCTTAACAGGAGTAAGAGATTTCATGCATCCAACATGTTTCCCTATAATAAACTCCTGGATGGGAAGATCATTTTTTAAATGTTAAACATGAAATGTGTGGAATTCATTTAACAGGAAGTCTATTAAGTACTTCTGCAATATACGTCATAAATTATAATGCAGTCCTGTTCACATTTGGAAAGTTCTCTGTATGTACAAATGAGGTGGATAAACAGTTTAAAAGCCCTAATTTTTGGGTAAATTGTATAATTCACAAACTTACTAGAAAATAAAATGACAAGCTGAAGTAAATTTGATACATTTGATAAAATGTGCTAAATTCTATATTTCTAAAATTATTTAATTAAGGAAGGAGAGCCTTTCAGGGTTGCTTTTCATTAAAGGTATTAAAAACCTACAAAAGAAGGGAAAAATTACTTACACACAAGTTTCTGCGGATAAATTCAGAAATAAAATCTAGCAGAATCTTGTATCACAAAACTATTTTATCTTCACTATCTTCCTGTAATTGCCTATTATGTACTTGCCCTTCAGTTTCAAAGAGTTATTCCCACTGTTTCTTTTTCAGAAAGGTTTGGTAATTCCCTTTCATAATTTGCACAATGGACATGCTACAGCCCTGAAGTAGCCATTTTACAGCTCACTTTTACTTTTTGTATCTCTTCAGCTAGTTCATGAGTGTTATTAACATTTGATATTCTTTTTCTCCTGTCTTTTTAAGAAAGGGAAGTCGAACATTTATATGGGCTCACCTTGACTCAGTAATACTTATGATTTTGAATTATGTCCTTCTTCATGTTTATCTTGAGAAAAAAGCCATCTATATCAGGCTATTGAACTTCAGTGTAAAGTTCTGGAAAGGTGACTCTTTTTGATGAAAAATAAGACTTCCTGACAGAAAACCCTTTTATAAGAACATCTCAAGCCTCTGCAGAACTTTCCTGTTCCTCCTATATGTTTAGGCAACACATTAGTCAGCATGAAAGGCTGAGTGTAGTCATCTTACCTGCTTACTCATCAGCTGTTGCTAATGCAATTCTAAGCAGCTCAGATATTTAGGGTAGATCAAGGGCTGTTCCTCTTCATCATGTGCTTTAAAGTGCTAGTAGGGTACCCAGCCATTGCTGCTCTTGCTGTTCAAAGCAACCACCTACTTTATTGTGCCTCAAGCTATCTGTGGAAAAGGATCATGCCCTCCATTGTGTGTATACATTGCCTAATACTGTCTACTGTACTCTATAATAGTAATAATCCCAGCTAAGCACTAGTTAAGAAATCAAGACTAGTAGAGTTCTGAGTGGGAGAGAAGGACTTTCATGTTTGTTTATTAGCTATATCTGCACAGAAACTGAACAAATTTTATATTATGAAAAATATTCTGCACAATGTTCTCGTGTGTACTTGTAGATAGTGTCTTGAGAAGGAAAATGACCACTTGCAAAGAAACTCAGTAGTTAATATTTGGAACAAATATTTTACAGCCATCCTTTGAATTTTTTTTTTCCCCAGATCTAATTATAAGAATAATTCAAGAGAAAAGAAATTACAACAGCCCTCAGAAGCCGCAAAAAACACCACCAACACCTGTATTTGAGAATTATCTCGTCAAGTATTGGCACGCATAAATCTGTGCAAAATATCTTGTTGGATATTTTATATGCCAATTTTATGTCTTAGTGATAGGCGATTTGTATCTATTTGTAAATATGAGCTGAATTATCGTGTGTAACTTTGTTTGAATGTGTTTTTTCATAGTCCAGTGGTTAGAAAATCCAATAGGAAGCTACAGATCTAAGTTAAAATCTACTCTTTTTCTAATGTAGTACAGGTATATGAGTTCACTTCTCAGATGGCTTTTATTATTATAAGGCTTTTTGAATTGATCACCTTCAGATTCCTCAGCTGATGCAACTTCTCACTGAATGAGGTACTTATCTCTTTTCTGAGAGAAAATAAGTGTGAAAATATGTCTGATCAAGAGTCTAGTCATTCAGAGATTCAGTAGAAAGGGCACGATATTTTGATTTCAAACCACGTATCAATACTTAAATATTTTTGACACTGCAGAGCTTAGAAGTATTTTACCTCAAAGCAGATCTGATATAATTGTTTGACCACTGTCCTGAGGCACCCTAAGTGAAGAGCAATGAAAGACAAGCCTCGCCACAATTCTACAGCATATGATCATCCTCAAAAATGATACCTCCAAGGTTAAATAGGTGTTTTCTAGTGTTTGTGAACTAATTTTTTTGCAGAAACAGATGTCTTTGAAGTGAAGGAAATAGAGATTCTTTTTTTATGCAGTGAGTGACAGTAAATTAACAAGCTAATGAATTTCATAAATTCAAATGCAACACAAAGAAAGGAATTAAACTGAGTATCAGAACAGGGCCTGATCTGATATCTTAGCTTCCATTTTATCATAGTCACCATATAAATGTTTTGTGCTGCCTAGAATTCTTTTACATTTGAGATGATTAGCTTCACATGGCTAAAATTTTGACTGAAGCAGAAGAAACTTTTTATTGGACAAGAATCCTGAGTATGCAGCAAAAAGACTCAAAATATCCCCCTTGGAGTCACGAGGCTCATGTCACTGCTTCACTCAACTTCTGAAGTCAAAAGCAATTTGTTGAAAACAAATGTCACTAATAGTTCAGGTGCTCTGTTAATTTTTCATGTGAGAGTCCCGTGCTAGAAGTTCGCAAAGTTGAAGAGATGGTGTTTTTATAATTTTACTGCTGAAATGCAGTGAAAATTATCTGTGTTTCTTTCACAGCAGTAACAATATCTACTCTTAAGTTTAGCAAAAAAAAAAAAAAGCTAAAAAATAGCAGACCAGTATTTTCTTTGGACAACATCAGACTGCTTTTACACATGGATAAATCTTGCTTTGCTATGGCTGAGATGCCTCTTTTAACAAAACTGTATTGCTGACAGCAAAGACCAAAATTTTACAGCCTGAAGCCAGTGGGAGTTCTGCCTTTGACTAGAGTCAAAAGCGTATCAGAGCACAGGTTATATTCACTCCCGTAAGACATTGTCAGATCTGAGATACAGTCTTTGTCTGGGAATCTTTCAGTTCAAATCTTTTGCTTTAACAAAATCAGAGGTCTTTGACTCAGAATGTTTTAAACAATAGCTCATTGAAGACTGGCTAGGCATGTGGCTCTGATTCACTTTCAGCAAATTTTTGTTTCAAAAATGACATTACAAACCAGCAGCAACACCACTGACCCAATATGTTTGCAAAATGTCTTTAAGTAAATTGAGACATACGTACAGAATGATTATGTATTTATGAACTGGAGAGGAGGTTGTGCTGCAGTTGAGATTAATAAAGATATGACTCATGAAAAGCTACTAGCAAAGGCTGGATTGTAAATGTCTGTGAAACCTGGTTATATTGAATAGTAATATATTTATATTGGATGCACACAGCTAAAATCATGAACCTTCCATTTCTGAGCCTAATACTTACTATGAACACAGGGAATTTTTATTTTTTTAAAATCCTTCTCAGGGACATCTTTTTGACCAGTGTAAACATATCCTTACATTTTTTACTTTTTATTTAAAAAAAAAAAAAAAAGAAGTATTTCTTTGGAAAATTGTGTTGAGGATAATCAGAGAACTCTCATATTTTTGTGATCTTCACTTCCCTTTCAGTGTTTATGTTAATGGGACTTTGGCATGCAAAATCCTGCAGCCTGGAAATATGGCAAATACAATTGATGAAGCACTAATTTGTGTGCATTTGTCAGCAATTCAAACTCATTTGCGCAGTGAAGAGCTTTTTAACATAGCTTTCTATTAAACGGTAGAGGAAAAAGTAGTTCACTGTACTCATCAGAGAGCACATCTTTCATCCAGGGCTTTCAAACTACTTCTCAAATTAAGCTTTCTGACCCTCTTTTGAGTTAAGTATCAGAGAGGTGAACTGAACATTTTATTTGAGCACTTCTATGTGAAACATACGCGCACAAAAAGGGTGAGCCTACAGAGAGGTGAATGGTGCTCCATGGGATGCACGGGGCTCAGTCAGGCCCGGGTCCTGCAGACAAATGGGGCTTCTGAACCGAGTGACTGTAATCACAGCACGGCACACCGTCTCCTGCACTTCTGGATGCTGCTGTCAGGCTCATGCTGCCCGTGACCGCTCGCAAGAACTGTTCTGCTGCTCCCATTGTGCCTCAAGCACTTATGTGTGCCTTACCTGCTGTTTGAGCCCTTTCCCATCATCTTAAAATTTAGGCAAGATTTTGCCCTATACCATTAAGCTTTGTTTTGTATGTTCAACAATGTTATAATGTCAAGTACTGATCCTGCAGATATATATACTTGTGTGTATGTACATATGTGTACAATTTTCTGTTTGCTGTGAAAAAGTATTAGATATCGTATTTTAGAAAAATCTTTTGGCTGTACCTGGGGAAAGCCAGATGTGCAGTTAGAGTCAGTGTAATTAAAGCAGCTGGGTTTGCAGGTGGTAGGGGAGAATATTTCTTGGTTCATTCTCAAGAAAAATGGAATTGTAAACCCACATTTTTATCTTGAGGTCTTTACCCAAAGTCTAGGGCCATATAGTTGAGTAAGAGGAGAAAGAGAATCATTTTTGTTTAAAAGACTGTAGAAAACCTGCTTTCCTTTACAAGAGATTTCTAACAGGAAAGTCTATTTTTTCATAGTTCCCAGCTCCTTTTCAGATACTGCTCAGCTCAGAAATTTGCTCACAGCTTTTCTCAAGGTCATTTTCCAGTACTTGATCAGACTTGATTTTCTGCTCCTTCCCTCTCAGGGTTCTGTTATTTCTCTGCTTTTTCTTTCTGAGGTGTTTTTTATCACTAAACAGTGCTTTTAGTGAGTCCCCTCCAAGCCCGCTTAGGAACCTCTGTTCTGCTGAAGATTACAATCCTGAGATGACTCTTCGGTTTTATACAGGAGTCAGTTGCTTTTATATTTTTGGTCAAGTATAAGAAGCTGATTTACATTAAAAAAAAAAAAAATTCAGCCCAAATGATAACACTTGAAATAGTTATGGTAATGTAAAGTTTGATGTATACCATGAAGTAAGTCACACAGTGTTAAGATAAACATTTCATGTACTCTTGTTTAGGATAACTTGTGACGGTTGTGGTGAATTAATACAGGCAGATCAAACTCATGCTGCTAAACCCTTTAACCTGAGCCATACGTGTACACACAATTCCTGTCCAGACATTTTACACAGAAAGGCTCTGGTTAGAGTGGTTCACATGGCAGAAGGAGGAGAGTACAAATGACACGTCAGTAACAATTTCAGTGTTCATTACAATCCATGAAATATCCCTGGCATACAGCAAAAACAGACTACTGGACCAGATGTCAGGAATGTTATTGTGCGTCTATAAGGTCATATTTCATCTTCTTTCTTTTTGAAAAGAACTGAGTTTGGTTTCTGGCATTTTGGGATGGCATAAAGAGATTTTCATTACCCCATAATAGCCAATGTGAATGCAAGAAGCATATTTTAAAGAATTCTCAGAATAGTACCATAGTTGTCACTGTAGCTGCCTCTACAGAGTTCCGTCTGTAACAGTTAATCACAAAAAAACCTTTTAAGAGTATAAACCAGATCAATTTTTCAGTAGTCTCATTCATTTTTACAAAGGATGAAGTTAGTTAATATCCACCGTTCCTGTTCCTGAATTTTCTAAACAGAGAAGGTTTTAGAAATATTATGTATACAAAAATCGTTCTGTTCACAAGCTATGTAGAATTCATCCATCGATTTACACTGATGCAGTATTTTAAAATTCATAAAGAATGTAAGGTATGTCTTGCCAAATAAAGAATGTTCCCTTTTGCTAAACATACATGTTAGATTAAATGCCTCTCTTCATACACTGCTTATCACGTTAGACAGAATTCATTCTGTCGTAAGAACAGATGGCTTGGTTTGATGGAATGTGCTTCGTTCAAGGGAGAGGATTGAATAGTTTGACAAAATGCATTTTGTGGATGGATTAGGTACAGGAGAGTGAATTGTGGTGTGTTGTCTATGGAAAACACCGATGAATTGATTTTAAGATGTTGAGTATAGAAGGGATTGGAGTGGTTTAAAACATGCACTTTATTGATCAAACAGATTGAGAGGCCTGACAAAAAGTAAAATGTGCCCACAGAACTCATTCTGTCAATGAGGATGTTTTTCATCTACCTGCATCCTCAACAAATTGTATTTTCTTATATACTTCATATGCTTTTATCAGCACAATGCCACTTTCTCCCAATTTCTCTTTCCTCTGACAATAAAAAGTGTTTGGTGAAACTTCTTGCTGTGACAGATTTCACAGGCAGAGCATAGCTCAGCTGTTCCTGTTTGGTTCGTGCTTCTCTAGGCTATGGAAGGGTCAGTGGTAAGAACTCAGGCAACTGGATATTTGGGTTCCCATCCATCTGCTGCAGTTTCATCCGTTGAATTGGGTGAGTAACATACAGGTAGAAACTCAGCAAGGTGTGTGCTTTGTGCTGGTACGCCTGACTCAGGGGTGCAGTGCAATTCACAACCCTAGAATGCCTGATGTTGATTAGACACCTAGTAATGGTGTTCACAAAATCCCAAATGCAGAGAGAAGAAGAAAGTTAGCAAGATTGTAATGAGAGCACTTGGAGGCGGAGACACAGCTCCCATCCACAGAACTGTGCTTATTGATGCTCAGGATAACTTTCCTGGATAAATGCCTGTGCCAGGCCAGCCTTTTCCTTTCTGAGAAAAAGTAGTCTAGCAGATCAGGTGTTTAATGCTTAGGTTGTCAGAAAACTGGGTTAATATTCATAGAATGTGTACCTGCTTGTGTACCTTAAAGAGCTTTGCCCTTCTTCTGTAGAGGAGAAGTATTCATGTTTGACTCCTGCTAGTGTTGAGGAGATAACTACAACAAGAGCATAAGGGACATGGATACAGTTAGGTTATCGGAAAATCATACAAAGAGCTTCCAAAGGTTAAATGGGTTGTGTCTGCAACCTCTTTGCAGATCTAATGTAAAAAAAATAATAAATGCCTTTTTCTTCTTCACTCCTTTAGCAAACAGTACTTTTACGAGGCAAATCCCAACTCAGTTTTACCAAGAAAAATCCAGGGCCATTAAGTGATAAGCAGAAAATTACTTGTTCCAAAATGAACATGTGAACATAATTGAGCAATAATGGCGGAGAGTGTTTTACAGTGGGGTTGGTTTAGGTTAGTTCTGTAACTCTGTGATGGGATTGTTTCCAGATAGAGACAGTAGCACTGTCTAGAGTCTGCAGTTAGACATGACTAGATCCTTGCAGGCCCACTCGTATAATATCTATGAGCCTGCTGAAAGTTTAATTTGAGAAAAGTGTATTATTGGCATATGCGGAAGCTTTTGAACTAGCAGACAGTCTATGGTGTTTTTTTTTTTTCCTATTTGAAAATTGTTATCATGCCTGTTCTGTATCAAATGCACTCATAAGAGTTCATAATGCTGCATAATAGGTCTAGGTTGAAGTGTTTATAAATTGTTAATGAATAATGTTAACTGACCAAAGTTAATAAAGTTTCATTAAAATTCATAAAATGGTTCATGTATATTTCATTACAAACATAAAATGAGATACTTCTCCAAACATGGATGTTTCCTGAAACTTAAAATCAGGAATTTTCAGAAGCATTAACTAGTGGAAAGCTGAAGGAAAAGGTTATAATGAATGTACAGTTTGAGCTATTTTGAATAACTCTTCTGTATAAGTTCATAAATTATTCAGTATTAACCACTTATGTAATATTTCTTAAAGGTAAAAGAAGTGTCCTTTCAAGCTTGGTTGCCCTTTCCTTAAAGCAAAACAACTCTACTACTTTACTGGAACCAAGTAACAGAAATAAATTGTTTTTTTTTCCCCCAGGGCAGGCATCTGTTACTTCCTAAAGTAAAGAAATACTCAAGGAACATATGGTTGAAAGGATTTGGCAGGGTACTGTTTTAGAAGAAGAGATATATATGAGACTGAAGCAGGAAACAAGAAAGTATCAGATTCAGCCAATAGATTGCCAGCATGTCTTTGTGTAAAATTAAGTGAGCTTTTGAGTAAAGCACCATCTGAATAAAACTGAAGCTAAGAGCAATTCGGCTTCTGAACACAGAAGAAAGTCAGGCCTTATTAGCTGGGTAACAAAATTTGCTTAGACTTAATTCTGCATAGTTGGCCAGCGTAGATGGTCTTAGTCAGATGTTCAGTTTCATTAAATGAATGCCTTGGGGTTGGGTGGTAAAGGTTACTCACATGAATAAAAATTTCAGCACTGCACATATCAGATCCAGAAAGGCTACTAAAACAGCAAGAAAAAGCCAAACCACGACACTGGTTCATCATTTGAAGCCCACAGTTAATTTTGAAAGAAAGTCACCAAAGCTAATAAAATGAGAATTTATCTTCCATAAAAACTGAATGGGATCAGAATTCAGAAGTGCTAACTACAACAATGTGCATTTTGTATAGGCTGGAACCTTCTTGTTTTAGATTATTTCCAATTACTGTTCAGTTTTGAACTCTAGGAATAAGGATGGGAAGAATGCTGTACCCATGTTGCCTAGATGACTAAATAGTCATCTAATGGAACTAAATGAGATTCATGGTAAGACTTTACTTGAATGATTGCTCTTGGGAAAAAAAAAATAAAGTTTTTAAAATTTTTCTCTGGAGCTGTCAAGCCAGGTCAGGAGAAATACAGTTTCTGCTCTCAGTCATTTGTGCCCTTTGTGGTAAGGGTTATGACATTTGCAGTTTCTGCCCTTTTTTAGATGCATTGCTGCTTGCCTTTGAATGGTGGAGACAGGAGCCAAAGAACTCCTCCTTACTTTGCTGTTTCTCCTCTGTCCACCTTGATGGACAAATCTATTCTGAAACTGAAAGTGAGATGTTAAACTTCCATATCCGTTTTCCAGGCTGCGGCTGAATGATTATCAGGGAAATAATTATGAGGAAAAAAGCTAGACTCCAATAGAATGAAGATGCTATTTCCAAGCAGGTATCAGTGAGGTGCGGTCCATACTGCTTTTCTGCACCTGTCTTGATTCTTAGAAGTATCTGGTCTCTTTCATAATGCAAGGAACCCGGTGTTTTCCACCCAAGGCATACTACTTGCGACCTCTGATTGTTATTGCTGGGAGAGTCCCTCCCAGAATTTGCTTTTTTTCCCCTGTGCGGAATAACTTCTGCACTTGTTTTCATGCAATATTGAAAGTTTGAGTAGTATCTTCATTCTGCCGAGCTGCAAGGGACGGGGCTGGCAGGCACTCGAATGGCTCACATCAGGCTGAGAGTCCTCAAGAGAATGGGTGTGCTACAGTGAGAGGGGTCAAGATTTCCTGGCAGCAGAGAGCAAAGAAGCTGTCAGTCAAGGGAAGCTGCAAGATGCCTGTGATGCAAAGGTTTCAGTTAATAGAATAATACTGTGGTTTTTTTAAAAACACTTTTAATTAGCAGATTTCAAAGGTACTCAATGGCTTTATTTTACTGAAGGCGCAGAAATGTGGGCTGAATGAAGTAAAATTAAATGAAGCAAACCCAAAGAATTAGAGCATAAGGCTCTCAAATCTCACCTTGCACTTTATCTCCTAACCACACCACCTTACTTTGTCTCAGGGTAAGCTTAAAGAAGTGTGAGACAGGTTAGTAGTGTGTCCTGCCATCCTATGCTGGATCAGCTGCAGCCTGGAATGACTTCAGGTTGTTTTTTTGATTTGGGGGATCTCCTTCCCCAGAGCCAGAGCAAAAGTTTTCTGTTTTCTTTCTTTGCAGCATACATTTCTTTTCTTATGTTCATATCACAGAATTTTGGCCAATGACTGTTAACTGTTTTTGCTTTTTGTTGTTTATTTTTTCCATATGTGTGCATAATCTGTATTTTTATTAAGATGTTATTCACCTTTGTTAAAAAACTTTTTTTAGGAGTATTTGACCTACCACTCAGACAATTGCCCTCATTAGCATATTGAATGCCTTGGCGATGTCTGGAAGAAAAACTAGATCTGCTCTGAGATATTTGGACAGATATTTAACACTTTCAATTGCTATTTGTGGTGAGCAAGACTGAACTTAAGGGGATGTTTGAGCTGTAGAGTCCAGTCTAACTGCAGTAGCAAGAATCATATCCTCTGATGACATAAGTTGTCAGAGACATCAGCAATGAAAAGAACGACAGAAAAGATTTTGTCTAACCTATCCAGATAGCTTTTACATTTGCTGTATTTCTACTAGTACTCATTCCAGTACAGGAAAACAAAGCTTGACATCATTTGTGAGACAACTTTACACAGTGAGTGTGTAAAGTTCCTTTGAGTTAGGAAGTTTTGCAGTTAAGGGAGTGGTTCTGTGTAAATTAATGTCTCCTATTCAGGCTTATCATAGGAGAAACTCTCTATACTGCTACAAAGGCCTCCCCAAAAACTGTTTTCCTAATGCAAAATGGCAGGGCCAGCATAGCCTTGCAGATCTGAGTGAATGTCTAAGTATTCAGGTTTCATTCTGTTTGAAATAAGCAGATCATTTCTAAGATTTTAAATTTACTAGCTAAGACCCACCCCTTTACTGACTGCTTTGAAGAGAAGCCCCTAGCTACTGAAGACTTAAATTATGATAAGTCTTATCACTACAAAAATTATTTTCTTTAATTGAGAACTGATCAGCATTCAGAGCCACATTCTCGTGATTGCTCCAGGCTTCTGTACTTGTAGGAGCAGGAGAGAGTGAGCAATAAGGCAATATTTCCAACTTGTAATTTCCCAAGTCCTAATCCTGTGCATCCACTCGAATTGTCTTCTCATATTGCAAGTACATGGCATGTATCTACAGCACATCAGACCTCTCCAGGTGGTTGTATCAACATATGGAACACCATACTATTTAATGGGAACATCAAGAGTTGAGAGAAGAAAATGAGGAAAATGTCACTGGGCACCACTGAAAAGAGCCTGGCCCCATCCTCCTGACACTCACCCTTTAAGTATTTATAAGCATTGATAAGTCAATGCTCAGTCACCTTTTTTCCACACTAAAGAGATCCAAATCCCTCAACCTTTCTTCATAAGAGAGGTGTTCCAGTCCCCTAATCATCTTGGTAGCCCTTTGCTGCACCTGCTCCAGCAGTAACCCCGTCCTTGAACTGGGGAGCCCAGAACTGAACGCAGTACTCCAGATGCAGTCCCACCAAGGCAGAGTAGAGGGGGAGGATGTCCACTGTCCGTTCCCACTGATCCCACTCTCCGTTCATCTAACCCACATTTCCTAAGCTTCCCTATGAGGATGCTGTGGGAGACTGTGTGGAAAACCTTGCTTAAGTCAAAGAAGCCAACATCCACTGCCCTGCTCATCCACCCATCCAGTCATGCCATCATAGAAGGCTATCAGATTAACCAGACATGATTTCCCATTGGTGAATCCGTGTTCACTACCTCTGATAGCTTTCTCTTCTTCCGCATGCCTTGAGATGACGCACAGAATGAGCTGTTCCATCATCTTTTCGGGGATGGGAGTGAGGCTGTCCAGCCTGTAGTTTCCTATGTCTTCCTTCTTGCCCTTTTTGAAGACAGGAGTGACACCTAGGTTTTCTTGCATGAAGAAAGTATTAATACTGTTGTATTACTGCTTTTGAAATTACATTCCTTCAGATACCACCAAGATTTGGGCTAGGTTTCTACTTTACATAGTTTGCTATGAGAATAGCATTAAAAGAACACATATGACAGAATTAATATCTTCTATACACTCCTTCTCTCTTTGCACACCTGCAGATTGGTAGCATTTGAATCATTTTATGTGTATGACACTACTGTTAGTTGTACAAGAAAATAAAAAAAGGATGATTTTTCTCTTAATACTTTCACATCTCCAACAAACTGAAAACTTTTGAGTCATGTCTGTGATTTCTTATGTGTTTCACTCTTGGATCTTTTTCAATGTTTTCCATTGTGTTCAGTTTTAGATGAAACTTAAAACTGCAAATTTATCAGCAGTCCCATTAAATTCCCCTTCTTTTTTCTCCTCTGAGTGACGTGCGTGTCTCTTTTGTTCTAGATTCTTAATCTGTAGTAATTTTCAATGTGTCTTCCCTTGCACTGGCTTTTGTATGTCTCTTCAATTTAGCATCCTTACAAAAAGAATGATTTAAAATGTGTATATATACCATTTACCTGAAATTAGCTGAAAAACCTAGGGCTGAGTAGAAAAAGTACATCTAGCTGCAGTGTAAGTGATTTCTTTCTTTTGTTAAAAAAAAATATCTGTTTGCTTTTTCCTTTTTCTAATTTGCTTCAATATTTTTCCTTATCAAACAAAAATAATCCTATATAGAAAAGTTTTATAATTTCTTAAAAAAGACCTTCAAGTGAATCTCTGTCATCTTTGTCTCGCCATTCACTAGTTTGCTATTTTGGTTTAACTTGGGACAGGCTGGTCCAAGATGATACCCTAAGTCAGAGACACAAACCAACCTTTGTCAAATAATACATTTGTAAATGTTATGTAGTACTCATCCCACAGGAGTGCTTTCGGCATCTGGTTGGCAGTTGGAATCACACTTATTCTTTATATCCTTCTTAAACTTGCAAACTATATTAGACATCCACCATTCCTCTTGTGCTTCCTTCGTCTGCAATGAGCTATCTGTAAGATTTGCCAAAGGCTTTCCTGCTTCCTCTGCTACTTACTTCTTAATGATGGGATATTATTCATCTAGATCTTCTGTCTTGTCATCTTTCATTACATCTAGTTGCCAGACTTTATACCATCTTGTAATCATAAAATCTTAGTGCATTTTACTTTTTTCCTCAGAAAACTCTGCTCCAGTCTCCAGTGTGTGATCTTCCTTCCTTTGTTTTTCTTTTTCAGCACTAAGGCAAAGCTGCATTTAAGGTCAGAGTGATATGTATGCTTTGTTCTTCTTATGGATTCCTAACTCACATTACCCCAAACCTTCATCTGAAGATTAAAAGTATTTGAAAATTGGATAGTGACATTGCTTAAGTGAGAAGTTGAATTTATTTTTTTTACATTTTAGAAAAAAAAGTGTCTTCAGTTGGAGTACTGCTGTTGAAAAGATGACATCTTACTGAAAAAAATCCCAGGGAACCTCACTGTGAAATGGTTTAGAAAGAAGGTTCCATCTCAGAAGGAGAGGTAAAGGTGAATGATGCACGAGTGAACACGTGTACTGAGACTCAGATTTATCATTAAAACATTTATATTATGGGCCTGCTTTGCTGTAGGACAGGGAGAACAAGTCCATCCTGCCTCCTACGGGAAGGTAACTCTATGTATTAACTCTAAATACCAAGCAAAAAAGGAAGTGCTGCTGGTCACACAGCATTTCCAGCATCACAGCTTTTCCTTATCATTTGGAGGACTGCAGATACTTAGAGAGAACAGGAAATTTTTAACAGGTGGTTCTTCACCTTGAAGGGGATGAAGGTCAAAACGCTTCAGATAAACCCTCTTCAGTTGATCCTCATATGAAGATACAGATACTAAATGATTAGCCCAGGCAAAATCATGCCAATCTGTATGTAATTTAAAGCATAAGTTTTCCAGTTCATCCCTAAATTTTTTCATTGACCAGGTAATCAGATATATATGTTCTTAATCCTGATACAAACTTGTCATCCTGAAACAGGATTTGCATTACAAGGGGGTATCCATCATCCATGGCTAGAACTGAAAACTAGTATTAAAGATATGTATATATACGTATAACCTTCAGTTCTGCTCTGAACACTTTGCTTTGACTTTGAACTACTAAGCTATTAGTAGTTTTCATTATATTATAATGTAAAGGAGAAACAAAGATAAATGTTATTAGAATTTAACATTGTTAATGAAGCTTTACATTTCCAAACTCCAACCCAGTCTTTTTTTCTTTTTTTTTTTTTCCCCCAAACCTCTCTCTCCTCCTTCTTCTTTCCCATTTACCAGGAAAACCTTTTTTGCAAGATATGAACATTATATGTCTGACTGGAGCAGATGACCCAAGGCAAAGCTTTAAATCTCTACAAAACTTACACTTCTACACAACACACGCAGAAACATGCCTGACTGTATTTGTGCAGGAAGTAAAATATTTTCATTCTTAACAGAACCTTTCAAAACATATTTATGTGCTTTCTGGATATTTTCGTTCACTGTTTTAATGCTATTCTTATTTTCACTAAAGTTCTTCATCCTTTAGGTCTTATTAAAAAAAAAAAAAGAAGAAAATATTTCGACTGACAAGCCACTAGCAAATATAGTTGTTAAAAATGGTGTTAGGAAATTCTGGGAAAAAACAGATGACACATGAACTTTTTAATGAGCTAGTTCTGTAATTAAAGTGAATCCAGATGTGACCCGTAATTTCCTAAGAAGCTGCTGCAGTCCATGGAAGAATTCAGTAATATTCAAATTCCTACCTGCAAAAGGATCTCTTCTACTGTAGGTGGAAATCAACAGGAGAAAGAATCAGAAAACAATGCAAATTGTCTTCAAGTTCCATTAATTATTTTTTTATCTTGGGAAATACTGATTGCTGTTTTCTTTTTAGATATATGTATTTATTATATAAAGGCCTTTGAAATGCTTTTTCTCCATTTTATTGGAAGTTTTCTTGCAATACATTTTGCAAGGATGTATGACTGGTTGTATGATGAACATCCAGTCTGTCATTCATGATTGTCAATCATTTACCGTGTACCCTGTTGGCCACCTTCCTTCTTACTAAGTCCTCTTGATTAAACTTTCTTTTGCCTTACCTTTGCTCATATGAAAGTCTGAATCTCTGTAATTAATGTTTCTCTAAGCTGCTGACTAAGCCCCTTCCAATCAAAAAAATTAAGATATACTTGAGTTTAGGAGATGGCTTAGCTGAATACAGTCTGTTGCTACTGAAGCATCTAACTTTCTTCTCATTCCTCAGCCCCTACAGCTGGAGTTTCATTCATAGGTGAGTTGACTGAAAAAAATCTTTAGAAACATCTCCTGAAACTTCAGAGTCATGCTAAAATACCACAAAGCCACTATTTTCAAAAAGGCCTGAGGCATCTAGAACAGGAGTTGGACGTCAAATTCCAACACGGTGATAAAGCAAGCAAACTCTGGCTGGCTGCCATGTAGCTTTTCTATCTTTATGACTCGTTTGATGGGAAACTCCAGTAGTTACCCGACTTGTTTCACTGAAAACCAACGTGTTCCTGAAACTTGTCAGAGCAGAAAGGTCTGATGAGTGTGCTCTGAGCACACTTAATACATTCCAGAAGCTGGTCCCTAATCACTACCACAAAAGAAGTCTTTATGCCTCTTTTTGTTTTGTTTAAGCCTTCCAGTCACCACACAGGCACCATTCAATTTAGTACATGAAGTGGTTCACCCAGAAAAAGGTCTAGAGTTAACATTTTCCTTCTCAGCCTCCGCACTGCTCAAGTCCACAGCACCCACCTTTTCACCTTTTCAGAAAGTGTTCTCTTCTGAGACTAGTACTAGAGTGTGGGAAAGGAGAGGGAACCTCACCTGTCTTTCTGGTGGAGCTGTGTCATTGTGCAGGAAGAAATACCAGATTGGGAAGGTCAGGAGGAGAGAGTACAAGAGGAAGCTTTGTTGTGCACCAGAAGTTAGGAAATTCGTTTCAGAGGAGGAAGTCTGGACTCTATTCTCACACCCACATCTGCTTATTCATCTTGTACAGAAAGTACACAACAAGAGAGAAATCTAGGACTCATCTCCTAGGTGAGGACTCTGACTACTGTACTAGACCTGTAGGCTCTTCCTGGGTTTTTCTTCTCTTGGTTCAGTGTATAGTCGCAAATAGTGGTGCTGCTGCAGGAGGAAGAGAGGCAAAGCTCCACTCTACAAACTGGTGCCGTTACTGATTAGAGCTAGGAGCTATCTTCATCTCTTTTAAAGAATAGCTGTTCTTATCTTAAAGGCAGATTCTGACCTTTTGGTTGGACAGGTGGGGGCAGTCAGGCTCTAGAAAGATGCAGCAGTTCAGGCTGCATATTCTGTTCTCAGTATTTATTAGTTCTACTTTCTCAGCATGCCATATTTTTTAAACTAGCCTAGAGCGTATATGATACTTAGGAAACACAGTAAGACCATTTGCATTTTTGTGTCCTATGCCTGTCTTTTCCTATTGACTGCTATAGGCCAAGAATGCACTGTTAAGCTTGCTGGGCTCATGGGTGCAAACCTGCATTTAAGAGTCTACATGCTGTACTGTTGGTTCAAGACTTCACCTGGGCCAGGGATCTGGCCTTGTGGCCAAAATCCTATGTTCTCAAGTCCTTATTGAATTTCGCCTCAAGTACTTATTTTTTTCCAGAGGCAAAAAAGTGAGTCTGAGGTGGAGGAGGCATCTGAGCCCTTACTTTTCATTGTGGGCTGTACATTTGCTGAATTTATTAACATCATCATTTTTTTTCTGAAATGCTTTCCATTGAATTCTTCAAGCGAGGCATTATATTGCATGGTTCTATTCATCAATGAGAACTTAATGATTTTTTTGAAACAAAATACTTTGTGCTGGCCATAATTATACAGAGAACCTAGAAAGAAGACTAAAATATGTCTGTTATTTGCCACCATTCTCATTTAACAATGTCATTAAGAAGCTGACTAAAACAAAAACCCCACTAAAGATCCTTGATTTTTTCGTGAAGAAGTTGTGCCAGTTTATCCCTTTTATCACACTACATATTCCTCAAGGAATTTTATAGGCACCGTTTTTAATTTACTTTTCACCTATCTTGTCTCATACAAAACTGAATTTTATGGCCAGCAACATAAAAAATATCCCAAGGACCTTTTGAAAAATGTCGAATAATACTTATTTGCCCTATAATGTAGCAGCTGGCTTTTATGAAACTATATATTTTTGTCATATAACCAATGGCTTTGCTGCAAAAGTATTCGGTAGTATAGAACTTTCAGTTGTCAGTGTTTTCAAAGGCTTTTAGTGCAATTAGATTGATTCCGAATCTTGTGTATGCAATAATAATTGTAATGGCACTATTGTTAGAATAAGGTTCTTTGGGGTTGATAACTTGGAGGTGATTTCAAAATAGAAACTGTTTGTCATTACTGTATCACTGTATTTTTATGTGAAGTACAAACGGCAAGACAAGACTTGAAGTTTGCTCATAAAATGCTTATTCTATTACTGGAGAAGCAGAGACTATGGTTCAAGAAATTCACCTTACTCTCGGCTGGTGACATTTCTAATGGTTCTGCTATTGATTCTGGTTTGACATAACCTTTTGCTTTCATTGCCAGGACAATACTGTTTTTGTGCCACTCTGTACTTGGTCACTGCACACTTGCGCAAGAGAGTAAGGACAAAGCAAGTGAAGTTCTGTGGGGTTGCGCTGACATGGGGAGATGCAGCAAGAGAACAAAAGACTGTGACAAGGTGATAGGACTTCTGTTTCTGGGACTATATACACGCTCTTGTTGTTCAGCCAGGCATTTGTAGAGTCATTCTTTTATCTGGCTCTCTCCTGGCAATTCAAGGACAAGTGGAAATGCAGTCACTTGGGTTCCAGGTGAACAAAACAAGTCCAGGGTCTTTGCAGCTCCTAAGCACCCATGGTTAAGGACCTTTTAGAAGCTGAGTGATCCTGGACTACAAGAGAAAGGCCCTTTACAGATGAGGCCAGAAACTCAGAAGTGATGGAAAACAGAAAAAAAAAGTGAGTAAGAATAGGAGTAAAATACTGTCCTTTCATAAGAAAATTTTTCCAACGAAAATTTTTTGCTACTAAAACCAGCAAATAATATTAAAGAGGTAGAAACTTTTCCTATTTGAAGTAACTTACTAATAAACCAGATAAAACTTGAGATTATATAATTTACTGAGCTGTTTCACAAAATTGTTATTTTCTATTAGGAAGAAAGCCATAAATGTTTTATCGACAGAAATTCCTGAAAAAAAAAAATTCAGAAGCTGCCTAGAAAGCCAAAATAAGAATTGTGCAGGTTAATTGCAGCTTGGAATTTAGCACTGGAAGATGTCCCTCATCTTGACCCTGGAAATGGTTATTTTTTCAGTTATTTAAGGTTGTGGGTTAAACCATTCACTATTTCTCTTGGGTTTAAGGCAGAGAGAGATTAAAACTGCTGTGCTAAACCCCAAGATGTTTGCAATATTGAAACTTGCACCTACAAAACCTTTTTTTTTTTTTTTTTCTGCAGAAATTTCTGACTTATGGCTGAAACGAAACTGCAGAATATTCAGGTGAACCCTGATAACCACTCAGCATCTTGCGTGAGGTGGGGATTCCATGCAATGGCTGGCACTGAGGCAGTCGGCAGAGATGCACTGTGGTCTCCCTTCTTTTCAAGATGACACAATGATCCTGACATGTTTGATCTTTTGGTGTTTGTTTTATATTTATGCTTCTTCAGATGTTTATGGTGAACAAAGTAAAGGACTATATTTTCTTACAGCTAACAAAGAAAGCCATAAATCAGTTTTCCTCATGCCTCCAGAGAGGTTGGGGGTACACACAATATTACTACTAAGTTCCCTTTCCTTATAGTGAGCGGAGATTACTGGAGCCTTGGATCCCTTTGCATGATCCTGTGCTCGATTAATTCAATGGTAACAGGAATCACAGAACTAAATCCATTAATACCAGTCTCTTTTGATTTACTCTAATGATTTCTGCAAAGCTGCTGTGAAGTTTATGTCTCTCCATCAAGTTCCATTTTCAAGTAAGGAACACACTTGAGTTCAGATAAATTGAGAATAGGTGCCTTTGTCTTCTCCTCCTCTGTATTGGGAATTCTCAAACCTCCAAGTACAGAAAGCTCTCGACCTACTCTTCCCTGAAATCTGTTCTCCAGTCCAAAGCAGAACACACAAAGGCAAACCAAGACAAACATCCCTCAGCACCATGGTTTCCCCCATTTGGTTTCCTGCATGTTGATTTGCTCTGCCACTGTGAGTCCTGATCTGGAGAAATCTTTGTCCTGTATAAAAGTTACCATGAAGCTAATTTAGGGCACAGCAAGGGCCTCCTTTAAACAAAAGAAAAAACAAACAAAGCACAGAACATGGTAATTCAAGCTGACTTTTTATTTCGTGACAGAAGAATGTAAAAATATTTTATAGTAACTATGTAGGAAGTTCTGATGAAATATCTCTTTCCCTAGAAAACAGGGAAATCATCTTTCCTGAAGTTGATAGTAGCCTGGCGTTAGTGCAATCAGTTTATGAGAGAGTGATATTCAAGGCTCTGAGCTGGGTCAAATACAGTAGCAAAATGAACTCTGCTTTACAATATCAGCATCCAAGCAAATAGGCTAATTGTTATTTTGGATTATGGATCTTTTTTATTTGTTTATTTTTCTCAGGAGTTGTTTTTCTCATCTGAAGACTTTTATTTCAGCCTCAAGCATTAAAAAGTCAAAACAGTTTTTTAAACCTTGAACTGTTTCTTTAAGTGGGAAAATGACCTAATATAGTTGCAACTAGTCCATAGACCTGTGGAATACAAAACTTAAATTTTGGGGACATATTTAGCCCTAAAGATCAAAGAATACAGAGACAGACTTTTACATAAGTCTGTGTGATACTATACAAAGACTTAGATTCACGTTTCCTTATGGATTCATCTTTCTATCTGGCAACATTTATCAATTCCCTACTAGACTGCAGAACTGTAGAGTATAAGTCAATTTTACTACTGTAACATATAAGATATTCTCTGTCATTATTAGCGATTAGATGTAATATGTATATAAACTGTAGATTTTCTTTGATTTGTATTTTGTTAATTTATCTGTAAGTATTGAAAATCCAAGTTTGTTATAGATTTCAAATTTATGGAGGACATTGCCTTACACCCACTAATCCCACTAGTATTTAGTTTATAGATATTTCATTTTTCATACCCAAGCAGTGAGAAAGTTAAAGCATCATGGCATTCCGCAAGACTGTTGCTTTGTTCAAAGCTTAGACATGGTATAAAACACAAGTCTGAGGGGATGCTAAACGCTGTGAACAATACAGTAGATTAATTAATTCAGTATTTCAAATTGACATCTAAAAAATTTTGCAGCTCTGATGGCTGAAGTCTATTTGTCTATAGAGAATGTGACATTCTCTATAATTCTCTAATTTTATGAGAAATAAAATCTCAGGACCTTCTTGATAATTTATATCAATGATTACCTAGATAGGAACTCTCCAGATAGTTTTTCAGGATCTTTGGCTTTTGACAAAGATGCTGATTGCATTGTTAGCCCTCTGAGTAGGGTGATGTATACTTATGTTGTGAATGTGGTGACCCCCTGAAGTCAAGGTGAGGACACCTGCCTGTCGTGCATAATGGTCTGCACGTGGAATATTGTCATAGAGTCGAGGCTTAGAAAGGTTTAATGTATTGATTGCATGAATGAACATGATCTATTGGGACTTGACATTATTTCCCATGGTAGGGGGTCAGCCTCTAGTTCAGGTTCTGCTATGAAGACATTATCACTAGAATAAGTGTGGTGACTCATGCAAATATAACTACCCTCCTGGTAACAGTTTGTTACTAAACTTCAGTTGAAGACCAAACCCAGGGCAAAACAAAATAAACATAGGAAAGAAAAGCAAAGAAAATGACCTTCTTCAAAAGCTTCTTCAAAACTTGCAGATCATTACAGGAAGATACAAGCAGTTGAGGCAGGCTGTCAGCTGACAGTATGGCCATAGAGAATGCCATGACAGGGCACTGCAGCTTAGACTGCGGCTACGTTAGCATCCACTAGTGGTTTCATAGTTTCTTCCTTTAGCACAGCTAAATGGCTAAATTGCCATGACTCATACTTGAGGTCAGAATGCCGCGTATTGTGATGTGATGTCATTTATTGGTCTATCGTGTGACCCTCTGGTCACTTATTGCACAGCTTTGTGAAACTAGGATATTCCTGCAAAGCCCCTGTAAGGGCCATGCAGCTTTCACATGGATTCAGCATTTAGGACAATGACTCTTACCAGGCCTTTTAACCCATCAGTTTGTTGCTGCATTTACTGCAGAGACTTATACTGCTTAAGGATGACTGTGTCCAAAATGGGCATCTATGAGTTAAAGCTCCATGCTACAGTGAAAACCACAAATCTGGATAGGAAAAAATAGACCGTTAATTGTTATTACTATTTCTCCCCATTTTCAACTGTATGCTTTTAAAGTCAATAACTGATTTGGCTTTGTAATTCTGAAGAAAACAATTCTCAGAAGTATAGAAATTCTATAACGTCTTAGTAATGCGTCAGCTCAGCTATGCAGATCTTTATCCATACATGTCCATGTAGCAAATAGTGACCTCAAGAGAATAAAACTCAACCATCATCCATAAATAAATTGAGCTGACAGCAAGTTCACATAGTGCTGCAGGCAACATCTTGGAACAGGTTTGCCTGTAGTGAAATCTGAAGGTTTGGATGAACGTAGTGTGAAAACAACACCTACAGTTTCATTGGGTTGGAAATGTCAGCATATCACAGAGAAGACATGCACACAGTACTTTTTGCACTGGGCCATGGAGGAGAGTTAAAGATGGAATAACATGCAGGCGCTGAAGTGATGAATCTTTCTTCTCATTCCTAGAGAAAAGTCACTCGGTTACAAACACTGTGCCATCCTTATGGGCAATTATTTTTGTTGAAACTTAAATCTGTATTTACACAAAATAAAATAAAGGCTTTTGACTTTGGCTCTCTTTATTGAAAGATAGTATACAGTAAGCAATTCCTAGTTCTGTATCACAGACCTAATTCTATATTAAAGATTGGTTAAATTCATAACCAAAGTTTGCGTATCAGGATAAGCATCTCTGACTGTATGTCTGTGGGACAGGAACTTATCCTTGTGATAAAAAGAGCTGTGTTGGCACTTAGGAAATGTGTGTCTCAGTCCTGATCCTGCCTCAGACTTCCTGTATTAACTTTGCCAGCTTAGTCTTTGTTTTTAACTGTAAAACCGGGGTGAGACCAAGTCCGTCAAAACATTATTCCATTTATATATTCTTCCAGTGAGGGACCTGTGTGTGTCCTGCATTGACTTTAATAGGTCCTTATGTAAATGAAGGGCCTAAGATACCCTGTAACAAAGGTAAACACTGTAGAAATGCGTAAGGTGCCATTTGGTAAGATCTTCATGACATTTCTACATAGGATTTTTCCAATTTGGGGAATAAGTTTTTCAAAGAAAATTCTTATAAACACTTAATATACATGCATTTTCAAGAAGAAATATTTTAAATTTACATTTTTGTAAGAAATTTTGAATTAATGTTTTTCTTCCAGATCAAGGAACAAAAACACTAAAATGTCACAGCAAAGTAGAGAAAACTGGCATTTACTATATGAAAATACTCCTCCAAATGCTATTGAAATTAGGTCTTGTTTAGCACTATTAATATGCATACCATTTATTAAGAAATCCAAGCAATGTTATGACTTATTGATATTTTGAATCAAGAGACAGAGCAAGTAGAAAATAGTGTGGGCTTAAAAGCAACACATGTAACTATGTCCAACCTTCTGGAAATAATAAAAAGCCTTCTAAGAGTCTGTGCTTTAATTTGTGGTGGAAAAACTCTCAAAAACCTTTAGCTGATATAGTCTTTGTGAACAATCTTCTAACTGAAATGCTTGATTTCACTGAAAATTCAGCTAAGATTTCTTTTGTTCTGCAAAATATTCTAAAATGTTTTCAATATTTTGATTTCATTGTCTTTTTTTTTGCTTTTACTCTAATATTGATGCTTTTTCATTAATTTTCAGATTTCTTCCTCGTGCATGTTTTGTAGTAGCCACTTGAAAATTTAGACGTATTTATCCCTGAACTGCGATTCTTATAGCAGAGTTATCTTTATAATGCAGAATTTTTCCTGCTCTAACAATGCATTTTCACTGTGATTTATGAACATTGTATGCATAGTATTTGCTGTTGAAGTCATATGAAGGAAAATTAAGTTTGTAAGGATATCCGCTGTGGTAAAGCATTAGTGAATCACAAGTAATCCAAAGATAATAGTATGTCCTGTTTCCTTTTTATTACCTTCTGCAACCTGAACTTTAGGATGATTCTTTTATCTGTAGTAATACCTATTTGGTTTGCCTAGCTCAAGCATGAGCAGTTTTGAGACAATCTTAGCTTTAAAACTGGCACTTAAATTTTATTTGTTTTGCTTTTTGAATTTAAAATTTCAAAATGCAGGTATTGGAAAGAAACTTATGTCATGCATAACAATCCTTCTTCTAACAAAGAAGCAGTGATGAGAAAGTAATAATTTAAGTGAGTGCTCCTTCTGAACCCTAACAGCTCTAAATCTGGCAAATTCAGAGAAAGGATAGGAATGTGTTGTTTAACACAGTCTTAGGACTGGAGAATATGTTTCCAAAGGACAATATTTTTCAAAAGATTTTTCCTTTGGGGTAGATAATCACTGCAATGAGCGAAGAACTGGAAAAAGTCATAGTCCTGAGCAATATTTCGGAGTATTTTGGAGATGTTATGAGCTGTTGATAGCTTTTGCCAGGAAAAAGAGGAAGGACGGGGAACTATGACAAAAGTTTGCTGAAAAACAACAGGCAAATCATTAATCCTAGTGTTAGCTCATGCCAGAAAAACATTTGGCACTTCTGAAAGGTTTTTTTGGTTGATTGGTTGGGGTTTTTTTGTCAGGAAGAGGAGGAGGCAGTGGTTGTCTCCTTGTTTTTAAGACTGGATTCAACAAAGGCTTGGATTCAACTAAAAGACCTGTTAAAACTTTCACTGGTATTTCTATAAAATGCATCTTTTTAATCAACCTCCCACAAATGTTTTTTAGTTATAAGGTCTCAAGTATAAAGGATCTTAATTTATCTTCAAGGATCAGAACAGTAATAATAGAACACTTCTAATTTGAGGGAAACAGCTTTATGGTATTTTATTTGTTTGCCTTTGTTTCTGATGAACTAAGAGAAAGTCAAAGATGACTCTTACATTTTAATCTGAAAGTGGCAATAATCATAACAATGCTTCCCTGTAGAAGAAAACCCTGTAGCTTAAATACAGTTCCTTGTGACAGGTATGTCACCTACAATTATCTGTCATACTTTTCTGAAATAATGACAATAAGAACATTCCTTAAAAGACTGAACAGTAAGGGGCTAAACTTATATATGTTCAGTAAAATTCAATGCAGAGAGAAGCTCCAATATTTCAGACTTCTTATAAAGGAAAATATTTAGCTTAAATATGTAAGTGGCCATTGTGTTCCTATATCATGAAAACCAAAGTCCTTGCATAGCGAGGTGGCTAATTTATAGTTCTGTACTGAAATTTCCCACTAAAAAGCTGGATGGAAAATATGCCTGAATGGATAGAGTTCCTTTTCATCTAACATTATGTTGGTACAAATGTGTTAATGGTGAAATGTGTTTTCCAAACTGGACTCTGCTGTGAAAATCACTTCTACGGCAGCAAATATTTATATAAGTGCTTACCTGACGGAAAAGGAAATGATCTCCTTGGATACAATGGGATTACTCATGTGAATGATATTAACTGATGCAGGAGAGGTTGTGCTGACCTGGACAAAGTGTGGAACTGGCAGAGAGCAAGATCTTCTCATCCGTCTCAATTCTATGGAGCAGAAGAACAGCACCAAGGATTTTCCAGTATTCACAGAAAATCATGAACATGAAGAGTTAAATTGAATTCCACTGAGTCAAGAGCAATTTCTTTATTTCAGTGGAGATAAAGCTTTGCCACAGGAATTTTCTAATACATTTTAGCATAAAATCTAAACCCAGTCCATTGTGGGTTTTTTTTGTTTGGTTGTTTTTTCTTTTCTTTTTGGAGGTGCTTATGCATCTTTCCAATGAAGCACAAAGGTTGTGAATGAAGAAGTCATATAATTTGGTTGCTCTTGCAGAAATATTTTTTTCCTCTTGTATACTTCTCATAGAAGTATTTTTTTTAATGTAGTGATATTTGCTTTACACAACCATCATCTTTTCCTCTTTCCTTTTACAGTACTGTATGTTACACTGCGCTTTCTTTCGCAGGATGGATTTCCTGCAACAGTTTCCTTTTTAAACTGTGAAAGCTGTATCAGCAAATACGAAAAAAGGAGAAGAAAAAAAGAAGAGATGACCTGATGAGAAATAAACCAATAAGGATTATTGGAATATTGTTGAGAAAGAGGTATTTCTGCCTTTGGTTTTTGCCTCTAGCTGTCAGTATGCAAGCCCTGAAGGGCTCACTCTGTGACAAGTCAGAGGAAACACAATTGCACTTTCTGTGGCTGATCTATCAGGGACAAAAGCAGCACTAGAAATGCAGCTTTGGTGGGAGGCCTGTAAGCATACTTTAGATGTTATTTCTCAGAAATCTTCTGATGCTTGCAAAACCTCAGTCCAATCGACTGCAAATAAGTCGGGCTTCTTCTAGGGCATCCTTTATATTGCTCTACCCTTTTCTCTCCCTCCTCCTCCCTCCCTACCTAATTGTAAACTCACCGCCGGTGTCAAAGCACAGGATTTCTTCCGCCACCTCCCAAGGAGGTGATCTATGGGGTAACACTGCCCTGTAAGAGAAGGGGAATATGAAAGCTAAGCCATTTGCTGCATTTTCTTGATGACTAATAATAGAGTTTTCAGGCTTTGCTTTGCCAAATGTCAGAAGATCCGGAATCCGGAGAAATGGAATTGGGAAGAAGGAGGCTTAAAAATATCACTTAAAGAAATAGGTGCTCTTTTCCTTCTATTTCTCTTCCTGGTAGGCCCTGCTGCACCTTGCAAATCTAGGGATCAGATTTACACGCATTTTGGACAAAAAGATCTAGAAAAAGTTAATTTATTTTCTTTTTATTCAACACAAATTAAGATTTCTGGAGATTTTTATGAGATTCTGAGGGCTTTAAGAAAAACGTAGAATATCGTGTTACTCGGGACAAAATTCTAATAGCAATGAGAATAATGATAATGCAGCCTAATTCCGTTATTTTAAGATGGGATTTTTTGTTGTTGGTTTTTTTTTCCTTTAAAATATCATAATTGGAATTTATTTTTCTGAGTCATCCTTTTCCTCCTTTCAGTGGCATGCTATAATATGCTTCTGTAGCAGATAATGTAATGAATGACTTCATATTCACCTTTGCAAGCAGTTTTAGTTTTACCTACTTTCTTGCAATGTTTTCTCCTTTAAGGCAGCGTGTGTAGAAGCAGGCTTCCCAGCAGACTGGCACTCTTTCCCATGCTGGAGGAGGATGTGAACACTGGGGTAAGGCAGAGCTCTGCTATGTGACAGGTGGCAGGTACTGAGCAAAGGTGCACGTTCTGCAGCCAGGCACAAGGCAAAAAATCCCAAGCCATAATCCCACATAACTATATGTGGCGTTAATAAAACAGGATGTGACCAAGCATGTCCTAGCCCACTCATTGAACTGAATATATAAACTATTAACTTATAGGTTACTCAATATGGGTTAGAAACCAAGTCTTCCTGGTGGTGATGTCAGTGGGCTGACTCAAATGCCGGTGCACCACCTTGCAGCTGTAGGATATTTACTTTTTTACACTTCAGTGCTTAAAATTGGTCAGTAATATAGAACTTGTGGCCTGATGCTGCAAAGATTTGTGCCTGTGAGTAACCATAGTGCCATGAGCAGGGCTGTTGTAAGCGATGCAGCTATTTGCTGTCAATGAGTTTCCTTAGACTCGCAGGTTTAGGAGCTTAGTAATTTTTGTAAGATCACATGATTCACGGTTCTCAATGTTTATTTGTAACCTTTGTATTCCAGCTGAGTGTGGAAACTGTAAATTTATTCCTTTCCTCTGTGTCTCACTTTTTGAGAAGCCGTATCCACAGCTCTTCACAGCTGTAACACATCCTTAATGCTGCTGAGGGAACTCTGGCCCTGAATAATTGTAATTTCCATGTTGTTGTCACTTTACTGTCCCGGGCACTGAGAAGCTTTCAATGTTTTAACATCTTTCCCGTGCTTTCACCAGCTTGAAATTTCCTTATTTGTCTCTTGCATGATGCATTTTAATTCCAGGGTGCGTAACTGCTAGTGCATGATTGTAGTCGGCATTGAAGCTCTGAGAAAACAAACTAGTAGAACTGGGAAAGAGTTTGGAAAACAGAACTGATTTATTTAGTGTATGTGTTCTGGCCCTCCCATCTTAAAAAGGTTCAGAGGAAGGCAAGAAAATGATCAAAGTATGTAAAGCTTTCCTACAACAACAACTTCTTAATTTTGAAAAAAGGCATTGTATATGATGAGGGTCTGTAACAGACATGAGTAGCTTAAAGAGGTGGTTGTCCACAGTCAGGAGCAAGAAGACTTAGTGAAATAATAAAAGCAGCATTTTAAATGTATGAAAGCATTTTCTTCCCTTTATAAGTAATTTAAATGGTGACTCTCAATTTGTGAGGAGGTCAAAATTATAAATCGGTTCAAAATGGTATTAGGCATACTCATGAAAAATAGCTGTATGATATACAACGGCCCAGAGGTAACCTCCAGCTTGAGGTGTCTCTAAACTACTGATTGCTGTCGTCTGTCAAGGAAAGGGTCATACTATATGTACCTTATTCTTCCACAAGCATCAGCTACTGTCCCCTGTTAGAAAAAGAGACTGATCCGGAACAATGATAATATGCCCATTGCCTTGTTTAAGATTGAAGGTTGGTATTCAAGAGTTTTTAAATAACATAGAAGAAGTGGCAATGCAACTACCAATATCAATTAATATCAAGTATTAATATCAAGAAGTATGAAGAATTATTTACAATGCTACAATGAAGCATAACTAAGAGCAATAGATTGGACTGAAAAGACATCTTAGGTGAAATTCTGAACAAAAATAAAGGTATTTAGATAAGGAACACTCTCTTCCTGGAGATACAAGAAACAAAAATCACTTAAAAATGTACACTCTTTGGGAAGGAATCCTGAACTGACATCCGGATGGCGTAAATTCAATGCCACAGGAGATGAGTTTACTTCAGTGGATTGCTGGCTCTATCACAACATGCACATCTGCTCTGTAGCTAAGTTGTGTATTGCACCATAATAGCATACTTCAGAAAGTATGGGTCAAGTATGTTCTGAATTGCGCCTAATGTGACTTCACAGAATTGATGACTGATTTCTTTACGTCTCTTCTTGGTAGTAGTGTAAACTTGAAGTCAGTTAGCCTCAAGGATTTTTCCTTGTTTTACTGAGAACAGATCTGGGCTCAATACCTCAAATTTGAAAGACATCTCTGGAAAAAGTTTGTTTCTGGTTTAGAACTTTTGGGATGGTAAATAAACAGTATTAATTTTAAAGGCCTCTCAGAATTCTTAAAAAGTTATGCAAAGCTTTTAATTACTACAGCATTTCCATAAAGAGGAATGTTATTTATCAGAAACATTGCGTCTTAAAACCTTGTCTATATTGGGCAATGCCATTATCTCCATTTCTCCCTGGAAAGTAGAATCACTGGGACGCTGAAAGGTAAATAGATCAGGCAAAAGAGACCAAGAGGGGAGGGGTCAAAAGGAGAGAGACAGAGATCGAGCAGGCTTGTGAGAAGCAGTCAGACTCATCCTCATTTTGTCTCACGTGGCAAATACAGATATTTATACAAGCACAAGATCTTTCACAAAGTTATGTCAATGCAGTTGAGAAATTAAAAAAAAAAACCTTATACACTTTTTGCTCATTAAAACGATTGAAATATCTTCAGGTTGACCTTAGCTCTATGTGTTCAGGAGTGGAATTTTTCTTCTTTCACCACACAGTCTGTTTTCAAGAAGGTGGATAATTATGGGCATGTGCATGATTCTATAAACAGCGATTTAGAGGCTAAATTGGAGCATATTTGAAATATTACCTTATGAATTTCTTATCTATTTGCTCAATCCCTCTTTCCAATGATTTTTTTTTAAGTGTGTGAAAGAGGTAATGTATAATTTCTATTGTCTTCTAATAATATTTGGGTCATCTCTACAAAGCACATTGGAAGCTCTTTCCATTAGTATTACATCAAATATAAGATGATATTATTTTTATTAAAATGAACTTTTTGGACAGAAGATAGCTTGAATTTTTAATGCTACTTGCAATTCTTGAAGACTGGGCAGACTGAAAATCTAACTCATTAAACCAAATGGCGTCTGTAAGTTCCAAAGAAAATGTGAACCCTAAAACTAACAAGTATGACACAAACTTAATGGCACAATTGCTTGGTTGATAGGTCATACTTTCTAACCAATGATGTGTGCTGTGATTAATAAAATACCCTTGCATAAACTAGATATTACACCTACTTAAGACTGAAGTTTAGGAATGATGAGCATTTAAACAGGAAATATCCCAGAATGCTATGATATATAATGGATGTAAATTAATATAACTGTGAAGGATTTCAAGTATAAAAAGGGATAATTCCAAAAAGAAATGTATACAGAAAGCAGCTTCTCCCAGCATTTATGGGATTTACCAACATTTGAAAGGCTCACTTAATTTTTACTTCATGGTACTTCATTCTAACTTAGTGAAGTTGTGGATAGCTTTGCCCTAAATTTGCCTTCTTCTATAACTAAGAGATGATATTAAATTTACCAGGGAAGAAACTTCCCAAATGCTAGCTAAGACTGAGACATATCTTAGGAAACTGTGCAAGTCTGTATGTGCATACATGCCTTTTCTTTTTCCTTATTCTCTACGTGCCAGCATGAGATATGCCTGCTTTATGCTGGATGCTATTCAGGCTGTGGAATTGAAAAAGCAGCTAGAAATCCTATACAGGATGGAGAAATGTCATAACCTTTCTTGCTTTCTTCCAGCCATGCATCCTATGCTATTCAGTTGCTCAAGAGTGGCAGGAGAAGTCACACAGCAAAGTCTGCAATACCAGAAAAAGTCTAAATTGCAGTATAGCTTGTTAGCTTGGAAAAAGGGCTGTAACCCATTAGTGAAGTGGCATAAACCTCTGACCGAATGAACCGAATGTAAACCAAAAATCTAAGTGTCCCTTTTTAGACTGTCAGTTCCGATTTCTTACAGAACCTGCAACAAACAGAACAGCAGCAGCTACTTCTTGTTGAAGTCAGATTGATGGGCTCAGGATGGGAGATTACAAAATACTCTGAAAAATGACACAGGAGACCTGGTTTCCCACATAGTTCTGGCTTGGCTGTACAATTCTGAGTTTCCATCTTCAGGCTAGTGCTGAGTTAGAAGCAGGGAGTGGGTGCATTTCTCTTTCCTTAGGCCTTTTTACTCTTTATAATCTTTACATCTTTATAATCATTAAATATTATTTGGAACTTTGATTTTCTGTCAACATGGAAGAGCAGTAGATATTGTTTGCCTGGACTTCAGCAAAGTGTTCGACACTGTTTCCCACAACCTTCTCCTGGACAAACTGGCATGATACAGATTGGATGGGTGGTCTGAAAAATGGGTAGGAAATTGGCTCACGTGCTGCACTCAGAGGATGTTAATCAATAGTTTTTACTCAAGCTGGCAGCCAGTCAGAAGTGGGATCCCCCAGGGACCAGTACTGGGCCCAATGGTGCTCAGCAACTTCATAAATGATTTGGATGGTGGGATTGAGAGCACCCTCACCAAGTTTGCTGAGGACAAAATGGGTGATGAGGTGAACATGACAGAATGGAGAGCCATCTTACATGGAGACCTGGACAGGCTGGAAGAGTGAGCTAGCAAGAATAGTATGAAGTTTAATAAAGGTAAGTGCAAAGAAGTCCTGAACCTAGAATATCATAACCAAAAAGCCCAGTACAGACAAGACCTGTGTGGCTGAGGAGCAGCCTTGCTGGAAAGGACCTGGGGGTCCTGGTGGACAACCAGCTGAATAGGAGCCAGCAGTGCATTGCTGCAGCAGCAATGAAGGCAAATTGATCCTGGGCTTTATCCAAAGGGGCATTACTGTAAGAAATAGAGATGTGATCATCCCACTCTACTCAGCACTTGTCAGGCTGCACCTGGAGAACTGTGTCCCCAGAATTTGAGAAAGATGCAGACAGATAGCACAGGGTCCAAAGAAGGGCCACGAAGAGGATCAAAGGGCTGGAGAATAGGTGCTTAAGCAAAAGATGGTATTTTAAAGCAGCTTGACAAATCTTTAATTATATAATCAATCACTAAAATGTTCCATTTCTTCATGAATTGAAGTTGAAAAAAAGCGTTCTGAGGTATGAGTTCTACCTTTTCAGATACTTTTTTCCCCCCAGTTTCTGTCCCGTTTCCAATTAATGAATTTTAAATATGTCAGTTGGCGTCAGCAGTAATAAAATATCTCCCAGCACATAGGGCTGGTAATCATGAGTTTCTTAAACTTATTACATTACAGGATTCCATGTCACTGTATCTATCCAGCCGTACACAGCGTTCACCTGAGCAACCCCGCTGACATAATGAAATATAATTATTCTTTTCAATTGTTCATTTTAAATGTAATTGTATTTTTAAATTACTGTGCAATTTAATAAAATCATGGAATATAATTGCCTTCTTTCAACTTGTATATGTTAGAGAATATTATAATTTTCTAAACTTCCATGTATTTTTCTGTCTTTACTTTAAACTTATGGTTAGCATGATTTGAATGAATATCTAGTTATTGTTCATTGTGAGTCATCTTGCTAATTAATTGACTATTCTGTGTCTTACCTGTAGTTTAAGTTCGACGTAATATCTGAAGTAACCCTGCTTGAAGTCATGTGGACCTCAATACTATCAGTTTCCTCAATCTTCACAGATTAAACATAGATGCTTACTTAATCGTGGCTGACAGTGTTCCACAAATACAGTGCAGAGCTGCAGCACAAATGGAGAACACTGAAGAAATTGAGAGAAGAGTCACAAGCATTTCCTGGCTCAAAATATTTCTGTAGATGAGAAACAGATCAAGTATCTCAAGTGGATGGCAGTTTTAACTGTGGAACTTAAACTGAGTGCCAGTCCCTGTTGATATTTGCCTGTGGCTGTAGAGGTGGTGAAGGCTGTTCAAGTGAAGTCTGTGCAGATTCACCAAAATATGCATGAACAGAAGCGAGGGCAAGCCTCGGATTCTCAAACCTCTTTTACTTAACACAGTGAAGCAGGAGCAACAGACTTGCTTTATCAGCTACTGAGTTATTGTTCTCAGTGCATTTTTCTTAAAGTGGAAAAAAATCCCCATAAATCCATAGCGATTCCTGCTTCAGAGTCTTTACAGCAGGGGAATCGAACTTGCTGCTAAGGAATTGAACTTGTAAATTTCACATTCATTAAATATAAAGATTTATGCCTTGAAACTCAGCTAGTCAAGGACCAACATCCAGAAAGGCAAAATTTTGAAAGAACAAGTGTTTTATTTTGGTTCCAAGATGACCTTAGGGAGTCATGGTGGAGATATTTCCCAAGGACTGAAATGGAGCCAGATTCTTCTTTTCACAGCCCCAAGTCCTGGCAGTAGCACTAAATCCTTGAATACTCCAGATTTCCTGAATGGTTCTGTCCTCTAGCAAAATTAGCCTGTGTGTAACCTGTAAGAAACAAGTGGTCCCTTTTCTGTGGAATGGACAAGAATCACAACTGTGATGCTTTTCCACCTGGTCAAGCAACGTCCATCTGGCATGACTTTTAAGACCCTCATCTCTGTAGTGCATTAGGCCTTCATGAAGATCAATTAATTCATCTTCATAATACTTCAGGTGTTTTATCATCTCTACTTTACTCAGGACCTAGAAGAATAAAGATCAGACAAAATGATTTATGTATTGAACCACATTCTTAGAGGTCTCTGCTAATGACTTAACCAAGTTATCTGTCCTATCTCCCTGTATTGTCTCAATTTCTGATTTATTAAAACAAAAAAAAAATAGCAACCTTTTGATCTTTGTACAAATGTCAAGTATCAAACACTTAATGCAATCCTTTTAGGGAGAGAGAGAGAACGAGAGAACTGCAGGAATGATTTTTTTTAAAATTACATGCTTTTAGTTTCCCTGTTTCATACTGTAATTTTTGACTTCAAGAAGTTACATCAAAATAAGTTGCTAACGGATAAACCAAACAGGCAGGGAATAGACACAAGTCTTGCCAGGCAGGAAGGCTTCCTGCGGGGAAATATACTCTATCCCCATCAGGCTGGAAGTATACTTTTCCCAAGTTTTAGCATGAGGCTAAACGGAACCTTTAGGAATGGGGTGGGATGGGTTCTCAGTGGTCAGAAATACAGAGCAGAAGGAACATGCTGTGGACAAGGCAGGCGACATCCTGTCCCAGAAGCAGCTGGGGCTTCGGTAGGCATTAACTGAAGTTTTAATTAGGGCACAGAACTATGAGTCTGTATCTTTTGTTCTATAAAACTATTTTTGCAAATACAGAAGAGACATCTGAATAAAGCATTGTTCCTTCTGTGCCTTTGAATATATGAAATACCAGCTCCTGAAAGAAAGCTCTTAAACATGTGAACAGTAATCTGAGCTTTCATTAATTAATATGATTAAAAAACAGAGTACTACAAAGAAGGAACATGTCCTTAAGGGTTTGCCCACATATTTTGACTTCGTGAAGTATAGAAATCCATGCATGAATTCTGGAAAGCGGAGAGTAGAGCTGTCAGCCTGATGTTTTCTATCCCTGGCAGAAAGATAATTTTCTGAAATAAATATTGGCACAAAATATATCACCAAATTCTGGAGTTTAAAACTGGGAAGATTAATCTCGCTGAAGGGGTGCCAACCTGTACCCCCTTTACTGTATCCAACCCTTACACAGTTCAAACCTTGCTTCCTTGGGAGAAGGATGACCCACAGCAAGGTTCTGTGGGGCAGGCTCACCAAGGCCCCAGGCGTAGGCAGCCCCACATCACAGGGGAAAGTCTATCCAGGGGCCCTCCCTGCCCTTGATAAGATAAACTCTGGGTGTGTTAGTGCAGCTGGCCTTATGAAGACCTTTCACCAAGCTTGGGAAGGCTAAAGGGTTGGCTTCTGCTAATGCAGTTTGATCCCCCTTATCCAAACCACTTTTTCATTACATTTTCACTTAGGAACTTCTGTACTCACATTTTCACCTAGGAACTTCTGTACTCAATCCAAAGCTGCTGGATGGTTGGCCTAAATAATGTGAAGTTCGGTCTCCAGGGGAGTGGAGTGTTGTGTGCCACTGGCAAAGAGACAACAGAGACCAAGGTGCAAGCAGTGCTTGAGGCCTCTGCGATGGCAGGGAACTGATTAGGAGAGATATGCCCAGATGATCATAGCAGGAAATTCATGATCCATGCTGTGCAGAGAGATGAAAAAAATCCAAGGTTTCCCTCCTTCCCTTGAAGTCACTTTTTCAAGTGTACAAGAACTTCTTGCCACAGCTTTGTGCTGGGAACTCATGTTGAGGCAATTACCTATGATGACCTCTAAGTCCCTTTCTGAATTACTTATTCCCAAGACAGAAACTTGTACAACCTGCACTCTGTGTTCCCAGCTATCTTATGTTACATTTGACCATATGAAATCTACTTTTATTGCTTTCAGATCATTTACCAAGTGATTCAGGTCTCCCTGTAACAGCAACCTGACTATTAAGTATACTCTTTGATCTTATCAGTTACTGTGCTAGTAAAATTTTTGTAGCTTTAGCTCAGTTACTGATAAAAATAGGGGTCAAGCATCAATTCCCTGTGGCCTTATGGCTAGAGCGCCATTCTTGACTATTTTCTCAGTGTGAACTGCATTTTGTCATCCAGGAGGGGACCAAGTTTTAATTCATTGTACTATCTTTTAGATCCAAGATCTTGAGATTTAAAATAAGAAACTGAATGGTACTGAGTCTAGGAGAAATCCAAATATAAAACAATATAACTTGGCTACATCAGTTAGTCCTGAAGTCTCAACATAAAAAGGAAAAAGTTGATTTGAAAACACCTACTTTCCATCTAATAAGGCTGATTTTGAACATTTCCATAGTCTTTAAATTTAATTGACAGTCTCAAATTTTTTCCATGTTTTTTTTTCCAGGAATTGACATCTAAATCCTCTGCAATTCCCAGAGCCCCTGCTCTTATTCAGCTTTTTAATCCTGGCACTCCTCCAGTCCTTTGAAATTTCTATAGTTTTAAAATGTTTATTAATTATGAACAGTAATGGATGTGTTCAGAGAGAAATGTTCTCATCAGCTTCCTCTAAGACAATTCGATTTAGGTTACTCTCTCATGATCAGTTTGATTGGCAAAGCTTTCATTTTACTGCAGTTGCCCTTCATTTTTCCATTGAAAGAGGAAGTGAATGTTCTATGACCTTCACAGCCGTGTAAAGGATAGATTTCCCTTGCTTGTTAATAAGAAAATTTACCAATCATTGCTATTGCTCTAGTTTTTCTTACTGATGTTTCTTAATTTGTTTTTTCTGTAATCCTTGTTATTTAGTTTTCTCCTTATGTGTGCTTTAAATATAGGTTATAATATATTACTGCTTCTGTATGTCTTTTTAAAACATCAGGGCTAGAGTCATCATCTTTGTTTGGGCATAGGTACCTGCACCTCCATTGCAGGTTGGTATGCCTGGGAGATATGTTGTACCAAAGAGCGAACAGTGCATTCCAGTGAACCTATAGCAAATCTGATCCTATCCAGGCATAGGCTGAATGGTTTTTGTCAAGTACAACTTTTTATTCCTTTCTGTTGATTATGCAACCAAGATTATAAATTTCTTGTTTAACACATCCCACTTGATTTACCTGTCAAATAACCTGGCAATGTTTTAAGCCTACCTTTTTTAAAAAAATCTTCCAAATACATATACTGATGGTTAATCCTATATTCTTTATGTTTTATGTAAACCTGGTATCCAGATCATACAGCTAATGCTTGTGAAACTACTAATTTTATGTCCAGTTTGGGTGACAGATAAACAAAAATGATTTTAGAATCTCTGAGCAGAACTTGGCCCTGACCGTTCCAAAGAGGAAGAAACATCTTTGAGTCATTCTGTTTATTCTTAGGAAATAACTTTGGCATACCTTGACTTTTTTGCTTGAGCTAGTGGATCTTAAATTCACTTAAAGCTTCATTCAATATTTCTAGGCCAGTGCATTAATCAAATAGCAGGTTTGGAAAACACACAACAAAAATTTTAACCGTAATGTCTTGGTGCCGGTGGGTCGGAAGCACCCGCTGTTAAGTGCAGCTGCATTTGGCATCACTGTTGAGGAGTCAACCTCTAGGTTCCACAAAAGCTTATTAACTTAAAATATCCAACTGCACTGTTTCTCAGCTGTAGTGCAGCAGCCCTTAAAGTAGTCACAATGGATTCATCATGAGATTAATTCTGTTATTTCAGAGAAGAGTTGTTGTTATAGTAGATCACTTTTCTGTTGCTGGCAGACTTTTGCATTTCTTAAACCCTTCTCTTCCCCCTCTGTACATTCAGTGAGGATGTAAGGAAAATACAGGTCCATCTCTACATGGATAGAATCACAGAATCATAGAATTGCCTAGATTTCAGATCATTGAGTCCAACCATCACCCTAACTCTGACAAAACCCATCACTAAACCATATCTCTAAGCACT
>VXBO01002579.1:99726-154201 GCA_013400135.1 Rhinoptilus africanus | reverse complement strand
TATTAAACAGAATTGTTCCCAATACTGAGGCCTGGATAATACCACTTATGACCAGCTGCCACCTGGATTTAGCTCCATTCACCAGCAATCACTCTTTGAGCCCGGCCATACAGCATTTTTTACACAGCGAAGAGAGCTCCTGTCCAAGCCACGTGCAGCCAGTTTCACCAGGAGAATGTTGTGGGAAACCATGTGAAAGACTTTATTAAAGTCCAGATAAACAAAATCCACAGCCTTTTCCTCATCCACCAAGCGGGTCACTTTGTCATAGGAGGAGACCAGGTTTGTCAAGCAGCACTTGCCTTTCATGAACCCACGCTGACTGGGCCTGATTGCCTGGTGTGCTGTCGTGTTTTGTATTTTCTCTGAATTAAAGTGGCTTCAGGCTTAATGCTTATTTATAACCCCTCCTCTATTTTTAATTTTCACTTTGTCCCTTTTTTTTTGCCAAGCAGGTATCACTGCACCCTGATCTGCTCCCGCAGTGGGAGCACTCTCTTCAGCATGGTAAACATAACGTTACAGATCCCTCTGCTGTCTTTAGGAGGCACGTACAAGAGGCGTTGATATCACATCAAACAACAGCAGTGGGGCGTCTAAGTGTTAATCACAGTTTGAAACTGTTGTGATATCAAACTCACTGATGCTGTTGTACCTGGGAAAGCCTGAGGGAGGGTTGACTTGAGCCCCAGGAGGAAATGCAGCAGATGCTGTGGGATGAAGGGATGACCAGCCCTGCGTGTGGGCTCAGTGCTACATTCCCACCTGGGGAGGATGGATTTGCGTGCATGGCTGCACCCTTGGCAGCACAGCCTCTCCCTCCACAACAGTAAGCAGGCCAAGCATTTAGACTGCCATTTTGTGGGCAGTTATCTCTTGTTTTTTCTCAATAAAGCAGTAAATTTCACAACAAAATCTGGACTCCGGCCAGCAGTACAGCATGAGGTACCCAGGGTTACATTTGTCTTCTTTATATGAAAAATAAAAGACTAGTTTTTGGTAAGAGTTGAAGAACAGAGGAAAGGAAGACAATTTAAATACTGAATGACTGACTGAGCGTCAAGAAGTCCAGTGGTCAGCCCTTTGGGGATGTTTGGGACCTGAACTTTACGTATATAGGTGACTTTGCATACAGGCAACTTTACATATATCAGTGAAGAGTGGTCTCAGCTGACAGCAGCAACATAAACTGCAGCTGTGGGGATTTCTGTGTGGTGCCTCACTGTGCTTCTTTATTCCATTCAGCTCCTCTGCTTCCCATCAGTCTTGAATTATCTATCATCAGAATCCATGAAGTCACTGAAGAGGTATTTTTTTTGCTTCCTGTAGGGTAATAATTTGTTTTATAATTAATATTTAATGGAAGTGTGTTTGGAATCTCTAGGAAGTCATCAATAGCTGATCTGTTTAAAGGGAGGTTATTTGGGTTCACCCCATCCACAATAATTATGATATGCATAAGCTTGTGGGTAGCAACCACAAAGGATACTGGAATTCAAACTTTAAGGGGAGCAAAAGCCTGTCTGAATGAAGAACAGGTATCTGTTATTCATATAACATGGGAAATGTACTCTCTGTGAATAAGTATAGTGTATAAAAACATACCTAAAGCTATTAATCCTTCATTTAAACTTTTTTAAAGGAATTTTTCTTTGAGCAAAAATTCTTCAGTGAGGCATGCTTTCATTGCCGCTTTCTGAAGTGCAAATAGGGTAAAAAACTCAAGCAAAACTCTCCCACAATACAGATCATCAGACTCCAAAGCAATTCCAAAATCTGGTATCACAGGTAACGGTACCACTAAAGAGCAAGACACATAAATACAAAAAAAAAAAAAAAAAGCTCTCTAACTCTCGGGCTTAAGCAATCAGTAGAGAACAGCAACGGGTACATTTTTTTAAAAAGACAAATAGCTAATTTACCCCAAATTGCATTTTTGATTGGCAGCAGCTGTTTGTGATGTTATGCCAACTTTGGCAAATAGCTCCACCTCACCATAAATATTATTTTCTGCAAGGAAATAGTTCATTTTGACAGTTTATTAACTAGATATTTTGATTTTTTGTTTTGAATCAACATTGTAAAACTAAATATATATAGTAAATGTTTACAGATTTTCTTTAGAAGTTACTGAAGCTGAAATGTTTCACTGAGGGTGTAATAAAATAGATTTTTTAATTATTTTTTTATGAAGACAACTGATGGAGCTTTAGTTTTGTTTTTTCTAACAACCAGAAAATTCAGTCATTCATATAACAAGCATGGGATGACGAGATACTCTGATGAACCAGTAAAAATAATCATTTCATCCTAGATAAAGAAAAAATTGTCATCCTACAGCTTACAGTCAGGATAATACTGGTGCTTATGAAAGTGAGAGCAGAATATTTGAAACATTCATTGAATTTCTACATAGGAAATACTTCAGAATTTTGCGTGGTTTAGAGGATGTGAACATAAAACTGAAAATTTATAAAAAGCCCCAAACCTTTTCTGTCCTTTTGCAAGCTTGGCTGCTTCTGGCAGCACATGGTGTCATTGAGTTTATCACTGCTTATTGATTTAGGTAGACTCTGGGTGCTGCCTTCTTTGCGTGCTAGCTCTGGCCCTCAGTGAGCAGAGGGAAGGCACTCCTCTGGGCTTGAGTTGCCTTAAATTTTTTCTCAGAGTGATGGCCTTAATATTGCTAACTCCTCTTAATTTCCAGCTTTTTCTCTAAAGGAACTAAAAAGAGGAAGACTCAGTGGGCAGGCTCCAATCCTGGACCAACAGGTCTTCTAGAGCAGGGACTGATCTCTGCTGGCCCCTTGCAATTGGTTTCAGCTCTTGTACCACAGGAACAACTCAGAAAAGCTGGATTTCAATAAAGAAATATAGCCTTTTATTGTCAAGAGAAACCATTATAAAAAAAAACTCAGTCCCTTCTCTATATTAGAATAGGTGTAGACTCATTAAAAAACATACTTCAAACTGATGGCCAGAAACTGAAATTAGAAATTGATCTAGCGACAGTTACACACACACTAAGAATTGTAATTTTTTAAAACTTTTCAATAAATTTAGCCGGCTCTGAAGATCCCAAGATGTTGCTTTTTTATCACTATACTGTCTCTTGGTATATTTTTTTTGCAGCTTAGATTTCACTGTTACACCTTCACAACCTGGAATTTGTGGACCTGGTCTCATTTCACCAGTGAGTCATGACAATTTTGCAGGGTGTGTTATTGTCTGCCTTTGCTGCCATTTGCTGAACTGGAGCACCTGCTTTTGTATTTTAAAGGAGGAAATAAGTAAAAATATATAAATATTGTTGCTGATAGAAATTGATCTTTGCACTATGTTGTTTCTGAAGTCCTCCAGTTTTGAAGCTGCTGGTGTAGCAGAGCACTGGGAACCACAGGCTTCAGCTGAAGTTTCATCTGGATTACAAGAATATCTGCTGACCTGTGTCAGTGTATAACATATGAAAAGTGTCAGAAAATGGCAGGAACTGCTGTGAATGTCACAGGCACTTAATGAAAAACTAGTGAAACAAAAGAAAAATGACTGTAGATGGTCCTAGTAAGCACTATGGCATTATATTTAATGCATGCTTTTAGGCATTCTGACTGTAATTGGTAAATGTACCAGAACTGAAGTTTCTAATTGAAAATAACAACATCAATGTGACCCTGAATTCATTAGACCTGTGCATTTTCCTAGGTTTAGTCATATCTGTAGGTATTTTAAGTAAGGTCCGGATGCAGCAATGCACTTCCTACTATTGGAGTGAGTCCAGCGAAGTGCTACAAAGAGGATCAAGGAAATGGAGCACCTCTCTTATGAGGAAAGGCTGGGTCTGTTTAGCCTGGAGAAAAGACTGAGAGGGGACCTCATCAATGCTTATAAATATCTAAAGGGCAGGAGTCAAGAGGATGGCACCATACTCTTTTCAGTGGAGCCCAGCAACAGGACAAGAGGTAATGGGCACAAACTTGAACACAGGAAATTCCATCTCAACATGAGGAAAAACTTATTTACTTTGAGGGTGCTAGAAGACAGGAACAGGCTGCCCAGAGGGGTCTCCTTCTCTGAAGATATTCAAAACCCACCTGGATGTGTTCCTGTGCAACCTGCTCTCAGTGAATGTGCAGAGGGCTTGGACAAGATGACCTCTGAAGGCCCCTTCTAACCCCTACTATTCCGTGATTCTGTGTGATTCCACATTTGTAAGCTTTTTCAGTGTGATCTTGTAGAGTTTTGAAAAGGGAAAAGTGAAAACAGAGATGGTATTAATTGGTGTTACACAGTCTACAAAGCACCTTTCCCATGAAGTTGGAAGCTTTATTTCCATGGCAGAGCTCTTTCAGTGCTGAAGGCAGGAATCTCAGGATCCCCCCTCGTACAAGGATGCTTTAACCACTGTGCACCTGCTTCTTCACCTCCTGGATCTTGCTTTACATACTGTTTTTGAAGAGAAGTGGTTTGATGCTCTTCAGAGATGAGAACTGTGGTTTTGAACACCCCTTCTGGGCTGCAGATGAAGCTGGGGAGGCCTGATTTCTTGTTTACTCTTCTCTAACTTGTCATTCAGTCAGAGTTACATTCAGCAACACCACCCATTTTATCCACTTTGTTTCAAAAAATAAGTGTTTCTGAGGACCCTCAGTCTGGAGAGATGATTCCTTGGTGTAATTAGGGCATGTCCACAGCCCTGACCCCTCTACAGGCTTCCCTGATGTTCCCTCCAGGGACAGGGCAGGACATGCCCTGCAAGGCATTTTCTTGGCTGCAGTCCTGTGGTCTGTGTATATAGTGAATTTCCCATCCAGAACAAAGGCAGAGTGAGCTTAGGCCAAGAGTTCTCCAGCTTTTGAGCTCCAGTTTCCCCTTTCTTATTGTTTGTAAGCCTTTGGACACTCAGAGGGCTGATTTCTCATGTCTCTTTGCTCTCAGGTGTAGAGTGCACTGCTGTCCCCCAGCCTCCCGTACCTGCCCTTCCAAGGACAGTTGATGGCCAATCTGGTCTAGGTGAGTATGAGCAAAGTTTTTTAGGTTGTCTTTTTGGATTTAATACTCCTAGTATCTTCCTAGATCATGTTTTATATTCCCATGTCCTTATTTGACTCTAAATCAAAGGAAGGGATATATTTTAGCCTTAAATGTTAAAGAATCTGATACCCTTGACAGTGAGCAATGTCTTTAGGTTATGTGCAAGTCATATTTAAGTGCCTCTGATTTAAGAGGGTAATCTTTCATTTGCCTTTGGTTGTCGTGATTATTTGAACAATTATATGTTAATTTTTCCTCAGTTCCATAGGATTAGAAATATTTCTTCCATAGGATAAAATGAGGAAATAACCGAGGAGAATATGAAGTAGAGACCAAATTGAGGAGGAACATTTATTTTGAAGCAAGACTCTTTCTTAGCCTTAGTCATCAGATAAAATCTGAGTGTTGAGGCTTTCAAAATTTAATTTGTTGATAGGTCAGCTTTTGTGAAAACCTGATCTCCACATTTGTAATGCAAGGTTTGCCCACTGGGGAAAAGACTTGCAACTTAGCTCTCATCTTCTACAGTTTGTTGTATGGGAAGGGTGGTGTTTACAACATGATGTAATGCCATGGAAATAATTATTCTTGCCTAGAGACAAGAGTAACTGGCTGAGAAGAGTTGATAGCAGTTGTAATGTGAGAGATGCCAAAAGATACAGTGGACTTTCATATCTGTATGTGTTAAATTGACATGTGAAGCACACGGCTTTTAAAAAAGATCAGCAGAGTATTAGCACCATAACCTGCAATTTTCTTTCATCCTTTGGTTTCCACACTATTTTTCATGATACTGGAACTCTTATCTAGTTCTATAATAATAGAACTCCATTGCTCTATAATAACATTAAAAGTAAAAAGAGAAAATAAAATGTCTAAGAATTTTACAAACAGAAAACCAGCACTTAGTGCACTACTAGCATTGGGGTTTGATTTCAGGTTTAGATTTATTGTTTACCTGACTATGCAAATTTGACTTTCTGTGTTAGCAGCCGAAGTTATCTAGCTTGTTCTTTAGATCTTTTGTGCTAGGCATAGGCCTTACAAGTGTAAAAAGTGTATTTATTTTCCTCCCTGAGATATATTTGTATCCATTTCTGCTTCGATCATCTCACCAAAGAGATGCCAGAAGGCAAGTGCAGCATCTTTTCTCATGTCTGTTGCCTCAGGAAGCAGAGGCTGAATTGGTAATGGGGTGATCTGTGCTGACTTAAGCAGGCTCCTGTAGCTGACTCCCTGCTGCTTTTCCCTGGCTCTCTGTGCCCACTGTCTCTAGAGGATCCCAATGTGCAAAGGCAAAGGTGAGGGAAAGGTTTACATGGGCACTCTCCTACCTTCTGTGGAAGCAACAGTTATGCTGCAGTGTTAGTAACACTGTTTTATTTTTGTTTGCTTGTTTTTCACTTTTCTGTTATTATTGTTATTTCTTGTTCTTTGTTTTTAGGTGGAAGACAAATCTGATATGTCCTAAATCAAGGCTTTTCTGCATATTAAACTCAGAGAAAAGGAGGAACTAATCCCACGTGTGAAAGAACGTTTTAAAGGTTTTTATTGCTGACATCTATAACCACTGAGGTTGTCCATTTCTCTTTCTCTTTACTCTGTTTTATTTGGGGGCATTTGGTTTTAGCTTTATTTTCTTTCAATGTTATTTTCCCTCCTAAGTCACCAAGACCCTTTGAAAGGTCAATAAACCCCTTTGAAGATGAATAATTGCCTTACAAAAAATATTACTCCATTTTTAAGAAACTAACAACATAGAAAATTAGGGAAGCCTCTGCATAATGTTGAAAATGCTTGATGGAAAGAAATGGAGGCAGATTTGTTCAAGGAATTAATAGCTGAATCTGCCTGTGTGTCGTTGCCATAATTTATAATGTAAGCATTTAGTAAAAGCAGAATATAAGAGTATACATTCAATGAGTCAATAAGTATTGGGCACTGTTATATGACACAACAACAACCTTTTGTACCAATGACCTCTGTAACAGAACTGACGCAAGGAAATTGATAACTTTTACCAGTCCTCGTTTATCATATATCATATGTTAGCTTGTGATTATAGAAGGAGTTTCTTCAGAATGAAAGCGTTGTTTTATTTGCTCGTCAAGTGAGCAGTTTGGGTTTTATTTGAACATTTGAAGAACAAGTCTGAAATTCTGTCCCTGGAATTACAGACAAAAATATGTATACCAGAGATAAAGTATCGTAAGAAAAATAAAATAGTAAACCTAAGGGAGGAGGGAGAAGATAGGGCCATGAAAAGTGATACTGGCTTATTTGAATAGCTAACTGAATTCCCTAAGTAGAATAGCCAGCCACAAAAACCCTCTTTCCTCTGCCCAGCAGTGATAGCTGCAATTATTGCACGAATAAATGTAAAATGAATAAAATATTTTGGGGTTTTATTATAATCACTTGGGGGCTTCTATTATTCAGTAATATGCTTTAATGCTTCATTAACTCTGATGATATAATCTAGTTTTGATTAGCCAGGATTTGAAGCATCTTCTTTAAAATGTTATAATTCTTTGAAAAAAATATCTTCTGAACTACAGAAGTACCATTTGAACGCAACAAATATCTCAACTGATAAAGGTAGTCCAGAAGAACTGGGATTTAACACAAGAAGGGCTTGATGCTTTTGTTTCTTTGTGTATCATAAACACTGCTGAAGAAATGGACAGACAGAATAAAACACTTATATTTGTTTAGGTGAAGACAATATTATGCGTGCAAGTGCTCTCTTTAGCCTGAAAAATAGTCATGACAAACTTCTTGGCTTCCAAAACATCCATGAGTAAATTATCAAAGAAATTATACACTTCCTACATTAGCACAGCCAGTTCACATCTCAAATCTTGGCCAGCCTGGTTGGTTGTTCTGTTTGCTGAAACCGAGTTAAAATCATAATGTTTTTGTTGTTATCACAAGCATTTCCCTACTCAAATCTCTCTCTTTCTCCTAACAGGTTTCTCTAAACAACATACTGGAGTCACTCAGCATCTAATAATGAAGACACTTATGTTTCTTCTGTCTCTTTGTTCTTCTCCTTTGAAGTGTTACGAGGATGGGTTTTACTATAGCGCTTTTTATTGTGTTTTGTAGTTTTGTTGTTTTAGACTGAGCTACATCTTCAATGACCTAGTGAGACTTTATACATATATATATATGTATGTGTATATATATATATATATACACACACACACATACATTACCCTTCTCCACATGATAGTTTGACTCAGGTCTTCTCATTGCTTTTTGTATCCCTCTAAAAACAGAGAGTTTAGGTTATTTTTTTCATGTTAGTAATTTCCATCATGAAAGAAATGTGCTGGTGTGTTCACAACTTGTAACATGAGGGAAATTTCAATTATTTATAGTTGCAACATTTACACTGGGAAGTGCCAGAAGACTACTCTTGCTCAGATGGAAAACAGAAAGATAGTCCCCACTCCAGGAGATCTGCAGCCTGCTCATGGGATGAGACATCACGAAAGCAGAAAACATGGGCAGGAGAGCAGATGATACTGGCAAAGAAGTGATTATGAAGAGAAAGGTATATGGTTTTTATCGCCTACTGCTAATCTAAAAGTGCATTTTGTTTTTCCCCCAAGCTGTGTGTGAATTCAAAGGGAATGGCTGGACAGTCACTTTGACACTTTTGCACATCCTGCCCTGCCAAAGGATCCTGCTGAAAACCTCCTCCTGTACCTTGCTCACTGGGCTCTCCTGCCTGAGGTCAATGCAGTGTCCAGGGCAGTAGGAAGGGGGGCAGGACCCTACCAGTGCAAATCCCTAATGAGAATAAAAGGTAACAAGCGCTAATTTTGTCATAATCAGGGGTCTTTAAAAAAAAAAAAAAGTATAACTTTTCATTATTAACTTTGCATTTAAGTAAGGCTATGCGCAAATATCTTCACAGCAACTGCCTTTGTTGCAAAACAGCAGGCAGCCGAAACTGAAACAAGCTTTGAAATTTTTAGGCACGTTGAAGTTTGCTATTTCTAAAAATCCTGTGGTGTTCACTTTGCCTCTTTGCTTGTTTTTAATACTTCTTCAAGCAAGTGTATAAATCTTGTGCCCTTGGTACAGAACCTAAAATGTAACCTGCAGGTGAAGCACGGAAACCATAGGAAAAGTGCCTTTATTACAGTATGACCGTATGTGATCTTACTGTCTGTAGTTGTCATACATCTTTCATGTGAATTAGAGAGGAAGCAGGTATGAAAAGGCTATGAAGTCCGTCAATACTATCTCCTTTCTCCTGGAATAGTAATCAAAGACCAATATGAGAGCAGAATTCAGATTTTTAATTAGAGTAGTGGGTCTGATTTGGGCTTGGACAATGCTGCCCTGTGGTTCTGTGAGGTCAGTTTATGTGTGTTGTGAGTGTTCAGTTATATTCTGGGCCTAGGCATGACTTGTTTCACAGTTAAATTTGTTCAGCTATCTTTTCATTAAAAACTTGCGCTGTGCTTTTGCATTATTTCCTGTGGAGCTGCATTTGATGACACAAATATTATGACTTCAGACCTCAGAATTTCCATAAATAATTAGAGAAGTTACTGAAAAGAAACTTTTTTCTTTTTTTTTTTTTTTTATTTTTTTTGCCAAACAGAGCCAAGAGAGAAAAAGGAAAATCAAATCAAATGACACATCCACAGAACACCAGAAGCCAAAAGCTACAGTGCGTGTCCAGAGAGCAGCATAGAGTTCACGCAGTGCATTGCAGAGACGATGGGGGGCTACGGGTAACCCAGTGGTGTTAAACCACCCGCAGGATAAAACAGTTACAAATGCATACAGACAGTCTTACGGCCTATCCAGCATCCCCCGCTTCCCAGTCTCTCCTAGATCTTCTGTTTCTTTCCCCCCCACCACCATCCCCTTGCCTATAAAACCACAATAATTTCAGTAGCTAGCCAGGTTGTTATATATTTACTGCATCAGAGAACACTCTGTTTTTCACGTTTATTGATCTCAGTGTTTGTTCTGACCCAATGAGTCAGGTCTCTCCCTGCCGGTGCTTGCACCATTGAGCCCTTCTGTTTTTCTCCTGCCTGGAGATGCCCGCCTGGGCTGCATAGCCTCTTACTGCTTGTGCTGTTGGACTGCTAGCGTAGGTCCATCATCAAACTGCTTTTGACTGACCCACGTCAGGTAACACTGGAAGCGAGTTGAGAACAGTGACTCTTCATCTCGTGCTGTTGCTGTTAGGAACAGAAGTGCACCCACAAACACAGTGACAAGCACAGCCTCAGCTGGCCCATAGCATTTGAATTAATGCTAGGGAAAAGTAGGAAAGTACATGGCATTGGAATACATTTCATTCAGTTTAATGCAAACGTCTGCCACTTATTATGCTTAGTGCATAAATGTATATTCATACTCACCTGCCTCCCTGAATAAAGTGCTTTCCTATTTTAGATCCTCACCTGGTTCCCTGCAGACTCAGCTTAACCTTTGCTCCTGTGGATTTGGTGACATTCTCTACTTTTTTTTTTTTTACTTCATGCTCTTCTCCATTACAATCCCTACCAGCTCCACAAGCACATTCAGGTCTACCAGGTTTCTCCTTTCTCAGCTTTGTGCTTCCACTGATGCTGCCTCTGATATCTGGAGAAGTTCTTTCTTGGACACAACAATCCCTTTTTTTTTAATGTTTATAAATATACTCCTTTAAAACTCCGTTACAAAACTGATCCTGTGCTTGTTTGCTTAGAACTAGCACCTCTCTATTCTCATGTATGTCAAAATAGTATGTCCTCTCTTGTTTTTCCGTGTTATAATACAAGATCTTCAGGAATAATGTGTTTCTTCTTTTATGGCTGTGATATAGTACAACGCATGAGCGATTTTAGGAAGCTTTGGCTGAGTTTTGACAAACGGATATATCTGGGGAAAAAAAGACACAGGATTATGCTTAGCTAAGAGTTTTACTAGTTCTTTTACAGATATGCAGGGCTCATGAGCTCTTGTAATTTTTTTCTTATTAATTTTTTGAATAAATGGTACTGTCCCTCCCGACAAATCTCTACTTCAAGGTTGTTCTATGCAGAGAAAATGCTATTTTCTGTGATGGTGTGACTGGATGGATGGATGAGGGGAGAGCGGTCGATGTGGTCTACCTTGACTTCAGCAAGGCGTTTGACACGGTCTCCCACAGCATCCTCCTAGGGAAGCTTAGGAAGAGTGGGTTAGATGAGTGGACAGTGAGATGGATAGAAAACTGGTTGAAGGACAGAGCCCAGAGGGTTGTGATTAGGGGCGTGGAGTCTAGCTGGAGGTCAGTGATGAGCGGTGTTCCCCAGGGGTCAGTACTGGGCCCAGTGCTCTTCAATATATTCATCAATGACCTGGATGAGGGGATAGAGTGCACCCTCAGCAAGTTTGCTGACGACACAAAGCTGGGAGGGGTGGCTGACACCCCAGAAGGCTGTGCCGCCATCCAGAGAGACCTGGACAGGCTGGAGAGCTGGGCGGAGAGGAACCTTATGAAATTTAACAAGGCCAAGTGTAGGGTGCTGCACCTGGGGAGGAATAACCCCCTGCACCAGTACAGGTTGGGAGCTGACCTGCTGGAGAGCAGCTCTGAGGAAAGGGACCTGGGAGTCCTGGTGGACAACAGGATGACCATGAGCCAGCAATGTGCCCTTGTGGCCAAGAAGGCCAATGGCATCCTGGGGTGCATCAAGAAGAGTGTGGCCAGCAGGTGGAGGGAGGTCATCCTCCCCCTCTACTCTGCCTTGGTGAGGCCCCACCTGGAGTACTGTGTCCAGTTCTGGGCTCCCCAGCTCAAGAGGGACAAGGAATTGCTGGAGAGGGTGCAGCATAGGGCTACTAAGATGATTAGGGGACTGGAACACCTCTCCTATGAAGATAGACTAAGGGAATTAGGTCTCTTTAGCCTGGAAAAGAGGCGTCTGAGGGGGGACCTAATTAACACTTATAAATACTTGAAGGGTGGGTGTCAGGAGGATGGGGCCAGGCTCTTTTCAGTGGTGCCCAGTGATAGGACAAGGGGTAACGGGCACAAACTTGAGCATAGGAAGTTCCACCTAAACATGAGGAGGAACTTCTTTACCTTGAGGGTGGCAGAGCACTGGAACAAGCTGCCCAGGGAGGTGGTGGAGTCTCCGTCTCTGGAGACATTCAAAACCCGCCTGGACGCGTTCCTGTGTAACCTGCTCTAAGGTGGCCCTGCTCTGGCAGGGGGGTTGGACTAGATGATCTACTAAGGTCCCTTCCAACCCTATGATTCTATGATTCTATGATTCTATGATTCTATGATTCTATGATTCTATTTCTGTATTCCTTAGGAAACTTCAAGGTTTACTGGAAGCATCCCACCTCAGTGTTACTTTTGCTAACAGGTGTTTTGTTTAATTTTGAGATAAATTGACTGTAAATTCTTTGTGGCATACAAAATATTTCTTTGAGAATCTCAGGTCAGCATACAGCATATGATACAGCATACAGCTGTATCATCAGGAACAATGAGGATGGCCAAGCATTTTACATATCATTGTTATTTGTTGCAAAACAATCCTTAACAAAACCCAAAAATGTTTTGCAATTGTCAACATTTTAAATTTCATAAATTTATATCAGAATTTTGTGTGTTGATATCTTCTGCCTTGGTAACATTTTTACTGACACTTTCAGTGTCAGTTCTTATTGGCAAGAATTCATAATTTTCATAATTCTTTTTGTTAAAAAAATAATGAAGTACATGACAATTCAAAGAAAGATTGGTAAAGAACACAGATAGAATACTATTAAAAAATACAACAGAAAATATTGCACACCTGCAAAAATTCCTGTGTTGCCTCTTGGGAGATAAAATTTTTCTTTTATTAGCAGATGAGAACGGTAACTAAATGAGAAAGAAAAATGTCATGTACTTCAAAGTTTTCTGACTCTTTATTTTTATTATAAAGCTACTGAACATGGTTTTGAGTACATTATTTTGGCTACAGTTTCCACTAACATTTTATTGTTGAAAAGCCATTGTCAGTGTGCTGAGATAAGGCAAAAAAGAACTGGTGATTATTTTTGTTGGCTGTTCCAAAGACTTAGAAAAGGAAATAATATTTCAGGAGTTTCTGAGTGAATACACCAAGCAGGATGAGATGTTTCCTGAATAAGCAGGAATTTGTAGCCCACACCTGCAGAAACTGTCTCTGTGGCTTGGTATAGTTGAGGGCTGAATTTTCTGCTTTTCAGTTTCCCCAGTGAAAGTTCAGCTCCTCCTGTGTTTGGTATTGCAAGTTCTCTGTCTCTGATGGCATGAGGCACCTCTTAATGGAACAGGACATATTGTTTTAGGATTATTAGGTGCACGAGCTGCCTGCTAAAACTTGTTCTAAAGTCAAAACGCCTGCTGAATCAGCTTCAGAGCATTATTGTACTTCTCCTGTAAGTTTTATGCAATGCTGTGTTTTTCCCTTCTTCCTTTTAATGTATTCTGCCTGCATTGTTCCCAAATGGTTTCTTAAATCTGAGCTCATATCAGAGGTTTAAAATATTACAATGAATTAAAATGATAACAATTAGTACAGACATAAGTAGTACATTATTGAATTAAAAAGCAGCAGTTTGATCCTTGGTTCAGTGGTGCAGTTCACTCACAAGTCCAATGCTCTCCAAAGCTTGCCCACTGGCAGCCTTCCCCAGGGAGAAGCCGGGAGAGCTGAGCGAACACTCCCCTCCAGCGCTGCCTTTGGTTCGCAGCCACACAGACCGGCACGGCGGGGGCCAGCCCAGACCTGCATAGAGAAAATGGAAAAAACCCTTTGTCCCTGGCTCAGGGACATGCAGAACTGCTGAACTGGGAAAGGTGGAGCAAGGCTTTTCTGGTTTTCTGTTTCTCTGGCATTCTGCAGGATTTAAAAAACCCCTGCAAGAACACACGTGAATATATGAAATGGCAAAGCTGATGTCATTCTAAGCAGACCAAAGCAATTATGAAATGCTTTCTCACACAGAGAGAAACATTAAACTATGATAGGACAGGAAGAAGTGGTGTCAAGTTATGCCAGGGGAGGTTTAGATTGCATATTAGGAAAAATTTCTTTACTGAAAGGATTATCAAACATTAGAACAGGCTGCCCAGGGAAGTGGTGGAATCGCCATCCCTGGAGGTATTTAAAAGATGGGTAGACGTGGTGCTTAAGGACATGGTTTAGTGGTGGTTTTGGCAGTGTCAGATTAATGGTTGGACTCAAAGATCTCAAAGGTCCCTTCCAACCTAGACAATTCTATGGTTCTGTGCTTAAAAATTTAAGTAGAAGCAGGGAGCAGAAGTAAGGGCTCCCTTTCTAAAAATATGATCTCAGGTCTTCAAAGATATTTAGGCCCTTTACTTAAATCTCACTTAATGGGTATTTGGCACCTAAATACCACTGAGAATTTGAGCCATGATCAATACTCCCTTAATCACCCACAAAATCTTCAGCCTGTTTAGAGAAACAATATCTCTGAAAGTCCTCATTCAGGTTCCTGTGCCAGGTTTAATGCCACCATAAAGCTACAGAGGGTTTTCAAGTGTCTAAAAGCTTCAGATGTCAAAGCCAAAATTACATTTTATATGACTCACAGACCAATACATCACTTTTTTTTTCAGTGCTGTTATTTCCTGAACAACCCTACTAAAGCAGAATTGCATTGGGAAGAATGAGATACAAAGCCAGTGGAGAGGTTATATATTGTAAATAGGAAGGATATGTTTTTTATTTTAAGTGTAGTCTGTTATTTTTTTAATAATCCCTATGTATACAAGTTCAGCATACTCCTTTTATTGGTTTCACATACTTATTACTGAGAACTTCTTTTCTTCTACAATTTATATTAAATTCTGGGGAAACAAGTTGTCTTTGAAAAGCACCTGGAAGTTTAATAGTTTGTGACTTTTAAGCTCCAAGCCACTCAGAAATGAAGCAGCAACTCATTACAAGCACTTGTCGCTTTTCTGTCTTGTCTGAAGTTTCTATTCTCTTGAGTGACTTTTAACAGCATTAAATCAACACCATCTACTCAAGAGTTGCCAGTCTAGTACTTTTTTGCCAGATGATCTTTCTTTTAATCTGATTCTGTGGAAAGCAGCAGGGTATTCCAGCTCTACAATTTATCTGCAATAACAACAATCAAAGCTGTTATTTTCCTTATTCTGTAACAGAGCTCTGCTTTATCTCATATTGTGGAATTTTCCTTCCCTAACTGGCAGCAGCAGCTCAGGACAAAAGCTTTGACAATGACAGAAAGGCAGAGGAGAATGGCCACTTCTGATGGCATCCCCTGAATGTGCTGACTGTAACATCAGAGAAAAATAATACTCTATGATAACAAATTTGTGGCCATCTAGCACCTGACATTTGGCAATCTCCTCAACATTTTGGTCAATCAGAACTTGGTGGTAGTGGCAGGGCTCTGTTTCTTTTACTTAAAATCAGCTAAAGGAAAATCCTCTAAACCATAGATTTATTGTAGCAAGCTGAATTTTTGTGTGCAATGGCACCAGAGGCTGTGCACAAGCCAGGACTTGAGGACATCAATAGTCAAGGTAAGAATAGCTGTAGTAAATTAAAATACTTCTTTTCATAGCTGGCTGTTCTCCCTCTCTGCTGTGGTTACTGCCCACAAGGGTAGATGCAATAGGACAGAGCTTAGTTTTGCACTTCGCAGCTCCAGTTCCAATTTCAGGGTATTATTTAAAGTCACTGATGAGAAGCTATAGAAAACCCCTAAACCCACACTAACATCGTGGATGGGAGCTGTGACTCTGCCACCCTGACACAGGTATAACAGAATTCTAGAGAAATGGGAGAGCAGACTTCTCAGGGTAACAAGGTCTTCGGCAGATACAGATAGCTTTGACGTATTCCAAAAACTGTCTGTTCTGGGCATCATGGGTGGAAAGAGTTAGACTGCTGGCTGGGGTTTACAACCATGAGCTAGTCTTGTGAAATTTCATCCCAACTGAGGGTGGTTTAGCCAGCCAGCCAGCTAGGAGGAAAGGCTGAAGGCAGAGAGAAATTCTTACTTCTCTTCCAGCTTTCAGCAGCTCAGGAAACTTCTAAAGCTGGTGTTTGTGAAAGACTGGTATTCACAAGCTGAAGGGCTTCAATGCTCTAGCTGCCACTTTGAGTTTGGATACTGTCTTGTAGTTCTCTTTAAAAATTCAACTGAAAGGCAAGTTATCAGTGTTGTTGTCCATCTCTTCTATAACAAATGGCTTTCAGAGGAGACACAAAACTGGTTTCTCTGCCCTCTTTATCTGGAGGAGGGTCAAACGTACATCTCATATCCAAGAAGTTGTACTTTCACTTCCTGGTTTAAGGCAAGGATGACAGAAGTTTATTCACCACCTTTCTGTTGAATCTCTGCCATTGTGCAGAAGGCAAAACAAGACTGAGAGGGCCAGAGAGGGAGAAGAGGGTAAACAACTGGGAATGTAACTCACAGCCCCACAATACACAGGCTTGTCCAGGAAGAGGTCAGTTTACATGTTGCATCTGTATTTTATTTGTGGATTCTTCAATGCAAAAATGCATAAACAATCCTTGGGTCAGGGAGCAGAGCCCATGGGAGGGACCACATCAGATCAGTGAAGAATCTATTTGTGTTCCCTTTGTTTACAGTTTCCATGGCTTCTGAATCTTGTGCTCTTTCTACAGATATTAAGGCTACAAGGTATATTGTGTGGTGAAGTCAATACAGCTTGCCTACAGCATGAGCCAGACAAAAGCTATGAGATCAAGACAGTGCACCCATGAGCACACTAATTTACTTTTTCTCATCAGTAGGTAGTAAGATGTACTGTGACTTCTGCATGATTTTAGCATTACATATACCCCCAAAGCTTTTCAGAACCCGAGAACTAGCTGTCACATCAAAATCCATGCTGGACAACATTCTCCTAGTGTTAAATCAAAGCTGTTCATAGTTAAAACCAGCATGAAGTTGTCTTAATAATGTGCTAACTCGCCTCTTCTTGGGAAAGTTTCTATTTGGAAATCTGCATAATCCATGAGGACCTCCCCACTGTGTGTATGAACTATGTGATCACTATGACTTCAAGGCCAGCAATTTGCAGCACCAGAGGACAATAATTCCTTGCTTTCCAGTGTCAGGTATTCACCCCAAAGACCATTGTGGCAGTGACACAAGTATCTGATAAACCAGGAATAGGCTTTTCAAATCTCACAGTCACAAAGTAGAAACAAGGACAGCCTAGTAACAGCAGTCTTCTCTTTGCAAACTGGCCCTAGAATTTGTCTACAGATTATGATGTTGGTTACAAAGTCATTGCTAGCTCTGCAAAGTGGTACCAGAATAAGCATTGCAGTTAATAATAAGGTACAAACCACCTCTAATGCATTCTCTTCAACTATGTCATTGTTAAACTTTGTGTGCTTGGAACAAATATTTTCTGTGGCCGGAGCGCATTTGCTGCACATGCTCTTCAAAGCTCCTAAATGCTTGAACTCTCAGATTTTTACACCCAACTTGTGTAAGCATGTGATCATTTCATGTTAATTGATGCAGCGTTGTCCCTCTGTGTGATCAACATCTGAACTTTAAGTTTAGTTATATGCCCAACTGATTTATGTAGGGTTTTTAGTTATCACTCACTTTGGCAGAGGTGCTTGCATTCCACATAGCACCCACATCTGAGGCTTCTTCTTCTCAGGAACTGATGGAAGAAGACTGGCACCTCTTAATGGCGAAATAGCCACCTAAAGCTCTGAATTGCTGAGCTCTTTCCAGTGGTTGTCAAGATTACCTTTTATGTCTCATTTTCTCATTTAAATGACTCACTTAAGTGATTAAAGTCAGGCAGGATGAACCCAGGCCTAAGTGTATTTTTGGATAACATCTTGATCACTACTAACTACCAACTAGTTACTAACAATGTCTCAGTTATTAAGCTAGTGACATGTAGCTGAATTGTCTAATTGTATCTGTACACAAAGATTATAGTATTTTAAACAGGGTGACAGTTCTCCTTCAGGCTCTTATGGACATCTGTGGATTTTCTCCATAATATATTTTCAGCTGTTTAAGTAATAGAATTGGTGGTATTGTTGGTTTGAAAGACTGAATCTGTAATCTAGCACAGACTGCATTATGTAAGTAAATACTTAATGAGCTTTTGAAATTAAGGGAGGAGGTATAATTTAACATAAAATTATTTGAACACAGCAAAATTCTGATTTACTATGATCTCATGGAAGAAACAATGTTTCTCTCTCGTACTTTATATATTTGAGGCATTATGCCCATGGCAAACTAAAGAACAACATGACCTTTCTATAGAAAATTATAATTAAAACATGCCTGAGTTTTGCTATTCTTCAATGATTGTCATTTAGTTGAGTGGCTGATGTACAATAAAGCGTGCTATTGAATTGCTGTCAGTGAGAATTCAGCTCATCACAGCCTCAGAACTAGGATTCAGGGAAAATCTCTGAGTGCGCCTTCTGGGCTGGCACTACGTTATCCATAAGGCAGGTAGCTTGGGGTTCTCCTGATATGATACATCCCTTCTTCAGAAAAGACCAGACGCAAAATGGTTTCTGCAACCATAAAAGAAGACGTCTGTTTGAGCAAAATGAGAACATGTCACTTCACAGGTGCATTCCCATGGTGAACTACAGCTAAGCACCATGGAGCATTGAAGCAGGTTGTAATTTTAATGATCTCCAAATAAAGGAGGTGAAGTTTGTTAAAAATCTGTTCAAATCATTAAACTGTGGCCCATGTTCTCAATTAATCTCTAAAACCTCAATCTTTGTCTATGACAAGACCAGGTCCTAATTTTAACCCTTCTTAAAAAAAAAATCAAATTTCCTGCTCCCCCTACAATTGTATCAAAGGGCTGTAGTGAAATGACCACCAAAATTAATTCTTTAAAAAGAAGGGGAATGAAGACCTTGGTGTCCTTACTGTTTTCTACTGGGCACTATGAAGCATTTATTAGCATGTTATCTCTTTTAGATACCATTTTGAGGGTGTTGCACTCCTAGTATATTAAGAGTACAGTACAGTGATCCTAGATACTGATGCGAGGGTGCTTTCAGAGAAAGGTTTGCTACATTTTTTATGTGACCTATCCCTTATCCAGGAAAAAAGTTCAAGGATAATTCTATACATAGGCAAATCAATGCATACGGGGAAATCTAAATTTCAGTTAAATCCTTTTTCTGCTGTTTACAACTGTTACTTCAAGTACTTATACATAGAGTTAAGATATTCAGCCGTTTTACAGGAGAACTTAACGCTATTTTGAATTTGTTGTTGTTTCAATATCAACTGCAATTACTTCAAGAGAAAATAAAATTTCAACTTCAGGTAATAATTAATAACTTTGACTCATCTCATCCATATTGATATAATCCACATGAGGTGACCATACTGCAGATACTGTGTGATGTGGGCAGTTGCTTCCAAGCTGAAATTTAGACTTCTGCATGCTGTGTTTATAGCTGGCTTTTTTATAATGGGAAGCTCTGATGAGTTCTGTAAAGCCAAGGAAGGGAGTGGCATCTGTTATTGCTTGTTTACTGCATCTAGCTTTTATAGCACCCTACCGTTTCAGTAGTTTCATGGAAAGACAAAAATATACCTCCCTCAGACTTGGCTGGATTCAAAATTAGCTGCTGTTATTCTTTCATTAGCTCAGCTCTTCTTGCTAGCATTTTCACATCATGAAGGGGGCCTGATATTGCACATGTAGGGTTGTAATTTCTGTCAACTTGGTGATTACGCTGCCTTTGTGGTAAGTTCTCAACATCTTCTGAGTTTTAAACTGTCTTCTGCTTCATCTAACTCATGTCTTATTTCTTTGATTTCAGCAAGCAATAAAAGTTTCAGTTCTGATTCAAATCTCACTTCTTATGAAGCTTCTCTGTTTTCAAAATAGCCTTTCTAAACACAACTTATTTTTAAAAGTGTCCTTAAATTTAAACTACCATCCCAAAAGGCTCTGCATCCTATTAATAGCTCTTGGAGAGAGAGTTCTTGTCTTTCTGAATTTGGCACAGAATTGGTGTGAGTATTGTCAGATAACAACTTCCCCAATTAACATAAATAGCATATGCTCAAATAGCTATTGTTCCTAGTAAAGAACCCACCAAGGTCACTTGAGTTTTTGGATGCATGAGATATTTCACTCATCATCCAGCATGGGTATCTGGAAGTTGTTATTTCCAGTTTTATTAACGTAAACAGTATTGGCAATCACAGTTCTGAAAAGGGGTTTGTCATCTTATGCATTTCAAGGAAAAGGCATGATTACTGCACTGAATCGAAACAGCTAGCTGAAAGTAAACATCAGGTTGTGTAAAACATTTCCCCACCATTACTGTTTTCCTCTAAGTCTCTAGACAACTATTGGTATATGAAGATATTTAATCTATAGATAACTTTTCATAGGTTTAACCCAAGAGGGTTTGGGGTTTTTTTTTCTTGGAAAAGAGGGATGTGGAAAGGATGTTCGTTACTGATTCATTTTATTGTTCTGATAACACACCCCTGCATTGTTCTTTTCTCTTCAGACATAATGCCCTGACATTACTTTTGATAGAGCACCGTATCTTTCTAAAACATATATTGCATTCAAACCTTTTTTTTCTAAGATAGCAATCATGTCTTAAAAACAAATGTTTGGTACTAGAGGAAGGAGTGCTGTTGGTTAAAGAGGCTGTTTCAAATGTTGGTGAAGTGGATGTAAGCCTTCTACGGGAGTTTTACACTTTTAATTTAGATTTCTAGTATATACTTCATATATTAAAAATGTAACTCTTGGTAGCCAGTGAATATATTTATAAGAACATAATATAAAACACTGTAGAAAAGTGAAGATGAGAGAAATGACTTAATTTTAGTCATTTTACACGTGTGTAGACTTTGTACTATCGCTTAGAAATGCTACATCCTGGAACTGGTCTTAGACAAGCAAATGACAGAAAACAAAAACCCAATGGAATTTCTTTAATTAGTTTGAATTTATTCCTTAGTAAAAAAAGCAGATAAAACTAAGAGCATCTTGGTACAAAATTATTGTCTTGAAAAAAGTAGGTGTGGAGGAACATTTATAGCAACCTGACTTTCTGAGAATAAATCATAAAAATACTATTATTATCCATTTCTGTGCCAATCTTGAGTCCCCTCCTCCTGCTAGTGCTTTGTTAAGACTGTACTGACAGATAAACAAATTCCTAGGAGCAGTTTGCAAAAGGACATGACTTTGACATGTTAAGGTCTTCATTCCACTAACCCTATTATCAGGCTGCCTGCCTGCTCTTAATTGCTACTTAACTGATTTAGAAGGAATATGTTGGTTCTCTACTGACTAGGATTCTGAAAGTATTAAACCAGACTGATAACACTATAGATGGTAACTGAAAAGTAGAAGATCCAATTGAGAATTGACATCAAGCACATTTGCATCTCCTGGAGCCAAACTGAAGCAAATGGTTCTTTCATACACGAAAACGTAGTTAGAGAATCTTATTCTCTTGTTTTCCTGCCTACTCTCACCTCCTGTGTCAGTTTTGATACTCAAGATTTTTTAGAGATAATATTTTTCTGGTTTTTTGACACATGGAGGTGGTACCTCTCTCTGATATGGGGGAGTTATAGCTCACATTGTTGTTACTCATATTTATATAAGAAACTTGGCCCTTGTAGTACACAATGGTATGTATAATCTCCTCCACATACACAGTCCTGGGAAATGATGCATCAAACAACACCTACTTCAGGTATTTCTTTCACAATCAATATCCATTATTTCTCGTCACACACTTGGATGTTTTTGTTTGCAGTAACGCTGGTCATTGTATATGAGTAAAGAGGAATAATTTCACATTCTTTGTAAATTCACTACTTATGTGCATTAGTCACATATGATCATTAAAAAATACCCCTGCTGTATTTTTCTCAAGTTGCCCAGCAATGTTTTCAGTTTCAGAGTGCTGCCTGTGTTATAAATGGGTATTTTGTTTCCTAATGTAACAGAACACAAACGTGTAATTAAGAGTGAGGAGAACAATTTCTGCAGCTTATCCTTGGACAGGTTTCTACTCATTTAATTCGTTATTGCAGTTGTTGGAATACAGTATTCAAACACAGCTCAGCCTGTGTCTTGCTCAAAAACTTCCGGACAGTGCTGGAGTGGCGGCTGAAGCTATGCACTGTTTCTGCTCTCTGTAACGGCCTGATGCTCCTAGAAACCTGAGCAGGGTCTTGCAGCAGGGACAGCAAATGGCACTGTATGCACAAATTACCCCTTCCCAGAGGCGAATCTTTTATTTCTATGATAAAAAGATCTTTTATCAATATTTGGATTAGTCCAAACCCAATTATTCTTTTTACTTCTTTTATTTAGAATAGAACAGCAACCAAAATCTTCACGTTTCCTCACCTGCTAACTGTACAATCTGAAAACAGTTTACAAAGTATCATGAAAACACCAGCATATGAAGGAAGGATTGTTATGAACTCAGATTAGTTGTCACATGTATGTTTGCTTTAAAAGTACAAATGCTACACTCCTCTCTCACCCTCAGTTCCCCTCCACCCTCTGCACTTTCCCCCGTGCCTTCTTATTTAGAAGAGAATGCATTAATCGACATTAAAAAAAAAAAAAAAGAGTAGCCTTTATTTCCTGTGATTTTCTGCAATTTTCCTTTAGATTCAAACCTCTAAATTATATAGGGAAATATGGTGCCACATTCACATGCAAACTATTTTTAGAGAACATGAATAATTACACCAGATGGTTGTTTAATTCTCTTGGCATTATCTCTACTGTACATTTATAGCTTAAAGTAATATTTCCTTACACTTTCCAATATCCGTGGAAGGTCATGGGTAAGTCCCGTTTCATTATTTACATCTGAACCCTTTTGTAGACATATTTCAATGCTACAGCTGTTGGAGGGCTACAGAGATGCTGATCTGCAGACTTCTTAGTAAACTATTCAGCTGTTAGAGCCAAAGAAGTATGTTCATAAGAAAACATTACATCTTTGACAGCAGATTGTTGTTAGTATTTTATATACAAAGGAGCACTACTTATTCTATGATTGCCTTCATTTAATCTTTGGAGATTTACTAAAATTACCCCTTTCAATTGCCTCTTCATTTTATGCAGCAGTGAAAACAGGAGAGGTGTTTCTTCACATTCTGCGTACCTTGACTGCTTTGTGAGATGCGGAGGAAATTTCCGCAGTTCAGTCTGTTCGGTTGCTTAGTGAAATTACCTAGGCAATTACGCCCTTCCAAATTCTTAAACATTTGGACCTGTGTAAAAGATTTATTCTTTAGGTGTTATTTCTGAAAGCCACAGATTGTTATGTGTCAAAGTTAATTCAACTGAAGTAGAAAGCTTAAAAGCACATATTCTCAGGGAGTATCTGGCAGTAGACTGTGGAGGATGAAAATTTTGTATCAGGAGAACTTTTGACGTATATTTTTGTTCTGCTCTGGAACAGAAATATAATCTTTCAAACACTTACATGGGAATGGAAACATATCGAAGTATCTGGCTTTTACTCAAGTAGTTCTGTTTAATAAGTGTATTTATAAACCATGATGCTTATAGAGCTCGCCTTAGTCATGCTAGCCATCTGCTGTGTTTAATTCCTAAATTTTTGATCCAGAATCTCTCTGGAGAAGGCAGAATAAGCCTTTACTTTTGTCCCTATGTGTAAGACTAGAGTCCTAGCTGTGGGTTATAGAAACATTTCAGCTCTAATGAATATGATGGTGTATTTTCATTTTGCTANAAGGGAAGGGAAGGGAAGGGAAGGGTCATTCAGCACCATTCAAGTCATTCAGCACCACTTTGCTGGAGTTGTGTCAATATAAAGTCTCATATTTTCAGATGATTTATGCATTTGAGATTATAATCATTATTACTTTGTCATTTCCTAAACACTTGTGTACAAGGACTGCTCTATGTAACAGGAATCTGATTAATTACATAGTTTGTATACTAGGTGTCAGGAAATTAAAATGTGTGGTATTGTTCCTGGTTTACAATATACCTTTTTTTTCTTATGAACAGCATGTAACTGAGGTGTNAAATTACCTAGGCAATTACACCCTTCCAAATTCTTAAACATTTGGACCTGTGTAAAAGATTTATTCTTTAGGTGTTATTTCTGAAAGCCACAGATTGTTATGTGTCAAAGTTAATTCAACTGAAGTAGAAAGCTTAAAAGCACATATTCTCAGGGAGTATCTGGCAGTAGACTGTGGAGGATGAAAATTTTGTATCAGGAGAACTTTTGACGTATATTTTTGTTCTGCTCTGGAACAGAAATATAATCTTTCAAACACTTACATGGGAATGGAAACATATCGAAGTATCTGGCTTTTACTCAAGTAGTTCTGTTTAATAAGTGTATTTATAAACCATGATGCTTATAGAGCTCGCCTTAGTCATGCTAGCCATCTGCTGTGTTTAATTCCTAAATTTTTGATCCAGAATCTCTCTGGAGAAGGCAGAATAAGCCTTTACTTTTGTCCCTATGTGTAAGACTAGAGTCCTAGCTGTGGGTTATAGAAACATTTCAGCTCTAATGAATATGATGGTGTATTTTCATTTTGCTAGAAATGTTCTGATTGGCTCAGCTAAGGCTCTGCAATGGAGGCATGTGAGAAACTAGAGAAATCCTGGTGATTTTTGACTCTTCTGCAACTGGAAATGTCTGAACAACCTGGTAATTGTCTCCCACTTAGAAAAACTTGGCCTTATTCAGCATTAAAAAATGCATTAGACTGATTTCTCCTTCTATATATTTCTGTACACCTGCAATGTTATGAGAAAGAAGCAAAAAATTTTGCACTCCATGCAGAAATTGACCTTTTATTATCCTCACCCAGAACAGGGTGTCTGGGCTGTGAAAAGANTGTTCCTGGTTTACAATATACCTTTTTTTCTTATGAACAGCATGTAACTGAGGTGTGTGTAACTATTAACAGGTAACTCAGGACACATGGATGAAAGCATTAGCTCATGTCCAGCTTTTATTGCAAAAGAGCACTGAGACTAGATTTGAGTTATGCTAGTTTATCTGTACGATGTATTGTCCTCATGGCATTATATCTCCCTGTCTGAGTTACTGGACACGTGTCCCTTTCTATATAGTTATTGAGCCCAGTGGGAGGATAAATCAAAACGCTCAAGCAAATTCAGTGAAGGTGCAGTCTCCAGGAGACTGGAGCATTCTCTGGACAAGAAGGCAGCAGTGGGCACTTCTTTCGTGGACAGAAAAGTTTTGGGACAAGTCAAGGAAAAATTCTGCAGGTGAATGCTAGCTATGTAAATTTACTACCCGACCTCACTTTCACTTTCTGTGCATGTAAGACATGAGCACAGTTCCTCTAAGTTCTTTTTCTTATCTTGATAGGGAGGCATTGCTTCCATGCTAACCTAGAATAACTTCTTGGCTCCCATCAAACCTGTGTAGTTTATGCACTTGAGAAATATTAGAAAGAGAAAAGACAAAATGTGACAACATAACTCAAGCTCATCAATTCTGAACTAATCATAAATATACCAAGAAAGTGTGACATGTTGATGCAAAAGGACCTTATTTTTGGCATATGGAGAAGAGAAATGAAGGACTCAGTCACAAATGTTGATGTGCAACACAGAAAACAAACTGCTGCTAGAAAATTATACCTGTCTCTTAAATGATAAATTCTCACCATCACTCAAAGCTAAAAGAAATTCCACGTCTTTGTCATTACAGTTCCTACACATATGACTGTTTTATAACCTTATCTAAGAGAAGCTGTCATTTTAAACAGAAACATGACTTATCCAGATACATTATCTAATTAAGTTTGTAACTGCAATATAAACCACAATGTAGAAGGGAGAAATATGAGCTAAAACGCAGAGTTAATTGGTGTTTGGAGCTCTAAGATAATACAGTTAGACTGTTCACAGAGTTGTTTTAGCTTGCTGAGAGCTAGCAAAAACCTCCATGCTGTACATTGTGGTCTGCACTGTCAGGTCAGATGTGAATATCCTGTACATAGAAACCACTACTGGAACTGTAATAACCCTTTTTTTTCATCAAAATTATGAACTGTCAACAAACATCAAACTTGACTTTTAAATCTTTTTCAGCACTCGTTAGCAGAATTGTCAGGAGTTGGATAAGCATCAGTGCTGATATATTATAATAGAAGAGTAATGAAGAGTGATTTGCAGGCTTCCTTTTTTTGTGTGTAGACATAGAACTAGCAAAACAGATTTTAGCAAATAAATTTTGAAGGTGCTGGAAAAATTATTACCAGAGCCATATCACCTCAGCATTACTGACAATCGTGCTCATCACTGTGTTCCAGTAGAACAACTCTCTCCACTTAAGTTTGACCAGGAATATATTGTGATGAAAACACATTTGGCAGCAACACCTGAAAGACTAAGTCTTGTAGTCTCTTAGGGTGGGCAACTCCTGATAAGTGGTCTATTTGTGTCCCTCTTTTAATAGTGCTACTGCCGAAGTTGAAATATTACAATCAGTGCTGTCTACCTGATTGCAGTCCATCACCTTGAGACTCTTTATCTGGAGGCAGAATCCTCTGATGGCAGATCTCTGTCTTCACCTAGAGAAGAGTCATTCCTCTGCCTCCTATGGTTTTTTTACTATTACATCAGCTCCAAGAAACATTCCTGTTTGTCATTGTATTTGAGAAGTTCAGGCACAGAGCTTTCCTACAAGCACTCCATTGTGCACATTGATCCTACTTTCTGCTTAACTATGGAGAACTATCTCAAAATAAATTGGGAAGTGGCTATATGGTAGCTTAATGCTGAAGGTTGAAAGTGCTGTAAATGTGTCATGGCACAGGAATATTATTGCCTAACAGTAAACAACAGAGCTTAAAAGACACTATAATTCTCTTCTCATAAAGCAACTTTAATCATAGTTTTATTGTACCTTCAGCGTTTATTAAGGCAATAATGCAATTATTAATAATTTAAGCATGACTTTATAGTAAAAGCTGTAATATCAGGTGTACTGCCACCAGAGTCACCTAGTTCAAATGGAGTCTACATTTCCCACAGTAGGAAGATAGATATGCAGTATCCTAAAATTGTCAAAGTTAGTAGAGCCGCAAGTTATTTTCTATAGATAGGGCCAAATTCAACTCTCCATATTGCTCCAGACAACTTAGGAAAAGCTTCAAATAGATATATCAAATTAGGAATTGGACCAAATGGTACTGTGGGCAGGTGTCACTATCTTTTTTTAAAGGGATTTATTCAGCTTTCCTAAAGTTCATTTGAACAAAATCTGTCAATCTGCCTTGTAGGTAGTATCTGACAATTTGATGGATGGATCATATTTCCTGATATTAGTAGAAAAGGAGAACACCTCTTTCTGCAGAAAAGATAAGATTTGTGTGGAAAGTACCTTTTGCCTTTGTCAAGGCAATTGAAACATTACTATAATAATAATACATAATGCTAGACCAGAGACAAGAGATTAAAAAGTTCATCCTTGACCTGAAGGTAGTGCGGCATTCTGCGTGAAAGGGATTGATGTTTTGATTTCAGTACTGATTAGACTGGGATCTGCACTGCAAACAAACCAGAAATAGTCACACAAACATACTGCTGGCAGTGCCAACAAAACAGAGGAGTAGTGAACTGGCAGAAGCAGTTTAGAAGCACCTCTTCTCATTTCAGCTGCAGGATGCTGAAGGAATTTTTCATCGTTCTCATTTTCTCTCATCATAATGGAACACCAAAAATGTTGCAATAGGGGATTATATTAATAACCCACACTGACTCCAGTACTGACCAGTGCAATCGGGATCCTCTGCAGAAACAGTTATGGAATAAAGTAGTAAAATCCTCTTCCTCGTAGATACTACTGTATTACTTCTGGGACATCTTTCTCTGGAAATGGCAACACATGACCTTGCATAATCACTTCTAATTTTAAATTATTTCACTAGTTTAGCCCTGAGACAGAAACCTGCTTTTTAAAGGAATACAAAGTATTCTAAAAATGTAACAGAGGACTTTCTAACTTTATCAAGGATTAAAAGGAATAAATGATCTAACCAGGCTTTATCTGTGTGCCTGATTTCTTCTGTGAGTCTCTCGTGCCTGCAGCACAGTCCTAAAGTCAGCAAGGATCCAGCAATGAGTGCCCAACAAATGTGCAGATAGGTTCAGCAGCAGAACTTTTTTACATTGCAGGACTATCTCAGATTATTGCCGAATTTCTCCAAATCTCAGCAGGCCATCTGCAAGGGTCAGTTAAGCCAAACAAACTATCATCCCAACTGATAATATTTTTTTTCTATAATATCATGTCTGGTCTCTCTCAAGGCCTGATAAAGAGGCATACTCATTGTCCTCCTTTACGGGTTTGCATGATGAACATGCAGCTTTCTGAAAAAAGTTGGATGCTTAAATCTGTGATGAGAAGATGCAATCTGGAAAGATCCATTTGTCTGCCAGGATATGCTGTACTGCACCTGTAACTAGGCAGATTTACAGTCAAAAACACACTCAGACTGGTGAAGCCTCACTGGTAGAGTGGAGCATTTCAAAGGCATCTTTAAATGGAATGAAAAAAAGGAATTTCTGTGAAACAAAACTATATTCCTGTAGGAAACAGGAGTTAAGAAATGAGCAGTTGGTTTAATTAAATCAGTCATCAGGCCTGGAGATTGTAGAAAGCTTTGGGGGAGAATATGCACTTACTGGTGTGATTCTACCTAAGAAAGAAAATTTAAAATCAATACAGTCATTTCAGTTTGTATTTACTTCAGAGACGGGAAGCCAAGGAACGATATGATTGGAGTCCACTTAGAGAAAACATACCAGAAGATAGTTTCACATGACTGTTGCTAACCAGAAAATCCCAGGAAGCAAAGGTGATGACTTTACTTCATGATCACATTATTGTCTGGTTTATCTGTACCTGTTTCCAAATACAGTTAGGAAATCATTAAAGAATTCTATTTTCTCTTCTTCATCTTATGATTTAAGTGTTGTCCAGTTATATCAGAGAGACTGCAAATTCCCTCTGTGGATGGTGATGAAGACTGACCCTGAAGGTTTGGAATTTGCCTATTAACTTCCAATGCCTATCAATCACAGGTGCCAGTCCCAGGGAGGCATCTTCCTGACTGGCGTTAAGCATGGCAGGACAGTGAGTAAAGAAGCTAAACCTGAGATGTTATCGAGCACACCATGCTGAGAACAAGGGAAGAGGACAGTCATGATGGTCCAGAGGCTGTGGCACACTATGCATCGCCAGTATCTCCTCCTGAGACTCCTCTGAAATCCCAGCGTTGCACTGAAAGCTCTTCCCACTTGACACATTCTTCCCCTGACGACACAGCAATGCTGTTTGCACGGCTTTTTTGATGAAGTTCAAGTATCTGAAGACAGTGGAATCGTAAGAAATACAGACTACATATATCTATATACACGTTTAAAGAGGAATCTATTAGAGAATCAAGTATGTTGAATCCTACTTCATGTCAAATGAAACTGGAAGGGGTGAAATGAATAATGCCCTGAGATGTCCAATCTTCTCTCCTCCTAGGCTTTATCTCCTTTTCTCATTAGCAGCTAAACGGGACACAAATAAGTTAAAATATACTCAGTTTACAAAACACCACATTAACACGCTACATTGTAAACTGAGTCTGTTCAGATGTTGCTGTATATCCTGTCTGAAATGGCGCAGTAATCCTTCCGGCCTCCAAAGGTTAATTGGACAAAAATGCCTTATAACACATCATTAGTGCCAAGATTGCATTTAAGCCAAAAAGAAATTAATTTGAACTTCCCAAACTGACCACTGCCAAGAAGTCATTCACTTTTTATGAAAGAGGTAGCACTGTGTGTTTGGTTACGTGATTAAAGGCTCATCTCCACAAACACTAAGACGCAGAGAGGCATGATGGCACGTGAGGGAATCCCAATAACCTCATCAGAGAAACAAGTCTCTGCCCTGTCTCCTCCCAGGGCCACCAGAGGACAGTTGTCAATGCTCTGGGGGTCACACCCATCACCATTAGTCAAAGGGAGAGGCTTTCTGGATCACTTCACAGGCTGATGGAGGTTACTGCCTGCCAGGTTTTGGGGTTATTGTAGGATACTGGGGAAGAGCATTTTGGAATTATACAATACTTCTATACGAGATGTTTAGGGGAAGAATGAAAGGCAGAGAAATGGAGGGATCAGCACGCTTTGCAGAGGAACAAGCATGGAACAGAAGGATAAGGATAAAAGGTGCCAGCTGCACGTTAGTTGGTCAGCATATTTGTCTGGCCATGCCCTGTGCCTTATGGTTGCAGCCTGTCCTTTACCCTCATCAAACTCCATTTCTAAATATTTTGCCAGGTGAGGGACTCTATATTCAGTGTGCACAGGTGTGGGAGAGGTCTCTGAGTGCCTGCACATGGAGTCAGACCCCAGGTCAGAGGTCCCGTGTGTCTGTGGTGAAACAACTGGAGAGAGCACGCACGCATCCTACATGGGTGTGTATATTGAAGTATGACTGCTAGCAAACATCAAGCTGAAGGAGCCGGTGGATAGGGTAAGTGGTATGGTACCCTGGTTTTAGAGTGATCGTAGGTCTGGACCAAATAGCAGACAGATGAGTAACTGAGAGTTGGCTCCTGGAGGCAGGAAGGGGGATCCAAACCAGCTACTGGAGAGACCACGAGGACTGGCGGACAGCTACTGCTGAGGTCCTGAGGTCCTAACAATGAGCCAGCTACTGGGAAGACCTCTTGGTATGTATGTGTGTGCACGAGGAAACTGGGAGACCATGAGTTCCAGGAGTGAGCTAATAGGTAGATCGTCAAAGGACACATACTGAAGGATTTATAGTACTTATATATGGTGGTGAGGGGGCTGGTTGTCATGGGTGTGCAAAGGCAGGGGGCTTTCTGTATCAATAACTGCTGTTGGGTTGCAGACTTCAGGGACTCTTGTGTCCAGGTGCCAACAACTAGGGAGATCTGGGATCCAGGGACAGCTACTGGAAAACTATTTGTCTAAGACTGGAGGGATACACATTGTGTACGACTACATCTGTGTGTACATATATGTATGTATGCATGTAAATTTGCACATGTGTGTTCATGTACATGCTCAGCCTTACTGTGGTTGGACATGGAGATGTGGAGCCAAGGCAGCCCCACCACTGTTTGGCTACTGGATTTGGCAAGTCCTAATGTCTGAAGCTGACAAGCAACTAAAAAGGACTCTGCTGCTAAGAACTTTAGTGCCTCTGAGACCATCACAGATTACTTCAAGTGGGTATTGGCCAAGTTTAACTAAGATAGTTCTGGAACAAAATAAAAATCAAAATAAAAGAAAGAGTGATTTATTATACTGTTCCACTGAGACAGAATATATAAATTCTCCTGTCTCTCTAATGAATGTTAAATTGGCACATGAGATCAAGAGCAATACATTTTCTACCGAAGAACAAAGCCTGCACTATCAGCAAATAGAAAAATATCTTTCTGCTAGCATCATACAGTGTTTTATCTGAGCATTGTACAGTCCCCTGTGGTGAGTTGTTGTAGCACTGAATGTTTTGGAGCAAAAAAAGGCCTAGAAATGGAAGTTGAGGGTTACTATTTTGCAACTACAGTATTGGGGTTCTGTGCAAATTGTGTGCATTATCATCATCAATGTCATGCAATTTCGATAGGTCATCATGTGTCCTTGTTACACTCTGTGCCAAAATAATAAATGGAAAAAAAAGTAGAAAATTGCACCAAATTAATATATTCTTGTGACAAAATAGTGATGAGAACGGAATCATTCACAAGACAAACAAAAATCTGTTTTGTTCTGACGCCTTACAAGGAGCATTCACAAAAACAGATGAAATAGTTTGAACTGAAATATCAGAAAGAAAGGAGCTGCCTCTCTTCATGAAGCAAGCTCTCCATTGATCCCTTGTAATTGTATATCACAAAAGGAAAAGCTTGCAGCCTTGGAGAAAACAAGTCTCGTTTAAATGACTACACAAGTGAGACCAAGTCCTTCAAAGGTTTTGTCTCCGTTATAAAGTTCTGCTGGCAGAGCTTTGTCAGTTTGTAATGAGCCAGACATCCCAATGCAGTAATGCCTGTACAATCTCAGAAAAAGGCAGTTATGGCAAGCAGAACAAATCCTTTGGCAGTGAGGTTTAGTGGAGGCAGACTGATTTGGCTCCCATGCATTAAGCCCTCAGCCTGCAGCCGAAAACACTGATAAATTCACATAACTCATGTTTTCTAGCATAGTGTGAAGGTACCTGCTGTATCTCAGTGCAGGGTTCATCCAAGATAGCTATGGTGGAAATATAGATGTGTCACAGAAGGGTATCCAGAGGAATAAGTCACCTTCAAAGTCAGTGTAAACACAGAGGAATTAACTAATTTCTTGTTCAAGTCCCTGACCCCACTTGCCCCCACAGAATAATACTCAAATCATTAAAAGTATAGGTGCTCATCTCTCATTTCTAATGCTTACTGGAAGATATGCATCAACAGGAAGGTACAGAAAGCACTATGTCCTTTTTTTAACTTTTTTGGGGATCAAACTGTTAAACTTTTCACAGGTGGTTGAATTGAATGTTTTCCTTGGTTTTCTGGGCACACAGTGTGAAGCTCTAGAGTCTGATTTGCACAGGTGCAGAGTACACACAGCTGCAAGTGAAGTCAATGAAAGCTGTGGTGTGCACACATGAAATGCTCTATAATTCTAAGTTGAAATTCATTTTTAACATTGTAAAGCCATATATTGAACTACCTCACTGAATTTTTTAGGGGTAAGGAAATGATGAGCCACAGGCAGACACCTGGAGTAAAATCTTTCATGACAAATTGCTGAAATTTGGCAAAATTATATGAAAGTGAAAAACCAGTCTTTGTAAGAGTGGGAAGTGTTAAGCACGCTTAAGAAAAGGTGACACAGCCCCAGTGTGATTTATGATAACTATTTTCAGAATCCCTATTGTTCATTATAAAAACCTTTCTAATATGACAGAAAAAGTTTAGAAGCAACTATCAGAAGCTTATTGTCAATTCAAAATTAGTGGATGAGATGTTTTTCTCCCAAATACTAAAAGCACTTAAACCATAAGAGAAGCTAATTAACTGTCAAATTTACATCAGTTAATGGTATTTTGCAGGTACTTAAGTTTAAAGAGATCCACATTCCTTTTGCTCTGTCCAGTCTTTGGGAGCCTTATAGTCTCTGTTAATGGAAATTGCATTAATTGAAGAGAGAAGATGTAACCTTTTGTAAGGTAAGAGACAATTAGTAGTATGTTTAAATTACAGGATGGATTTTTTGTGTCCAAGTTTAATTAAAATTTGTACTTTTGAGCCTCCTTCAGAAGACGGACTATCTTCTTTGATGGTATGACATCTGATCTGTGTAACATCACTGTGAGAGCTGAGTAGAGCAATTGGTAGAAAATCCTTATGCATGCTGTAAGATTTTGCAATATAGAATATACTTTCACCATGTGTCATCATTTCAGCATCGCTAGCCATTGTTAAAAAAGAATGGATACTGATAGAACATGACTTTGGGGAAAGAGGGAGTTAACAAAATGAACCCTTGTAGAACTGACTACAGAAGAACTTTAGTTTACGTAGTTACTTTGCAGTCTGTGGAGAATTAATTAATATGGAGGAAGTATGGAAGTATGGAACAAAGAAGTATGGAATCCAAATATCTGAATTTCACAATCCAAAATCCCAGTCTAAGTTCTCTTGAGAATTTAACTGATATTGAAACTCTATTTTCATATTAAATGGCAAATTGCTTGGAATAAACTCAGAAAGTGAGCACTGATTGATCACAATGGCTGATCTTATAGCTATTTTGCACTGTAATAAGTTGCGTGGCAGGTATTCTTCAAATAATAGTGAAGACAATGGACAGAAAAGAAAATAAGAAAGGGAAAAAAAAAAAGGTCAAAGGAAAAATAGACTAACTAATTCAAATTCAAATTAGTACCAGGGGAACAAACTAGAGGTGTCTGCAGTACAGTAGGTATACGCAGTATTATTACAGTGGCACAGAATCCTAAGAGACATCTCTAATACATCTGTGTCCAAAATGGAATGAAAATTAAAAACCACCTGTTTAGGCACATTTTTAATCCAAAGATTCAAGGCTTGATTGGATTGACAAGTTCCTTCAAGACAGACCAATATGTTACTTGTATGTAAACATGAAACTTCTATGCTCTGTGTAAGTATAAAGATTTGGGAGTACATATTTTACATTAGAATAATGCTTTGTTGCTGTTTGGAGGGCCATAACCTTTGATGAGATTTCATTGCAAAGACTGTCAGAGAATCATCTATTTAAAGTTGCTTTTGGAGACAGCAAAGTGACTTTGTCGATAAATTAAAAGCAATTTGCTACCCTTTTTAAATTTGGTCAAATTTCGTGTCAGTGAAGGTCATATAATCATATAATCAAAGTAGTAAATTCAGAGAGAGGAGAAATTACACTGAGAAGGGAAGAAAATAGCTTTCATTTGTTTATATAATCACTCTACTGATGTGGAATATTGAATAGCAGTTTCTCCATTTTGGAAAATTGTTAAACTGGTCTCAAAAAATATCTTGCTAGAAAAAAAAAAGTGGTTTGGTGTAGTCTGGAGGTCTCTTAAAAGGAAATAAAGTATTACCAGATCTCTTGGTGAAAATGTTTAAGCAAATATTTGAGCATATTGGAGTATCAGTGGAAAATACACATAGAATAATTTAAAACTTTTTTTTCCCTTTTGTTTCTTTCCTATTTTTTTTTTTAGGATAGCTTTACTTAAAGACAGGAAAGTTCAGTAGTGCTTAAGGCATGCAAGATAAGGAGAAAAGAAACGCACAGTGCAGTTATTCGCAACAGTAAATTATAGGATTATCTTATCTCAATCGATTTTCAGTTGATATAGCAGTAGAAACATTATCCTTTGAATGGAATCTAAAGTTACTGAGTTCTTAATTTACCTTTACTTTGTGCTCATTTACGATCTCTGACAAGCAACAGTGGAACACCAACTGGGGTAACTACCAAGGCCTGGTTAGTAACACTGACAGCAGAGCGCTGCAACCTCTTCCTCAGATAGATACTTGGTCTTCATATGCAGCACAGACTTCTAATTAATTATTTTTGCAAAGAAGTAGTATCTGCAGCTCTTGAGCCTTCCATCACTGCTTAGGGTGAGGGTGGCGGACGAATGAGTCCTGTAATCCTGTAGTCATAGCTAATGGGAAGGAAAAGGGACTAAGGAAGAATGAGGAGTATTTTACCTGAATTCCTCCTTCCCCAGACTCTATAGTGTGGAGCCACAAAGAAGATCATCTTCGTAACAGACACATTCTCCATAGTTGCAAAGAGCAAATTAGGTATGTCCAGGCTGCTTGAAAGCTTCTCAGCAGTGAATAAGTGATGCTGGTCTGCTGCCCTGTTCTAAATGTGCATCAGCTTTCTGCCCCCACAAGCACTGGTCTGGTTCATGGTTTGAGAGTTCTTATGTGCTCATTCCATGTCTGGGATTAAGATAAAACAGATCAGTCCTCCTTTCCTTGTCCTCCTGTGCCATCAAAAGCATCTTAAGAATCAGTTGGGCAGAAGCAGTGTGGGCACACAGTGTGAGGATGCCCTCTATGATAGGGTGCAAAGCAGGTGCCAAAATTCCCTCACTGTTTGTTTGTTTTTTTTTTTTTCTACCTGGCCCAGAGCAACCTTGCTCCTTCCTTTGCTAGGAGATCTGGGAAGCTCTCTTGAGGCAGCGTTGGGTGATGAGCTTCTTGAAAAGTCCAAGAAGTCTCTTCCTCCAGTTCTTACTTCCTTAGCCACAGCCCCACCTCCTTTCCTCCCTCCCAGTACAACATCTTCTGTCCAGGATCTACAGATGTGAATTCAGGCTGGGATACACCAGCTCATGGAAAGTAGCTCCAAATTGCATATTATGCAGTTAGTGCCCCCATTTAGGAATATGCTGTGAGAGTGTAATTCTGAAAAGTTTACTCTTTCTGTATGGCCTCTACTGAGACAGTTGGACTCCACATTGCATCCGTCAGCTTATTGCTCTGTAGAGGTACCAACTTGCTTTTGTCTAACGGCACCACTTGCAGCCGGAATCCCTGAGTGTTTATCAGATCTGTGACAAACCTTATGGATTTTGATCAGTAGAACCTCAGTAGATCATTCTCTCAAACCTAAAACACAAGAAGTCTTTTGAATTGGAAATATGGAAAATAAAAAACTTTTTCTTTTTCAAATGCGATTGAACGGTGGATTCTATTTCTTATGAAATTACTGAGACCAAAAATGTGAAAAGATAAGAAAAAAGGTGCAAAATTACAACATCAATAAGAAGTATAAGTTTGCATAATTAACATCAACAAGTTCTGTAAGGGGCAGGAGGGTAGATTTAGACTGGATATTAGGAAAAAATTCTTTACTGTGAGGGTGTTGAGGCACTGGAACAAGTTTCCCTGGGAAGCTGTCAATGCCTCATCCCTGGAGGTGTTCAAGGCCAGGCTGGATGGGGCTTTGAGCAGCCTGGTCTAGTGGGAGGTGTCCCTGCCCAGGGCAGAGGGTTGGAACTAAATAATCTATAAGGTCCATTCCAAACCAAATCATTCTGTGATGCTGCAGTCCCTCTGAAGCAAGTGGAAACTCATATAGATGTGTTGGATATTACCCTGCGTTTTACTTTTGTGGGCTTGATGACTTCATTTTTGGAAACATGAAGTATAATAAATCCAACCCTCTCATGGCAATTGTTATGTTTCTTCGATGGGGACTTTGCTAAGATTTAGCTGTTCTCTTTTCCCTGTCATTTTGTATAGTTTTTAATGTTTCCTTTGGTCTTTTTAAGCAAACAGGAGAGAAGTGCTGCTACTTTCAATACTTGCTGTTATTTTTCAATGTTTGGAAGACAGGACCCAGAGGATGAAGGAACTAATGGGAAGGAGAGGTGGAGCTTATTTTGTTTGTTTGTTAACACCCGGTAGTTCTGAACTCATCTTTTATGCATATTAACATCTGCTCTTCTCTCTTTAGAAAATGCTGATACTCTGACACATGTTTGAGTGATAAACTGAATATTTCTTCAAGTGTAAAGATTATGTTAAATTGCTGTAAAAGGACTACTCTTCAAATGTTTTTGACTGTAACATTTGACAATGCCACAGAACTAAAAAAAAGATACATCCTCACTGTAAGCATTTCACTGGGCAGTTTTTCAAATTAATGCAGTTTAACTGTTACATTAACTTAATGGCTATTTTCCCCTACTTTAACCATGTTAAATGTGCCGGCAATAATGAGCTTCTAATGCTGTCTCTTTCAAGTCTCAGAGGCATCTTTAGAGCTCTGCTTATCTCCTGGATCATAAAGCTGCATAATTTAGTATTCAAACAATTCATTTAAAACTGAAACACTTTGAATTACCGTAAAATTAATCAGAAAAAAGTAATCTTAAGATGCCCATTCTGTTCATCTGTATTTAGCAAATTTGAAAGTGTAAGATAAATAAAACTTTACTATATTCTGTTTTCTACTTATGAATCAGCTGCTGTAAGCATAAATATATCTAAAACCACAAGGGACATTTCCAAAACCTTTTGCAAAAAAAAGTTCCACATGGCTAGTAAACTAAGATGATTATTTTGATGGAACAAACCTTTTAGATTTTTCCATACCATTAACTTGAATAGAAACACCTTTAAAATAAATTGGCATTTCTAAGTTATTTCTGGATTTGCAATGCGCAGAGGTAGTTGATGTATGTATTCAGAACTGCTGCCCCATTAAGTGGCTATATTCTAATTATTTTGCAACTCACAGCACCGTATCACTTAAAATTTTAAAATATTTCTGTACCAAAGATGTGTTTCGTTTTCTTTGTTCTGTTTCTGAATGCATTTTTTTCTTGTAGGCTAGACTATTGCTGACAAGGGAAGGAAAGTAACAAGAAATTGGATTTAGTTCTTGCCTGTATCAGTCAGGCCTAGATCTAATAAAAGGCTGAGATACCTAATGTGGTAAAGTACCTTATTTCAGTACCCAAATGTCAGTTGTAAGCCCCAGATGTAGGCATCTAGTGTCACCACAGTTTCCTGGGGACAGCTAGTTACCAAAGTAACTTCTCTTACCTTACTTAAGATGTCTTTATCCGTTTAGTGTCCATCTATAATCAAGAGAGTGGCAACTCATCTAATCTATTTTAGCTTACAGGTGTCCACATATTGCCAAATGAATCTCTATCCAGAAATTTTTTTCTCTTGACTGGGAGAGCTGCTTGATTACCAGGACCCATAAGGATATGAATGAAATCCAGTCCCCGTCCCTAAAATAAGTTATGACACTCATAGCAACAGCAACTCTGTCCACTATGAATCAGGGTCTGGATTTTCCTTTTCCGGCTACTATTTTCAAAGAATTGAGTAGACTTTTACAGTTACACCTTATCTTATCAAATTTATCCAGTAAAAGTTTCATACAAGGAATTCAGATTCCTGCTTTTCCAGCTGAATGTCCTTCCTAGCACTAAGCTTCAAGATCATACCTTTTCTTTGTATCTTGCCTGTGTGGTTCCTTCAGTCCCATGCATTCTTTGCTGTGACTCTCAAAGGTGGAGATATCCAAACTTAGGCTGGCCTTTTCTATACTGTCTGTTGGGAACGGTATCTGTTAGGTATCATGTCCAAGCTTATGCTGTGTTCAGGCACTGTCTCAGAGACTGCTAGTTGGCATGGCCCGGCACTACAACCTGCAACATGAAGCCAATGAAGTCATGTGGATGATCGGTTGTCTTGCAGTCAAGCTTGGCCCTTGGCCATGCTTTAGTTAGCAGATTAAATACAAGCATGTCAAAATTTCTGGTTAAAAAGCAGCAACTATTTAACTCCGGCAGGTTTAGTGAATAGGTGAGCGAACTTCTGGATTTCAACTTTGTGCATTTTCTAGCAAATAGTATTAATCATAGTACATTTTTGACACCTAAAATTTTGTTATTTGACCTAAGATAAACATCTGTTTTTCCTCTACCATGCTGTTTTTCTTAAGTCTCTTTCAAAAACACTAACAGCTAATCTGAAGACCATCATTTTAGAGCCCGTACCTACTAGTTTTCCTCAAATGCCACCTTTTGGACATGTTAATTTTTGAGGTCTTCAATTTACCATATTTCACAATAGATGCCATCTGAAACATTCTGACTTGCTGAAGCTTAGCGGTGTACATGTGATCAGGTTGCTGCTGGAGGGCTACCGCGTTATCTAGCTGCGTTCTCTGGATTAAGATGCGTCACCCAAGATCCACTGCGGATCTCCCCTACTCAAACTGCGGCAATACATAAGCCTTGGGCTTGTGGTGCATCGTTACAAATGAGATCATGAGCACATGAACTAAGGCCATCACCTTGTAGGCAGCTACATCTGACACAGGCTTATGTTTAAACTAGCATTTTGGTGGGGAACAATATTGAAGCTCTGAAGTTCATCTCCCTGTTGCCCCAACCTACTCCACATTGGTTTGGATCAGAGAAATTTTTCAGTAAACAGAAGGTAGATTCCTTGAATCACAGAATCATAGAATTGCCTATGTTGGAAAGGACCTCTCAGATCATCTAGTGCAACCATCAACTTATGCAGAGGTCAGAGCTTTGTTCCAGGTGTGCCCCTTCTGGGGGTCTGCAGCACTGCTTCGTTCTTTAGACAGCTTAAAAACAAAAAATGTGTAGTGGGAATATTTAGTGTGTGGGGACCTGATAAAATTCAGTCCATAGTAAAAGTCTCCAGTCACATATGGTGTGGATGTGAGGCCCTGAGTACCAACTGCTTTGATCTATTCATCTCTTCTTTCTGCATCAGATTACTTGCCTATACAGACATAGCCACAGGGAAATTTCAGTAACAAATGAAAACCATACACGATGTTTCAATTTGGTGCAACAATACAAAACACAAGTCTTCTTTGTTTTATAGGTTCTTACAGTGCTCCTCACACACATATACACACAGCCATGTGCGAGCAGATTCCAGAAGTGCATTAAGCACTCTGACTAATTTAAGTCATGTCTTATCTGTTCTCTCTGTCATTTTCTCCTTAGGGAAAAAATTGTATATGCAGTAATTTGTTTTGACTTCTTTCTTAGTTTGTTATTTTATTTTATTGCCTATTCCGCTTTGTGTTTATATTAGAGTGAGCAGGTCAAAGAAACCATATTTTGATTTTTGGAAAAAAAGGGTCAAACTTCTGATGGACTACAGCTCCTATGGTAATTTTTTGACACTTCTTTTCCTAATCAGAAAATAAGCTTTAAGTAATTAAAGGCAGATATTTGAAAATTTCCATTCTGTGAAAATTGTTATGCATTTTGACTCTTATTCCTATCTGGGACAAAAAAAAGGTAGAAATATTGGAATGTATCATAGGGTTGAAATTCCAATTTGCATCCACCTTTAGTAACCAGGAGATATTGTTCATGTAATTCACTTGTTCTTTTCTGCTCAGGACTAATATTCCTGAAGCCCTTTGCCTTAAGCTTATTTGTACAGATAGAAAGTTAGAGATAATGAGGAAAACTAGCAAAAACAAAGTAAAAAATGGGTCATTTCCTTAAAGTTGATATTCAGAATGTTGTTGAGGAAGACAGATAGCAGTTCACCCTCAACAGCCACTTTTTTTTTGCTTTGTGAATATATAATTTTTCTATGAAAAAAAGGGAACCTTGTTTCTTTCTTTCTTTAACGAAAGCATTGAAATGAACAATTAAAATTAAGCTGTAAATTAAAAAATGTACAGAGAAAGAAAGGCAGCTAGAAACCACAGAAGACAAACAAAGCAAAAAAAATAAAAGAAAATGGAGTTTTTCCTTACGGTTTGTTGCATGTAAGTAATGCCAGTATGCTGAAGTTGATTGCAAGCATCCTGGGTTTCAAATGTCTGATTATATGAAACTACGTGGTTCCTCTAAAATTGATGTTCCTAGGATGTAGTTCCTCTAAAACTGATGTCCTTAGCTGTTCTTCTAATTAAAAAAAAGATACAGTTCAGCTTGGATCCAGCAATCTTTACAATTAGTATATAACTGTCCATAAAAAGTACTGATTCCCTTAATGAACCTGCTGCTACCATTGTTTACTACCTCAAATTTAAGGGGAAAAAACCCCCCAATCACTGAGCAAATCTCATCATACTGTTTTTCTCACCTCTATAGCCCTATTATCATTTCTAATTACATATAATTAATCAGTGCCACTCTCTGAAAAAAAGCTTATTTAATGGAACAAGATGAAATAGATGATACCTCCATGATCAAACCGTAACACTTGTCTAATATAACTCCTCACAAAAAGTTACAGTATAAAGTTTACATTTAATTCAATGAAATGTCACACTGTAGAATGTGCAGACCATCAAAATATTTCTTAATGAGGGTAATTAAACAGTTATCCAGATATTCATGCTTGATTTAGAATACCTAAAACATGAGATGGAAAAAGAGAGAAAGAGGAATATCTGCTAAATGCTTTTGAGAGCATTTTTGATGTGCATGACAGTTAAACTACTTGCACTTCTGCATGGGAAGGTCTCCATCACCAGTTTCACAGCTTTGATTTTTAGAAACATCAATCAAGTTCATCTCACAATTCCTCCCAGGTAGCAGATGTAAAAAGTCAAGTATGGTAAATGCTAAGTAACACAAGAAGAACAGGTTGGGATTTGGGATTTATCTTTATTTTCCCCTCACAGTACCTTTTTTAACTGACAAATGTTCATGGCTATGAGTCAAAAGTGTTTGCAGGAAAGTGTCCATCATGACAAGTTCCTATTTCATTTTTTCATACCTACATATTTCAAAATTGGTGATGTGTTCTGCTTTGGCTCATTATCGTCAGGATATTGCAATCATGAGATGGTCCTGCAGGGAAAGGGGAGCTGGGAGCCATGGGTGACAGCTGGGTGGACAGGGAGGGTCCTCACCAGCACGGATGCTGTCCCACCATGCCCAGGCAGGGAAGGTCCAGTGGTGGAAACCAGGGCCAAACAGCAGGAGAGTGACCATCAAGCACCAGTGACAGTTCTGGACGAAGGTGAAGAAAGGATATAAAGGCAGAATCAAGTTCAGTGTGAGGTTGGTGCAGGACCAGGAGCCACAACACTTACCTGCAGCAGGGTGCAGATCCCGAGAGCTTGTGTGTAACCCCCACTGTGCGGGGTGAGACCAGGAGGAGCCCTCTCACGGACCGTTCACAGCAGCCTGACCCAGCTGGGAACCATCAGAGCTGAACCCCAGCAGAGGCAGCTAAAGCCCTTGGCAGGGGGGACCATGTGGCAGAAGAGGATTACAGATAAGGGTGGAGTAAGGCTAATCAAGGCAATTAGAGCCTGTTGGTGTGCTCAAGGCAGCAGAGAAATGCAAGAAAGGGTTTCAATTTTTGTCTGAAATGACTACCCTTTTGAAATACAGCTGAACATGTAGTTGAAAAATGTAAAACCATGTTTAGAGATGAAAAATTAAAGATGAAATTTTGTTTTATATACTTGGCTGAATGCTACGTTTTGAATTTTTAATTAACTTTTTCAAGGTTTTGAATTTTCTTTCGTGATCAAGATGGGTACCCTTTTGGTTTTGGAGCTTGTGTTTGGCTTTTCTATTTGAACAAGTAAATTATTATCTCTGAAGCTGTAGACATATAAGGTGACATAAAATATTCCAGACAGAGGACAGTATGTTACACTGGGGTGTCGGCTTACCGTGACTTCTGCTCAGTCCACCTGGAAATTTGAATGAATACAGAATAATTCTGATGGGCAAGTGCTGCTTTTCAGGAAATTCATGAGTCAAAGCACCACATGCTAAAATACATTTCAAAGATTTGCATCCACACATAACTGGTATCTACCATCTTGCTGTCTCTTAACCAAACTCTTGATAAACCTACACATATTTTTATCTCATGAGTGTAAGTATGCAGAAAAATCTGGATACAACTATTTTTTCTTGATAGAAGTACGTTTTTCTAACATTTGATACAAACTTATTGAATGAGTGGATTTCTGTAAAACTTTCCAAAGGTAGGTAACTTTGCTGTGACTCACAAACTGGAATGCTGACTTAGGCTTTAAGTAACTTAATTGCTGCACTTATAATTGTAGAGCGGGTTATATAGTTACAGGCTGCATTCTCATTCACGAGTCCTTTATGCTTGTAATAACTGTGTAGTGAGCTGTTCTTTCTCTTTAAACAAGACTTTTCAGAGTAGTTTCAAAGCCTCTATAGACAAGACCGCAATACAGTAAAACTTAAGACCAAAAGCTAAATAGGTATTTTGAAGCTGTAGTGTGTGTTTGTATATATACTTATTTCTGACCTTTTCAAGGTAAACCGAGACAATTTTAATCAAATGAAAAGTATGAAAACTGTTCCGTATTTTACTTTTGATACCACAAAGAGAATACTGAGAAATATGAGCGCAACTCTGTTCTAATAATTGGTCGACATATTTACAACACAAACTATATACTTTTGTGGTTTTGACTCTTTTGACTCTGTTTTTCTTTTTATGTATACATAAATACATGTATATTACTGCTTTAATGGCATTTTGCTTAAATCTGGAACTCAGAGAGAGAAATTGGTAGGCTATTTACCAGTTCATATACAGTAAAGAAATATTTTTGTTAAAATTTAAGTTAAGTTCACTTAATTTTGATGTTCTCTTTTTTGGTAATATCAGTATAGGACTAATGTTGAAGAAAATGGAGTAAATCATTACGTTAAAAAATGGGGGTTTTATGGCATGCAGATTCATGTTTCATGAACCCTTACATTTTCATGCTAGTCAAAGTTCAACAAACAATATAATTGCTCTGGTATTTATATTTTCAAGACATGCATTTTGAGTAAATTTATTTTTCTGGTGGCTATCAACTCTTTGCTCAAGGCAGTATTTTTTAAAGAATTAATAGACATGCAAAATATTTTTCAGTTTGTCTCAGACTTTAGGGTATAGTCAAGACTGCAGCTTCTTTTTGGGAATGGGTGGGAATGGTTTCCCAAGCAACTGGAATTCTTCAAGTGAGCATACATTTCTCTCTGGTAGTTATATGCTTCAGCATAATATAATTTAAGAACTGAAATCCCCAATTGCCATTGAACTAAAGTTCCCCATGTTAGCCTGTAGTATGCTACCATTTTAATCATATTACAAAAAATTACTAATAAACTGAAAATAGCAGTATCCGTTTCAAATATTGTTCATTGGACTTTGATAGAGTAACAAGAGGAATATTTCTTCTTTATTCTGTGTTTTTTCTAGTCTCATACAATTACTATAAAACAGAACGGCAATTTTATTCCAAGCAGTAGGTGTAAATGGCTTCTGGTGAAGTCCTGTTTGATACTTCTGATTGGTAAGAACTAGATATAAGCCAAAACAGAGACTACAGAAGTATGAATCCCTGTTTCACTGAACTGGGCCTCCGCTACAAGAGCCACCTCTCCTGGGCTGGAGTGGAGAAGGTCTACCCATGTTCTGAGCACTGTGTTGCAGCACATGCTTCCATTCCTAACAGGGAAACTTACCAGCTTCACGACTTGAGCCTACATGGGAGTTTTTTCTAGCGTTCCAGAAATGTTATGTCCACACAATGCAAAGCTGGGTGAGAAAGGCAAAAGCAGTCACTACAAAAAGCAAGCTGCTGAAGGTTTTCTAAATATCACAAAAAAACCCAAGTAGCTGAAGTCCAAATAGACAAGCTTATCTGGGTCTTCATAATACAACTCCTATATGTTGCAAGGACAACTATATCTAGTGGCAAGGACTGCATCCTTTCCCTGTCACTACTGAAGACAAATATATTTAGCATTCTTCCTGGAGGAAAATTGTGTTAAATTTGGGATTAGTGTGAAGGGAGGTCTAGTTGACAAACTTTTAACATATACTTTCTTATAACATAGATGGTTATTGCATGTCTGTTAGCTGACAGTGAAACAGAGAGAAGTAAATAACATCTTTCCTCTGTGTGGCTGGAGAGGAGGAGAGGGAATAAGGGAGCAGCAATGAAGGTTTTCCAACTTCTTCATGCCATGAATTGACTTGTCAATCTGATTTTCTCCATCTTCTGGATGAACTGTGGAGAGTATTTCTCCTTCTGACACCTGTGCCTCTTTGAGAGTGCTACTACTTTCAAAGAAAAGTTATCCACATCCCAGACAACTCTTACAAAACTTGAAAAACCCTGCCTCCATAGCTCCTACCATCCTCCAATGATTTATACTGTTCTCTGCTGCTCCATGCCCAGACCCAAGGCTTCAGTGTTTTTTGTTACAGCGTGAGAAGAAATGAGGCTTCAAACCCCCCGCTCTCTTCAGTTCCCCCAGGCCACAGAGTCCTAATGGAAGCAGGCTGAAACAATCTTAAGTTGATGTAGTCTGAAAACTTTAAAAATAGATTATTATGGCAAGGAAAAAATGCCAGGAAGTGGATAACCTACACACTAAGTCTCAGCCCAGCGTGAATCAAAAAGACAGTTATGAAGTCTTGGAAAATGGCAATTGTAATGAAAATGTCTACTGACCCTTGACTAATAGTGTCAGCAACCCAACAGTGCTTAATTATTAAAATCAACACATGTCCCACATTGACAGCCCAGTGTTTTGAACTGCACGGTTCTGGCAAAGAGGAGGAAACAATATATAGTAGCAACAAACCTTCCTTCTTTATTCATACTTATCTGGTCTCTCTTTTTGCTTATTCCATTCCACAGCAGAGTTAGAAAGGTCAGCATGACTATGTTTTCCATGAGTTTGTGAAGAATCAGTGGTTCTACTAACAACCAAAACATTAACTACAACAGCTAAAACGAATGAGGATATATTTGTGTAAGCTCTACCTTATAAAGGGAGGGCATGTTGTGGCACAATATGTTGAACTCTGTAATAATAATAGAGTGATAGGATCACAGCAAAATTCAGGCTGGTAGGAAAAGAAGGTGGTCACCAGTCCAGCCTCAAAGGACATAACTAAAACCTTTTTAGTTTGGTGTTTAAGTTCTTCAGGAGAAGTTGTCTTTATTTCCAGTGCTGATAAGAATGTGATCAGGTAGGAAAAATTCTTGTCCTGTGACAAACCTGGCAGGTGTCAATTAGCTTCGGAAATTGCTGTATGTGGCGCTACAGACTCCAGGCTAATACTTCTGCCAGAATGATATCTCCCCTATTTACTCTCCCGCTTTGTTTAAATGTTGTCCCCATGTATTGGGTTTGCATAGCAAGGTTTTGGTAGCAGGGGGACTTCTTCATGTCCAACACAGCCAATGCCAGCTGGCTCCAAGATGGACCCACCACTGGCCAAGGCCAAGCCCGTCAGTGATGGTGGTGGCACCTGTGGAATAACATAGTTAAGTCACTGCACAACAGCAACTGCAGCCAGAGGGGAGTGAGAATATGTGAGAGCAACAACTCTGCAGGCTCCAAGGTCAGTCAAGAAGGAGGGGCAGGAGGTGCTCCAGGCACTGCAGCAGAGATTCCCCTGCAGCCTGTGGTGAAGACCATGGTGAGGCAGGTTGTCCCCCTGCAGCCCATGGAGGTTAACACTGGAGCAGATATCCACCTGCAGCCCATGGAGGTTAACACTGGAGCAGATATCCACCTGCAGCCCATGGAGGACCCCACATGAGAGAGCAGGTGGATGCCTGAAGGAGGCTGTGACCCCATGGGAAGCCCACACTGGAGCAGGTTCCTGGCAGGACCTGTGGCCCCGTGGACAGAGGAGCCCGCGTTAGAGCAGGTTTGTTGGCCTGACTTGTGACCCTGTGGGGGACCCACACTGGAGCAGTCTGTTCCTGAAGGACTGCACCCCATGGAAGGGACCCATGCTGGAGCAGTTTGTGGACAACTGTCTCCTGAGGGAGGGACTCCATGATGGAGCCTTCTTCTGTTATGAAATGGCTTCTTCATGACAGTAATTTGAGGATGAGACCTGCGTGGTCACCCACCCTTCTGCAGTCTGTTTGCTTTGATAGAGACCTGGCAGGGGTTCACCTAGACCATCCAGTAGCATCCTGGTCTTGGTAAGCAGAGAATCTCATTGGAGAGATTTTCAGATCTGCAGAGAACTGTTATCTCTCAGTACAGATACAACTCCTGAAACACAGGCTCAATAAAATGTCTCTTTGGAATTACAAAAGTCTTAGAAAAGTGGACTTCAAAGTCTAAGTCATCTACAAGCTTCTAAAAATGTCACCATAGATGTAGGAAAATGCTAGTAACACTCTTCTGTGCCTTCCTGCTTCTCTTCTAAAGTAGAGCATTCAAAATTCCTCTGTAATTTTGTCAGCCATTTCTTAATATTCTTCTGGATTTAGAACATTGAATATTAATTTGAACAAGTAAAAGATTAATATGAAACATAGTAACAGTCAATATTCTGGTGTAAGGGAAATGTATTCATTTATTACGCCATTAGAGCATATGTAAAATTCTTTGTTGGTAAAGAAAATCAGAAATATTTTATGCCATATCAAGTATGAAAAACTTATTGTGAGAAATATTGTAACTATTATAAAACTGGTAATAAATTGTCACTACAGCTCACATATGCATTTTTAAGCTACCTGTACTCTCCTTACAGCATGGTAATACCCTGAGGTCTTACTTAGTTCTGTCTTTATCCATCAGAGCACAGCATGGCTTTTCAGCAGTGGACTTTTTGGTGAGGTGAACACTCTAATGGTGACTTCTGTTTTAATAAAGATTTGACTTCTATTTTTAAACTTGTGCTCAATCTAATACCATAATCTGCATTGCCTATAGAAGGAAATAAACAAATATTATAATGAATATAGCTATCAAAGTCTAGTAATTCCAGTGTGAGAGTTTTTTCCTTTTGAAAGGTCATGTGATCCTCTTATATCTAGAGCAATACATGAAAATGAAAGGAAATCACTTTGTCTTATTTAGCATTCATTTTAATATGTTATTTATAACCTGTCCGTAATAGCAACATAGTAGAGAGCAAGTATCTCCCTTCAATTTTGTTTTAGGACAAGTATTAAAAGACTCAAACCTAAGGTGCTAAATTTAGTGTGTTTGTGACTCCTCTGACTTCAGTGTTTTACTCCACTGCTGAATTTGGTCTGTTTGGAAAGCTTTGTGATTTGTTACTGTAGAGCTTTATCTCCTTTTTTAAACATTCTCCTACAGCTGACATGCATGCTAAGTAATACAGCTGCAGCCATCTGTAAAAGCTTGGAATTAATTTTCCTCTTTATTGCTGCAGCTTATTTCATTCCGCCTTTCCCTTTATACTTATAATACAGAGAAATTTCTCGTTCCTTGAGAAAGCATTGCAGTTAGTTTCCTTCCTTTTTATATTACTTGTCAGTAAAGTAATCAATGCAACTGTTATCATCGGTACACACACTAACTACAGTATGAACATTGCCAGAAGTATTTACTGAAATGGTAAATTAAATCAAGACATAAAACAAATCTTTTCTGTTTTGCCGATGAAAATCTGAGCCTAGAAAATAAAAATGAAAGAGGCAGAACTTTACAGGTGAGCATGTGGCATAAAGGGATTAATAAGAAAACAAGCTAAGGAAAACAAAAGTTACTACATAGCATAAGCAGAAGTCTATGCGAATAAAATGCATCTGTTTTTTTACTATGTCTTAAAATGCATATGTGACTTTTGGTGAAAACTTACCTTTTAAAGGGAAAAAGCCACAGGTGGGAAACAGTTATGCTAATTAAAGCTGTGAAAAATGAGGAAAATGTAAGGTTTTTTGGCTTTTTTTTTTTTAAATCCTGACTTAGAACTGAAAAGTCCATGCTGAAAATAACACTTCCCCCAGACTTCAAAATAAGCATATGTCTAGAACAGGGAAGGGGCTTAGGTTTATTGTTAAAAGATTTTTTCTGAATCAAGCTTTTCCTCTCTATTGTACTTGTATTAGTGTGGTGGCTGAGTAGAGGGATCATGTGTGGATCAAGATGTGTTTTGGAGATCACTTTCACCACACAACCGAATCCCATGGAGAAGTCTTCCCTACATATATACACACACAGGTCTATATATCAGTGCATATATGCATGTGCTGTCCCACACCCATTTCACAGGGACGTGACCGGCAGTCACCCAATTGATGCTGTATTCTCCTTCTGCTCCGACACTCCTACAGCATCTACTCTGCAGAAACCAAAGAGCAGAAACAAGAATCACTGAGACTGTACTTAATGGTGATTGCTATTTATCTTAACTGTTCATATTCCTTTAGTCTTCGTAGCATCCTCTACGTACTTCGCTATATCAGCCTTATGAGGTACAGGGTACAGCTGTGGGTATTTTCCGCTCCTTGCCTAGCATGCTGGCATCAGTGAATCCCATTATGTAGGTGAGTAACTCTTGCTTGTCACTGTGTAGGGAGGCTTGGACTAGAATTACCCCCAAAGCTAGCAGAATGGTATCTGAAATGAGTTTTTCTGTGGTGTCTATGAATAAGCCCTAACTGAACTCACATATGAAGTCTTTAACAAAGCAGGGAACTGAGTTAGCTCTTCATTCTCTGTCTCTGTCTCAGCTCCATTTCTACAGACATATCCTCACAGCCTCACGCAGGCTGCTCAGCAGCATGCAATGCAGGTGCTGCCCTCTCCACTGCTGCATGTGCTCCGTCAGGCGAGCATTACCCTTTCTCTGCCCAGACCTGAAAGAAGGTATTTTCCGTAACACCACACATTTCCTTATCAGAATTAAGCTTCATATTAGTTTAGTATTAAATATTTAAACTTAGGTCTTGCTGAAGAAGGAAGTATTTCCTTGGGGTAGAAATTCAAAATTACGTCTAAACTGTTCTTCTGTGTTATGTGGAGAAGCATTAGTCTCATTTCATTCTCTACCTAATGGTTTTTACACAACCAAGAGTGAATGAATTACTGGTGACTACATTTTCTGGAGAAAATACATCTGCTGCTTGATGCAGCATTGTAAATAATGAATCTATTGAACAGGTTTACACTTTGCCCTTCAAAGGAGAATGAAAATCATCTCTCGATTTTAAAGCTGAAATATCTCAGAGTGCTTCCAGTGAAATAGAAGGACATTCTTTTTATTTAGGATAACCCCTTTACAAGCTAAATCTATCCAAGTGCTAAGAAATCTGAAATTAAATATTTCTTCATTAAAATTATCATTGCTATTTATATCACCGCAGGTGCTGTACCCACAGTGCTGCAGTATGACTGTTTGAGGAGGGAGGGGAAAATGCTACAAATGGGATTGATAAATTGGACCAGGACAAAAGCAAACCAGCCCGCTGAACAGGCCTGCATGATCCAGTGCTCCCACTGATGTCCTCATATCATGAAATCCTATCCAGTTCAGCACGCTGCCTGCAGATAGTGCTTGACACTAGTGAGGAACTGGGGTTTGAGCATCAAGACAAAGGAAATCAGAGACTGGTTACCAGACACTTATACCCAAATAATATATGTCAGCCTATTCCTCAGCTTTGTGCTAAGCTTTTCTTCACTGGTTGATGCCTTTAGCAGTGCCCTCCATTGTTCTAGCTATCACAAAACTAAAAGATATTTAATTCCTTCATTGTCTAACAAGTAAAAAGTGGCACTTGTATCTCTCAGTACAAGCTGATAATTTCCCCCTCTCTCCATTTCTGCTTTTCCCACGGTGGTAAGCAACCCTATCATCTCCCTTTTTCCTAACCTGCTCTTCTGCTCTTCTCATGCCCGTCACATTTTTTCTCAAATTGTCTGACTGTTAACATAATCAAGTGAAACTCAGAGCAGTTGTCTGCAGCTAGTATTTAGCCTGAGGTTGCTGCGTCTGTTCCAGATCTGGAGTAAGGCTTGTAAGCCTGCAAGTGCCATTTGTTTTCTATCAGCTCTATCAGTTGGTCTAATAAAGATTGCTACAGTTCCCTACAAATATAGCTTCATTTATAATCTTAGTCAGTCTTGGCAACAGCACAGCCACTCGCCAATAAATATACACATAAATATGTGGAAAATTTGATGATTCACGGACACTTGTATATGTATCTGAAAATAGCATTTTCAACAATGGATCAATATAGAAAAAACCCATAAATTTGGATTTCAAATTATTTGCTTCATTTTCTGATTGCATATAATTTATTTAAAATATTTTTTAAAAAATTATTATTTTAATTTACTTTTGGTTGGTTTTATTCCTTCAAGATAAAATTAGCTAATCTCTCCAAAAAGCTTAATTGTTTTGAAGTAAAACATATCAATGTTTCATAATGAAATATGTCAGGCATTCCTGAGTGTTTTGTGCCTGAAACTAGCTGATGAATGTTATCCAAATTAGCTTATTTGTACTCTAGTTTTCCAAAGAAATAAAACCTAGTTGCAATCTAACAAAGAGTTTTAGCATCATCACTTATGCCAAGAGAAAACTCAGAGCTTCTGCTGATGTGTGTATAAAAGATGTTAGAAAAGGTACGGAGATTGCAAAACCTCCTCATCAAAACAGTATCTGGTTTGTAAGATGAGATTTTCCTGCTTCAATACCCACCAGCTGAGCTTGAACTAAAGCTTTTTTTAAGGAAACGAGACCTTGATTTCCTTGTTGTTAACACTGAAAGTAATTTTGTGCCACTGGTCTATAGTAGAATTTGTCCTTATGTTTTGTAACGTCATTCTAAAACAAGCAGTTATCAATAGCTTCTGGTGGCTTTATATACAAGTGCTAGAAAAGGCTACATTCTTCAGGACCCAGTATGAAACATCAGTTGTCGATATTGTCATCTGCATTAATAAAAATCACATATATATCCACAGCAAAATCCATTTAAGCAGCATGGAGTTGGAGAAAAACTGAATTGCTGAGATCAGAGAAGTCTGTTCTTAGACAAAGGTTGTAGTAGAGAGGATTTATCAGTGAAGAACAATGATATTTGGCACTAATTTTTTTCAAGGAAAGGACTTTTTCTGAGCAAGAGTGTATGCAGATGCTCAATTAAGTATCTTTGTCCTAGTTAAGTAACAGACATGAATGACAGCCAATTCCAAAGACATACAAGACATATTCAGCAAGTTCTGTCACTGTCTTCATTCATGCCTGTTTTTCCTGACCAAGTAAGTTTATAATACTTATACAGCCCTCAGTCGTTATGTATAGCTTACTGCAGTGAGCTTGGTAATGGAAGAAACAAGCAATCATTAAAATAAATAGACAATAGATGGTTTTTAACATCTTAGAACTCTTTGGAACTTAGAAAAAAATATGATTCATGCTGTCTTTTGATCCTTGTTCGTCTTTAGTGTTTGAGAAGCTATGAACAAAACAGTGAATGAATACCTGCCACTCGCAGAAAGCAAGTAGGAATATGAAGAATAACATATGTATTCAAATATTTATATTACATTATGTTGTGTCATTTTTCAGGACAGCCCACAGACAGGGATGTGTGTGTGGCTGTTCAAAGTCATGTAGGATTTATGGTAATAGGGCATGTAAAGCGGTCCATACTAAACACCACAATATAATATATATTTAATAATTATTAGAAGTGTCCTTGAATGAAATAAGAAATTCTGCTTTCAAAATGCACTAACGGTATACAAGAGGTAGCTGAGTAAGGTGCTTGGCTTGTGGCACTGGAGTCATGACAGCAAGCTCTCCTGCCCCTCTCCGGTCCTCAGCCCACCCTGTGCTGCACTTCATCCTGATCCACGATGGGGGATAATGAGCCAGCAAAGATCAGCAGGTGAGACTTTCCTAAAGTGGCTTTTCTACCAACCCTGTGCCTCACACTGCATCCTTATGCACTTCTGGGAGCACGGGTGCAGAACTGGCAGCTTGCAGCCCAAAGTAACTTCTTAGTATCTTCCCCACAGGGAAACTCTCGTTATTCAACTGGTTTTGGTTGTGAATACGTAAGTGAGAGATGAAAGTCCTAGTTGTCTAACTACAGTCTTTTTAGTCCATTTTTGAATGGAATGGAATGGAATGGAATGGAATGGAATGGAATGGAATGGAATGGAATGGAGTGGAATAGAATATTTAGAAGGGAAGGGATATACAACAATCATGTAATCAAACTGACTGATGTCTTCAAAGCTGACCACATTCTTCAGGACACTGACAGGCTTGGGGCATCCACCACCTCCCTAGGAAGCTGCTTCCAGTGTTTGACCACCTTCTCGGTAAAGAAATCCTTCCTAATATTGAGTCTGAACCTCTGCTGGTGCAGCTTTGAACCATTCCCATGCCTCCTCTCACTGGATTCCAGGGAGAAGAGATCAGCACCTCCCTCTCCATTTCCCCTCCTCGGGAAGCTGTAGAGAGCAATGAGGTCGCCCCTCAGTCTCCTTTTCTCCAAATTAGACAAGCCCAAAACACTCAGACGCTCCTTCAGAACCTTAAGGCACGCTCCTTCCAGCCCATTAACCACCTTTGTTGCCCTCCTCTGGACGCATTCAAATGCTTGAACACCCTTCTGAAATGGTGGGGCCCAGTCCTGCACCCCGCGCTCAAGGTGAGGCCACACCAACGCTGAATACAGCGGGACAATCCCCTCTTTTGACCGGCTGGTCATACTCTGTGTGTGTGCTGCACCCCAGGATGCGTTTGCCCTCTCGGCTGCCAGGGCACACCGCTGACTCCTCTAGAGCCTGCTGTTGACCAGCACCCCCAGATCCCTTGCTGCAGGGCTGGTCTGCAGTCAGTCCTCCTCCAATTTATACTTGTGCCTTGTGGTACTCTGTCTTAGGTGCAGAATCCGGTGTTTGTTCTTGGTAAATTTCATGCCATTGATGCAATTAGCGCATGCATTGCTTTGTTTTGATACAGAACACCTCAGTAATGTAAAGGCTAACGTTTAGGCAGAATATTTGTGGCTGATTTGCTGATCAATCTCCTAGCTGCAAGTGTTACATATTGCATATTGCACGTTCAAACCGGCAACCTTGACCAGTAGTGCATAAAATGCCCAGAGAGGCTGGTCAGAACAAAGTGGTAGACCTCTGCAAACAACGTCTGCCAAGTCTGACGCCAAATGAACACATAATGATGTGGCCCAGTATGGGCCCAAAATAAACACACCATCTGACACTGAGTCTACAATTACCCAGTAAGCCTCAGGCTTGCAGCATGTATAGGTCTAAATCGCTACAGAAACTGTTAATCAGATCTCTCCTCAGGCTATGACTGACACCTCTAATTCAGGGGAGAGCTGTGAGTGGGTTATAAGTGGGTCTGTTCTTTCTCTTTGGTTGGTGTCGTGGTTTTGGCTGGATTGGCCAATCGGAACGACAGATGGCCCTCCCCCCCCCTCTCTCCTCGGAGAGGAGAGGAAGAGATAAGGAGGTTTACAAGTTTAGAAAAAGAACTAAACTACTTTAATGAA
>VXBO01002579.1:4541-92298 GCA_013400135.1 Rhinoptilus africanus | reverse complement strand
AGGAAAGAGCCAGATATAGTCATAAAGAAAACAAAATTAAATTCTTTTCTTCCTTGTTCTTTATTTAACTAAATCTAATCATGCTTTGGTTTGTATTACAGAATGATAAATTATTTCCATATTATTTCGTGTGCTGGCTTTTTGCCATTTTTACATTAATTTCATGAGAATTTGTATCTATGACTAGAAATATAGTTACCTAGTTGGGACTTATTTTTAACTAGCTTTCAAGTGATAATGAACACGTTCACATAGTCTAAGATTCCCTAGTTTTGGTTTTCAGCCTTAGCATATGTATAAGAAAGCAATGTATAGAGCTGCTTACACTTCAGTAAATCTCATAGGATTTACATGTGGCATAAGAAAAATCAAAACCTGAGGGAAGATGGTTGATGATATCAGCGTATGCTGATCTAAATTAGGACTGCCATGGTCCAGCCTGGACTTTATATAAGTATATGTTTATATTATCAGTGGCCATCTGGTTCAGGCAGCAGCACTCCTCTCCTGCAGTCACACATTCAGCCAGCTGAGGCAGAAGGTTTGGGTAAAACACAGTCCTGCTGCAGTAACGCTAGTTTAGTGTCTATGGAGTTGCCATGCAAAATGGATCGTCAGAAGATCCTCGGAGAAGTGCAATGCCCAGCTGCCACAGCTGCAAGCCAGGACATGGCTTTGATGGAGTTTTTCAGGAGTGGCTCCTGGTGAGGAAGGTGCTGGAGCCCAAAGCGCTGATGCCTGCTCCCAGGTCTCCTTCTGTACATGGCAGTAAGGGACCCCGGAAAATGAAATTATCAGTGGCCTGCTCCTGTGTAGAGGTTTTATGATCTCCCATATAAAGTCAGTCCAACAAAAGCTGTCATCCTTGGCGAACTGTGGCAGCCTGGTCATGGGCTGCTTTTAACACAGAAGAACTGTGTTCATGCATTGCAAATAACTCTTAAACCACATAAACATCAACTAGCAGTACATCTGTCTTTGGGGATTTTTGACAACTAGTTTGTTTTTTTAATTCTTGTTGTTTTTCTGACTTATAATATCCATTACTTAAATTGGTTGATGACATTTTTTGCATATTTGCTTTTTTAGACAGCTAATAGTCATTTAAAGAAAGAAGATGGAAAAAAGAAACCTCTCTTTCCCTTCATGAGGTTAGTTAGAAAATTATATCCCAGTCTATAGAAGATGAATGGCCTCCAGTTCTCTCAGAGGAGGGCCAAATTGCAGATGCCACTGCATAAATACATAATATGTATATTAATTATACTAATATAAAAATAATGTATCATTGCACATTTTATATATTACAACGTTTATATTATACNCAAATCAGGCAATTAGAAATGTTTCTATTGTATGTCTTACCACAATCATCAAGCTTTGGGACCTGCTTAGAAAACCAGATTTTTTTCCATAAAAAATATATTTGAGTTAAAAAAAGTTCAAGTCAAAGAGACAAGCCCATAGGGAACAGAGATGAAACACAGCAAAAAACCAATTCCAGTGATAAACAGCAGCAGCCCATCTGAATTGAAATATTTTCATTTTGTAACTGAACATTTTATTTAGAGAATATTTTTACCAAATCGGTACCTCCACCCCCACACAGATTTTTCTGGGATAAATAGGAAACTCTTACCAAAAGGTACTTAACAGCATCCTAAAGTTTCCTCTAAAAATCACGTTAAATGACAAATAGCATAGTATTCTTAATGCATCAGGTGTTAGGGAGGAACATAGGAGCTGCTACAGGCTTACTGAGAGGGAATGAGTCTGTGGTCTTGGTCTTCCATCTTGTAATCAGCTGTGGAAAACTCAGAGCCCAGGAGAAGGAAAAGGACTTATGATGTTGGACTGGGCTTCTGTAAAGCATCCTGAGGAATTTTGATTGTGTTATGAAAAGCTGCCTTGCCTTTTACAGCCTGGATAAGTGATAGTTTAAAAAGTCCCATATTCACCCTAACTAAGTGTGGGAGATAAGTGGTGTAAAATATCCGTTCTTTAAACTGCCAGTGATTTCAGTGACAAGAAGGTAAAAGGCCTTTATCCTGAACAAACACAAGTGTAAGGTCTATGTTCTTTAAATAAAAACAATATGGAAACTTTAGGGCTGTTCCTCATCTGCTTCAAAAAAAGCCCACATGCCTTTTAATGTCAGAACGTCACAGAGTAAGTAACAATACACACCCACCTCATAGGCCCTGGAAATGCATTGTCAAAATTGAAAAGTTAAGACAGAAAAACTGGCAAATCATTGCAAAGTTGAAAATGCCATGTAACATTCTGTTTTATGTATAAGTAAACAAAAGATGAAGTTCAGTCTTGTGACATGTATATGCTCTAATTTAGAGAAAGTTTTTTGTAAAAGCTTTTAATAAATTTCCAGTCAATGAAATATTGAAACCATATGGAGATTGGTGATGTATTTATATATTAATTTTTTGTGCAACACAACAGAAAATAAAACAGAAATGCCAAAGAAGGAAAGGAATACCAAAGAGTTTATTTAAACATCAGTCTGAAGGAGGACAGGGTCTTTGGTATTTGTTTTAAAAGTTTGCTTGTTTTTTAAGTTTTCATGTGCATACAAAGATGCTTGTGGCTGAATGGACTGTAAGAAAACAGTAAATAGAAGGATAGCGCAGGGCTTCCATGCAACCTGAATAGGAATAAAATGTTCTGCTGAAACATCTCTGAATGAAGAAGAAGATGTGTTAGATCTTTATTTTTTAATAGGACAGCTGCTTAAGGTTTGGCCATGTTTATATTGGTCAGGTAGGCTCAGGACGGTCCTCAGCAAGCAGTAACAGTTCAACATGAGTAACCTTCAGGGCAAGAGGTTATATGTGCATAGTAGTCAGGACAGACTACAGGAAGCATTGTGTGATCCCACGCGATTACGCATAGGGTCACAGTACTTCCCTTTCCAGTTGTTATGACTGCTGTCTGCACACAAGCCTTTCTGGAGTTCCCTGGTGGACCTCTGTCTTTACCAAGAAGATGATGTTCCTTGGAAGAGATGGATTACTTGTGCCCATGAAGAACAGTTGTATCACTCATTCACTGTTAACTAATACCTCCGAGCTGTTATGCTGATTGTTTATACGGCTAGTCACCATACAGTGCTTGCTTGCTAAATGCCCCCTGTGATCTTTGGGTCTTTAGGGCACATTGAGGTCAGTGAAGATTTCTAGGTGTATGGTGTGTATTGATTAAAGGTTTGATACTCCTGCAGAAGGTGCACAAAAATGCAGAATGATGTTTGGGTGACTTTCTGTGTGGGACTTACCAGAGAGAAAAGAGAATTGTGGTAGCCTTATATCTGAAAAGCTTTTTATACAGTTCCAGTGGTCCCTGGCAGCTCGGTTCTTAGAAAATACTTTCCCTTTTTTTTTAATACCTTTTTCATATGGAAAGCATTACTTGGCCCCAGGTGTGATCTTTAAATCTTCCAGTTCATAATCTTGATAATTCAGAATAACAGCTTATCACAAGTTATGAAAGAATTAAACCTAAAAATTCTGCTGCTATTACACCAGCTTGTCACTGCAAATGGAATGATGGATTTCAGTGCACTTCCTTGATAGAAACTTAAATGTATAAAATTGGTATCAATTATCTCTGTTTGATACCATCATATTAATCTTCTTACTGACTACTGAAATAGGCCATCCTAGACAAGTTATACCTTTGTACTCCTTTCAAGTACACACATTGTGCAAGAGCTTTCATTAACATTATCATGCCCCTTCATCCCACTTCTCAATAACTCAATACCACCCAATTACTGACATAAAAGTCTGTCACTGTATTTACAACTCAAGAGTCCCTGGAAAGGCAGTATTAGTTGTGCATAATGGAAACAATCTCAGGTCTAAATTAATAGGAATGCTGAACTGACCTTGTGGATATACAGTCCTCTCAAACTATTCATATTCCTGTATTTCATCACTAAAGAGTCTAATTACTCCCTTTTTTTTTCCTCTTTTTAAGACATAAAAATTCCCTGCTCACTGAGTATGAAAAGTAACACTCACTGTTCACAGGCCTAACAATATTCTTTGTAAAGGTTTCTCTGCCCTTCCATTAATTTGAGGAGATCTGCCCCATTTCCTTTGAAATGTCAAAGGAAAATTAAATGAAAAACTTTGCAAGTTCCTATTTGCAAGATGTCCACTTTCTCCACAGAGTGGCTATAGCATGCACCTGCTTGATCTGTAAAGTAAGTATCTCAGGGAGCACAAGCAGTAGAATGAATTGCAACTTTATCCTTTTCAGACCAATAGATAATGTTGGAACTGAATGAGCCGATGCTGTGATATAACCATGGAGTTGCCTGAAAAATGAAAAAAAAAAAATGGCAGTTGTGCCTCTGGGTGGTTCAGAGAGAACAACAAATAACACTGATAAATGGAAGAATATGTTAATAAAGAAATTCTGAATTAATAGAGGGATTTTGTAAAATCCTCTTTTAATGGCAGAAATATTTCAGCAATATTCAGGAAATGATCAGATTTGATTACAAGTTGCTTAAATCTCTGTATAAAAAGACAATATTTCAGCTCTTGATATAAAAGACCTCTATTTATCCAAGAGATCCTTAGTTACTTGTTCCATTTCTCTCTCATCTCCAGTCAAAACTATTAAATTTCCTTTTTCTTTTCCCAATCCTGTTACCTCCAGTTCTTACTGTAATTTGTAGCGGAAAAACCTGATACTTTGCACGATGTAATGAGTAAGGTGGCTGAAGGTTTTGGGTTCTTGTTATATTAGTTCTTTCTTCCCTCCCCAGCATCATAATTCTTGTTACATCCAAAAATATAAAAATTACACAAACTCAACCAACTCATTTGAGTCCAGGGCATACTGAGTTCATCTTCACTTACCACCAGATCTATCAGTGTCTCATTTCTAGTTTGAGTCTTTACGTTTTATAATCCAACTTAACTTCAGATTGCTTGAAAACCTGGATGAACATGCTGTGTTATGTATGTCATTCAGTGATCATGCATTCATTACCCATTCCAAATAGATTTTCCTAACTTTTTCCTCTACAGAATACATAGATTAGGAGAATAAACAATCCTTGTTAATATTGCTGTTTCCCTTCTTTCTGTGATAATACATATGGAAGCCTTATATTTTGAAGTGGCCTCCCTTACTCCAGCCACAACTAAGAAATATTCTCTTTCTTTTTTTCTTCTGCTTTTTGCCCACCTTAGGGAACTGTATCCTACAACCTGTTTATTGAATTAGGTCTTTCCTTCTCATTACTTTTGTATCTGTAAAACTCCCTAAATATTGGGGTTTGATCCAAACCTCAATAAAGCCAATGCTTTAGTAGACTTAGGCTTATATGACCATCCCTCATTCTTCTTCTTTCTGAAGTGGGGAAAGGAAGAAAATTAGTCTTAATTAATGATTGATTGATTAATTCATTAATTCAATTAATGCCAGGTTGCAACTCAGAATATACAGGATGTGTGGTCTATATATCTAGTGAAAACCTGGATGTATCTAGACAAGATAATTATTGTTCCTTTTCAACTCCATTTTTTTTGTTCTCATCTGGGTTTGTGTCCTTTATGTTTCATCAGCTTTACAGGTAAGTAGCTAATAACAAGCATCTTCCCTTTAAATAGTGTACTAGACCATTTGTGCACTTGCAACAACAATAAAAAACAATAAATCAAAAGGAATCGCCCTGGGAAAAAAGCAGCTAGGGTAAAGCTGCTGTGCAAGCAGGTTGTCTGCTCGCTAAAATGAAGACTATAGATTCCAAGAATCTCCTACAGTCTGTATAAGGAAAGGCAGTTGTACTGCCCAGTGATTAGCTGTAGGTTACTGATTGGTGTTCAGAAGAGACTCCTGTATTTCAAGTTCTGCTGAATGCATACTTTTATGGCACCATCTCCTTTCACACTTTTCTTCATGCACCAGGTAGTTAATACAGGCCATCTGGACCCTGGAGCCCTCTCAAAGCTCCTCTGCAGCACAGGTCAAATGATTTTCCTGGATCCCTCTCCCTCAGGACTGAAGGTTTCATTCCTGTCAAAGGAACAGCAAAAGACAGAGGAACAATTGAAGATGGGTGATGGGCCCAGGCCAAGAGCTTCTCTTTCTTATGGAAAAAGTAAGGTCCATGACTGAGGGTGGAAGGGGCTGGCTCTCCCCACCCTCTAGGAATAGCCACCACATGTCTCAAGGTCTTGTTTGGCATTAATTCTTGTTGGGGCTCTCGTGTAGAAGGGGGTGGAGACAGCCATCTCATCTTGCCGCCTCAGTACATGGTAGGCTAAAGCTACTGCCTTGCAGGCCCTTGTTCCACAGATGATGCAAGAATATGCATTTCCTAGAGTTTATAGCAAAGCCACGTTCTAGCCCTTAAGAACTGCTGGGCTCAGTGTATGAAGTTGGTCAGATAAATGATGTAAGAGTCCTTTTGACCTTATACTCTATAACTCTATTATATCACACTCTTCACCATCATAGACCTAAAATATGTGAGTGTCCTACTGTTGATAAATGTACTGAATGTTTTTATAACCTTGCACAAAGCATTTTGATTGCAGACAATTTGTGGTTTTATTCCCTGTTAGTTCTGTTTCCATCAAATCGACTTTGGTTTGACAAAATAGCTCTACTTATGTTGAAGGTCACCCCTTCATAGGCAGTGATTAGTGGAATCTTTTTTACAGTTAATCCTTCAAAGACCTTTATTTACTATTTTCTTGACTTTGCATCTTCAAAACTGTTCATGAGTTTCATCATTTAAAAGCTCAGAACCAAATCCTGCTGCCCTTAATCCAGCAAAGCTGTCTTTTAAAGGGCTGAGCTCTTTTAGAACCTCAGAATTTGGTACTTAGATTTACTTAGCCATTAAATCTGTAAATGCGTTCTTGTCAAATGGTAACCTGCATAGAAAAAAAATCATCATCCTACTCTTACTCCTTTAAATTCACACCTACAAAAGTTAATTGTAAAAAATGTTATTAAATTGACTGTTGACTGCTCTTGCATAATAAATATAGTTAGATTGGCTTTTATCTTTCCCGTTTGTTGCAGCATGGTCACCATGCCTGTCGATGCAGTAGGTTTTAATACTGGATAAACAAAGTACAGAGGGGTTAATCTCAGTATTTATGTAATAGCTAATACTACATTTGGCAAAGAATCCTTAGAGTAAGAAAGCTCTTTTTTTTTTTTTTTTTTGTTTACTTAATAAAAGGATGCATGACAACATATCCCTAGAGTTTTGCCCAGGTATTAACAATTCAAAGATAACGCATGATAACAAGAACACGGGCTGTGTTTACATGAGTTGAAAGTCACTCCAATTTATTTTAAGGATTCTAAGGATTAAAATGACTCCTGTACCCTTACTCAATCTTGTGACTAATGGCAAACATTTTGCTTCCCTGGCCAGGGTTATGCTCCTGAGGTAAAGGCAGCCATTCTCTTACGTGGGACAGACAGTGGGAAAGAGCTCCTGCAGGATCAGACAGAAGACAAGAATACCTTAGGAACTGGGGATTGGGACTAAAGATGTCCTCATTCCTTGTGTCCCTGCAACCAGCGGTGCCAGAGATGGAAGTAAAACTTAATGAACCCCATTTTAGTCCTGACCTCTTATGAGACAAAATCACTAAAAGCATCGCCTTATTGTAGGCCTGAGATAATGCCACAACCCATCCCATAGATGTGTGAGATAATTTATTGTAAGCACTTAAAAGACACACATAACTCCACTTATTTCCTTACAGATCATTTAGATATTCAAATTACCAAGCTTTTAGTGCCAGAAATTCAATTAAAGGAGTAAAAACTCTATGTTGTAATAAACTTTAGTATTTGAAATAGCTTAATAAAATGAACTTTGTCTCAAAAGTCTTTCTTGCACTTTAATGTGTAACTTTTAATTATTTCATTCTGAATTAGCAGAACTTGTTAAAAATTTCTAATTTTTATTTACAACAGAGTGAGATATCCAGGTATCTGGGCACTCTCTGCCTTTGAAAGCACACTCAGCTTGGTATTATAGGCCTTCCTTGGATGAACTGAAGATGCTTTACAACTATTAGTCACTTAAAGATGATTGAACACAGAACTGAATGCTTTGCTATTCAGATTTTACTTAGCCAACAGAATTGAAAAATCACCGCAGCAGATGAAAAAACCCCACAGCCCTACTGCATCTGCCTTATAAAAGCTGTTCTCCTCAGGCAGTGCAAGCATAAGAAAAGCATGGCCCACGTGGTTGCTCAACCTCTAGCAGTGCTTTAGTTTTCCCCTCTGTAAATGGAAACATACTGAATGTTATGTAAACCAATTAAAAGACTGCATGAAAAACATGAGTTTTTTCGGTTGCTTTTTTTGCAGGAGGTACAATTCCAATGCTTATATCCCTACTGTCATTCCTTTTTCTGCCCTTAACAACTTAAGGAATAGGGTGTAGGGCAGTAATGTGAAAGGCGAACCTCCCTGATGTCCTGCTGAGATAGAGTCCAACACTTCAATCAGCTGCTTGCACTGAGTGAGCGCAGACCAGGGCCAGGCAAGCTCAGGTTGCTCAGAACCTTGTCCAGTCAAATCCTCAATATCTCCAGGGATGGCCTGCAAAACAGAACCAGCTTGAGACCAATGCCACCAGTACAGGTTGGTTTCTTAGACTCCGTGTTTGCCTTTTTCATGCACGCTCACTTCAGTTGTCGTACAAATAGTCACATGACAAGTGACAGACAGAGCATGGGGTTGCTGGAGTAGGATGAGGTGGGCAGGAGAGGCAGGTAGGATGAGGTGGGCAGGCTGGTATAAATGCTAGAGCTGAGACTGGGAACCTGCCTCTGGTGTGACAGTCATGTCTGCAGAGAGCAGCACGTGGAAGGACAGGGGGGCTCAGGAGTAGCCTCCCTATTTCACATCTCTGAGCTCAACACCTTATTTCTTTGTAATGTGCTGGTTTCTCTGTGAGCATGGAGCTTGTTTCCTTGGCGTTGTTGCCTTAACGCTCTGGTGTCCTAGCCAGAAATGCAAGAGAGAGACCTTTATCTGATGGAACATATTTGCACAAATATATATGCACATATATATCACTACTTACCTCTGGCTTTTTGCACAGCTGTCCTCTGCTATTAAGGTGCAACAGCCTGCAGAATAGATTTCGATTCCACAGGTCATTTCTGCCTGTGTCTTTAACAGAGTGCCTCCACCCCCACACCTCCCAAATGACCATTTCTGTGTTTGCGAATTTTTTTATGACTTTGAAAGTACTCAGAGGCATTTTTGAAATATCCAAGTTTCAAACTATTCATTTTGTGAAAAGACATCAATTTGAAGATCATTTTTGTATTTTAAGGAGGAAAGAAAAACATATGGGTGGTATTACTCTTTTTATTTTTTTGCAGATTTTTGAGGGGAGAAGAGTTTGATTTTGTTTTGGGTTTGTGCATGTTTTTTCTGATTCTTAGCTGGGTTGACCATGTGCCCATATTACTTTCACTGGCCAACCATACCTGACATCTTCAGGAGGGATAAAAGTGATCTGGATCCATTTCCCTCAAGAGGCTCCATGCATTGCTCTCTGTAGCTTTAAATTTATTACCTTTTTAATGGTCTGGTCCTCAGAGACCCCAGAGAGAAGCTCAGGTCATTCACTGAAGACAAGCAATAATCTGTTATCAAATTTCTTATTGAAAATCCATGCGGGGCTCAGTAGAATATTATGCTTCAGAGGATAGTTATGTCATGCTCCAGTGGCGGTGGGAGAGATTCAAGGAAGCAGGCAATAAGGCTATCAAAATGGCAATCCTTCTCTGTCTTACAGCCACCTTAGGAAAGTCTGGGTAAAACCGAGTTACCTCTAAATGCAGAAGCAGGTGTCTGGGGTAATGTCTGCACGCAAGTACTAATGAAACACGATGGGGAGCATAGGTGGGATTTAATCCCCCGTGGGCTGCACCGGCAGCGGAGGTGGTGGTGAGGGCTCTGCGAGCTTATGGATGCTCCACGCTGGCTGAACACGCCTTTTATGTGGCAACCTGAAAAGAGCTTAGGCGCATACAAAGCCTTTGTGTCTCTTTATCAGTTTTGTGCCTCAGACTTTGTGCTAATGTAAAAATGTAAATCCCCAGCAATTAACAGACGTTTCTACATTAGCAGAGCTCCCAAGGTTCTGCTATCTCCATTTGTCTTTAAACATTTTATTAGAAATTTGACACCAGTGATGTTCTAATTAAAGTCCATTTTCTAGCATGAAGTACTTCTATATACAACACTGTGGATTTATTCTTTTGAGACTGCCTCCAATTTCATGCTTGCTTACAGCAAGTGTTACAAATACTGTTATTTTTGTTGAGAGAATCATCATTGACATGGTGCTTAGGCTGCATTTCTGGAGCTTGTTGATTGTTGATTTCTCTTTAGATCTGGTAATTCTCAGCGGACCTCATTTACACACCAATGCTAACTGTGTGTCCAAATTTGTTTCCAAGTTTGCATGAAGTTATATTCAGATCCAGTGGACAGACACTGAAACCAACTGCTGGTGCTGAAAAGATAATTTGTCAAAAAATGAAACAAGAAAGCAGCTTGTATCTCTTGCATAGCAACAGCAAAATAAATAAATAAATAAAAAGTGCTTTCTTTAAATGTGTTAGGCATTGTTCACAGGCAAGAACAACAGAATGATTTAAACAAAGGAAAAAGCAATATTTTGCTTTTAAAAATGTCTTGGGGGTTAGGGAAACTTTTTTATGTTCTAACTTTTTGTAATCTGAATTACATTAGAAGAGAACAAGAGGCATTCTTGACTGAATTTCTAATTAAAACTGTTTAGGAGCAGACTTTCTATTCATCAAATCCTGGGATGCAAACTTTTTTATCAGAAAAGCATTGTCTATACATTTCAGTGAATCTGAAATTATGAGCTACGTGAAAATGGGCTTGTTACACCTCTGAGCTTGTTAGGTGTAAATAATTTAAGATGGAAAAAAAAGAAGTACCTCCATTTAAAGAACGTACAAGTAACAGCAACAGCCCCTGACATCTATAGTTTGTGTTTCCTAATCCAGAACTAAAGATATTCAGTTATTCAGTAAACAAACTTGGAAGACATTATAACAGTGTATAGCTCTTAATAGATTTAGCTATAATTTATCTCAAAGCTCCTCTGTAATGAGGCTGCTGTGTGCTTTTTTAGGTAAGACATTTTACAACAAACAGGCTCAACAGTCCACCAGGCACTTTTACTTGCTGCACTGAGCACTAAACGGATGCTAGATTCTGCAAAATGTCACTATGGTATAATTCCTCAAATTGTTTTTGGCTCAAACACAATTTAACTTTTTTTCATAGTATCTTCATCACTAGGAATTTCTGACATACTGACAAAATCATTTTGTCTTATGTGCCCAGGAGTTTGCACTGGTCCTTGTGGTTTGCTATGAGAGGTCCATGTTTCAGTTATGGCTGTGCTTCCCCGGCGTTTTAGCACTCAACCTGAGCTGTCTTCACAGAAGTCAGGCTAGGAATTAATCATACAGATAATACTATGGAAGCCCTCTACCTGGGTATTTTAATTCCTCACTGGGGTAACCAAATGAAACATATTGTTTTGGATCTGGTAGATATGGATCTGCATTAATTCAAGTGCTTTATAGATGTTTCTGTGTGGTGGGCTGAGGCCTCTGAGTGTATGAAATTTCTGATGTGTGCTGCAGTCTCCTCCATGGATGAAACATTGCTAAGTGTCAGGGCAGCCTTCCATGGTCTTACACTAGGAGTTAATTTTATGTATATTACAATACAACACGTATGGTGGTCTTGGAGAATTTTTCTGGCTCAGCCTGTCAGTACTGTAATCATTTTAATTATGGGACTGCCCTTGATCTCAGTCTTGCCCTCCGTAGTGGGTTATCTACTTCTGGAATTTTTCACATGTGAAGAGGTTTTTTTTCTTTTCAGTTTGGTGAAACTGCTGTAAGGTTTCCAGTCTTCTGCACACAGGCCTTAGTTCAGAGCATCCTGCCTTGAGGGATGGAATTCTTCTAAGTTAGTTGGAACAAGTAACCTAACTCAAGCTAATTAATGTATTCTACCATACTTTAAGTTTCATTTTAGATACAAATATCAATGACATTGCCTTAATAGTTATTAGAAATGTGAAGGCCTTTTTCTCTCCTTTATTTTTTTTTCTTTTTTTCCTGTTTAAATGTGAACACGGAATAATAAAATACTGCTGGACAAGTTCTTATTTAATGTAGCATTTGAACTGTGTGACTGCTTTAAGCATTCTCTTCGGTTCTGATACACTACCTAATTTAGGGTATCCTCTTTCTTTATATTTTCATAGGATTTTTATAATTTGGTTTTAACAGAAAGGTGCACCTTTGAGCTCCCAAAATTAAGCCTCTCTGAGATGTAAAACACATCTTGTGTGACTTTGATGTAACTTATTATATATGATTTTGAAAAAAAAAAAAAAAGCCAAATTTTCCTGTAGATAGATCCTGAGAAGTTAAAGAAATGGTTGTATCATTTCTTGTTCAGCATTTGTTCTTTACTCACATCCATTTTCTTCATGTGTAGCTGAGCTTTTGCAAATATATTTTCTTTCAGGTTAGTTGTTATTACTTAGCACATTGATTTTTTGAAGACGAATGTTGTTTTCAATACACAGATTTCTATACTCGGCACTTTCTGTAACATCTGTAACACTGAATGATGAATGACATTTCATTATATCAGTATTCTATTTTACCATGTTTGTCTAAAGGAGTTGAAATATTGGGCAACTGAAATGCTGCTATGTGTGGAGAACCTCTAAATATGTCTATCGTGTTCTCTACTACCATGATATTCATGATGTATTCTCTCTCAGAAAAATCAAAAGGTTCATGTGATTTATTTTTTTTCCAGAACTTTAAAAGCAAAGGATAAGATATTGGCTCTGCTGCATCCAATGTAAGTTTTGGTGTTGCCAAAAACAAGTCTGGGATTTCAACCCAAAGGAAGGAGAGGGTGGATGGGATGGTACGTAACAGTGTGAAGAGACTTGCTGTAAGTCCTTGCTGTGATCCAGAGCCAGCTGCCCTCTGCAGAACAGCAGACTGTGAGGGACAATATAATCCACAGCACCTAGCGTTGCAGTGCCGGATTAAATATTTAATGTGCTAGGGAGAGAAAACAAGCAAGAGGGAGCATGCATTATAGACAGTTCCTAATCACCTGGCCTGGGAGGCAAACTTCCCTTTGCTCCCTTCATCTTTTCCTAGGGAGCGAGTGAACTGCTGAGTTTCCGTTTGTCAGTCATTACGTTATAGGGCCTTGGAGTTGCTGAACTGCTTTGAGATGCAGCAGTGAAAGACCTCATTTCTATTACGTTATATTTCCCACGTTTTTTTCAGTCCTACATAAATTTGGGCAACTTTAATCCTAAAAATTATTTCCCTCAGAAATATGAAATAATGAAAATTAGGAAGTATTAGTTTAAAATTCTCCCAATTAAGTTTGGGGTTTTTGGGGGGGGGGTTTTGTTTTTGGTTTTTTTTTTAGGAGGGAAGGGTTTGATTTCCTACCACATTTAAGTGTTTGTGGTTTAAGTCCTGGACAGTATTATAGGAGGACAAAGAACAACTATTTTGTGGGTGGTTTCTTGCTGTAACTGTTGCCTATGCTTTATGTTTTGCAAAGCGCCAATGATAAGCCTGGAAATGTTCTCTTATTAGACATTTTTGGTTGTGTGTCTTGTCAATTGGGAATCTTTAACATACAATTCACCCTTACAAAAATTATTTTATTTTAAATTGATATCTGAGTACAGTAAATATGAGGCTGCCTGCACACCTGGCCTAGGCTATTTTAATTTAGAGAGTTCCTTCTCATTATAATGACTGTGGATACACTTAGACAATGCAGAAAGCTACATAATCTTATTTGCATATTAATTCCTACGTTGTTCTTGTCCTCACATTTATTTCTTTCTTGTGATGATAATTTAATATTGTATGAATGAGATGAATGACTAGTGAGGTGATTTTTTTGTTTTGTTTTGGTGGAGGGTGGGGGGTTTTTTTTTATTTCATTTTAATGCAGTTCTCAAAGAATGGTTTTTCACCAGCCTTGATACTTTTAAACTTTATTTTTATATGAGTTTCCTCTGAATCTGATTTGTAGTTGTTGCTGTGAAAGTTTAGGTAAGACACCACTGAAACTAATACCTGCAATTGTGTAATGCACATTGCCTGTAAAAGAGTTAAGCTCTGTTATGATTTAAGGCACCAAAACAATAGCAGCTTTCCTCCAAAACACATATTGCTGCCAAATATGCACAAGTTGATAGATTTTGCTTGGCTGAGAAAGGAGTAGCAGGCTGTTCCGATGTATTGGGTAGCATCAAAACTAGCTTTCTAGTATGTAGTCATAACATCATGCTCTTTTGCTCTGTAAGTCAAAGCATTCTAATAAACTTTGGCTGTTGCAACAGAAAAAAGAAAATACCCCAGATTTCCATATTAAAGACTCAGAAGTTGAAAAGAAGAAAGTCAAACCAGAAAAAATATTTTCTTATAACATTTTGACCAAAATTTGAATTTCTTGGAGTTAACACGACACCCTAGTACTAACTCCTCCACAGTGTGGTCTGATGCTAAGCGTGCAAGGGAGACCTTAAACCCATGCAGGACTTCTCTTGCTCTGCAGGTCTTCATGCTTGAAGTTTCCCTGTTGCATGAAAAAGCTTCTGTCTTAACGTTGGTCACTTCTCTTCTAGCATGGGAAGAAATGTCTGTCACCAAGATCTGACCAGCTGGCTGTGTTTGGCCCAGAGCAAGAGAGGTAATGGTGTGTCTCTTTGGTGAGGAAGGATGGGAACCAACTGCGTGAAATCCCATCTCAGAGCATGAGATGTCAGAGATCTGACATTTCTAAATAGTAGTGGGCAGCATAAAAATCCTGAGTCCTACAGCTGGACAGATTTTCATAGAAATTATACTGAAATCAACATTCACCCTTGAAGAGTTTTAACTTGTTCCTATCAAAACGTTTTGTTTTCACTGTAAAATTTTGGACTAATTCAATATAAATTGGTTGCTTTCATCCAGTTTTAACTGCCTAGTAAATATATTTTCCTGCTTTTTAGAGATGTTATTAAAAATGGGCATAAGGAATGTCCTCATACTCATAAGAAAAGTCACAAACATACCTATTAACAAATAACATTGGGAGTTCATAAAACGCTGTTTAGAAATTATACGCAATTAAAAGTGGATCCTCATATATCTTTTCCTTCCTTTTCTCTTCCTACACAAGTTTATTTAGTAAATGATAGATACGGAGGTGATAATAGCACACACAGCTGGTAATACGGTTGTCTGTCTGCCCTGTGAATGTGTTCTACCCGTATTAGCAGCCTTTGCACCAGGCTGATGGTAACTGCGTATCTCCCTTCACCTACCCCAGTTAAGGGTGTTTGGTTCTTGTTTACATGCAAGCTTTACAGAAGCCATTTCTGCAAATGATTACATTTTGTGTGGTTTTGACTCTGCAGCCCAAATATATTCAGGGGGTTTTTTTCTAGAAGACGGCAAATTACAACAAATCAGAAAGAACATGCTCCTTTCCTGACATGCTGAAAACGTTACTGAAAAACAACATTATAAATCTACTATAACGCAGACTCAAATTGATCTTTATTAGGACTATTCTAGCCTCAGGAGTCACAGAAATTAGTCAGTTCTTCTAGAAAGAAAAGATTTTTTACACAGAGAAACAGACAGCTTTTGTGCTATCTGTCAATAATGATCGCAGCAAAAGCAGTACTTAGACATAGCAAATGCGGAGTGTTGCTGCACTAAGTGGCAGTTGCAAGACAAGCATTTTGATTGTGCATATATGGTTGCACAGTGCCAGCAGTTACAGCTGCCATCACAGTATTACTGTGATTATACATGCAAGTTCATAATTAGAACTGAAGAAGTGGTAGGGGGAAAATTTAATGTATTTGATTTGATCATTTGTGATGGTATTTAGTCCTCTTTTCACGAATACTGAAGTGTTCAAGCTAATATCAATACTCAGAACAAACAAATGTTACAGCCCAGTATTCTCTTTGAGTGCATTTTTAAATAGTTCATTTAAGACAAATGGTTGTAATTTTAGATGTTATCCTTTCTTATACAGGTTACCCACTATGGAAGCAAAAAACTGAAGGTGTGCTTACTGTAACTGATGAACTGCTACGCAAATCTTCACTGTTCTCTCTTTCCATGGTCTTCAGACTGAGGGTTATTCAAAACTGACTTAAAGTATGGATCTCAGAATGGTATGATCTGCTCAAGCAAATCAGGTTTCAGGTAAATTCCTAATTGTAAATCATTAATTTACTCTATGCTACTAATACCATCAGATGTTATTTCCCTATCCCTCTTCTGCTTCAAAGCTTTTATTAACTGAAGCTGTGGACAAAAGCAAAGCCTACTTATCTGTATGCGGTAACTACAGTGTGAATTGCTCTGACTGCATGCCTTGAATTTAATCTCTCCACTCATGAGTCTGTAGCTTGATGTTCAGGTCCTTATGGATAGCATCTTCAGTCTCCTTTTTCTGCACATTAATACCACAGCAGGATAAAGGCCTACAATATTTCATTTATTGTTACTGTTGCTTATTTTTATTACACTAAGCACAGAAGACTTGGCTGCACAAAGGCATCTGTATCTTGTTATATGACCATATGTGAAAGATGGTCTCTGTTTTAAGGAACTTGTGCTGTAAGGTAAGATGGAAACAGGAAGTAAAAAAAGGAAATACTCAAGTGACATACCCAAGGTCAGAAATGGTTCTGTAGACCTCGCTGTCTCTCTCCTTGAGTCTTATCTAAGGCAATTACTATATAATACCCAGAATATTGTGTGCTGCGTATTGCAGTTGCTGTATTACAATTGGAAAACAGAGGGTGTTTCCACCCACATAGTAATGAAACATTCTTTCAGAGAGACTAATGAGATTTTGTATAAACCGTCTGCTGCTTCCCTTCCATTAGATCAAACACCTTTGAAAATGGGGAAAACCCTTTTAGTAAAAGTAAAACAGTATTATAATAACAATGATCACCTGTGAACTAGAAGCCAAAAGCTAGGGTGGTTGAAAAGTCCAAAGTCACTTTAAACATTAACCACTGAAAAGACACAGAAGAAACCTGTTATACTGAGCAAAAACTCCAAGGTCAAAGGAAGCTGTTTATAATAAAAGATGGACTTGATACAAGGTTGATTTTCATTGTCAAGAGATATGGGATATGTAATACTCTTCTTATTGGAGACAACTGTGCTGGGGCTTTGTACAGAATTTCCCAAAGGCTCACAGAAACTAATTGTCTAGATTATAATGTTAGACAGTGCCCACTGAAGACTCAGGAACAAGGAAACTTGACTGATGAATGAAAGTGAAGCCTAGTAGCTGCCCCTGTCTAGCAGGCCCGTGGGGCTACAATGGTTTAGGTAGTGCCTGTGGCCAGCGATGTGCAAGGAAGGGACATGACTAGCACTCTGATTAAGAGGCCCCTCTTCGTGGACACACTGAATGGGCAATGTCTTTGGCATGAGCTTGGCCCAGGGCTTGAATTCATGTCCTGAATCTGTCACCGGATCTGGTAACCATATCAGTTCTGCTCCAAATTAAATATGTTATTGCTGCTTTAAAGTTTATTTTATCCTAAATACTCTCCCTCTCTTTTCTCCTAGAAGAAAGGTAGGAATGTTGTTGCTGAAATAGCCTGTGAAATTAAGTTATATTAGTGAGATTTCATATTAGCTAGCTGGTTCTCACATAGTAGTATATACCTCTGACATATTTTGGAAATGGACTGGAATCCTAATTTGACGATATTTTATTACAAATATCCAAGCAGAATATACTATTTTTATTAAATTCACCCACTTGGAATGTTTCTTTAATTTGCACTTAAACTCTCCTTATAAATAATGCTAGCATTGAAATTATGTCTTTGAGCAGCTTTCTGAATAGATCCCTAGTTTGCTCAACAATTATTGCTGAAATGATTGTGATCTTAGGAACCCTTGTTCCTGTCTGACATTCTTTCCCTGTGACTAATTATTTTACAGACTATGCTTTAATTGCATGGTGTAGGAGGTACTTTCTATAGCTGCTAAGTATTAGAAGAGGACATGCTCTGCAGATCATTAAATGTGCTACCAGGAGTAAGCACACTTCTGAGACCAATGACATTTGTCAAAATTAGTCAATGTGTTTCTTGAGAGCAAGCGGCCACCTCAAGGAGATGTCTCCCAATAATTGCTGGTGTGGTGAGTGCTGTTAATTATTTAACATGGTATGGAGGACATAGGCCTTCTCAGGAGAAATGGCTTCCTTTTTTCTTTTATTTACAAACAGGATACATTAAAAACCCTGAGTGAATTAAATTCGTTTTTTTAAACAAATCCAGACTGACAATTTTCTTGGTAGCCTGCAAGCATTGCTAAAGAGCGGACAAGTTACAGACATCAAAATATTATGCATATTTCATGGCTTCCTATCAGAACAGAGAGTGATGCAAAATAAAACTCTTAACAAATTTGAGCATCTGTGTGCAACTTAAACTAGGCCAACATCACTGTCTACTTTCAAAGTCATCCACTAATGAGAGTATGTACAAGACTTAGGTCAGAGGTACTGCTTTGCAATGCTGTCTCTTACAGTGCTATTATTTGCTTTTGTTTTCATTGTATCTGATTTTGGTGAAGCAAGGGCTCATGTTCTTAACGTGAGTGCCCTAAGGCTCAGGTGACAAGACCACATCAGGAGTGATCAGAGGTCTAAAAACTTATGAGTAAAGATTGAAGGAATTGGGACTTTTAGCCTGAAGAGAAGAAGTTTGAAGAAGGAACACGGTAGCAACTTTGATAGGTAAAAGATAGCCCCAGAGAGAACTACTTCTCTATGCCCAGGTAGATAGGACAAGAAATAATGGGATCACGTTGCAAAAAACAAGTGTTTTTTTCAGAAAGAGGGAAAAGACTTCTAAAAAAATAGCAAAGCAATGCACTGGATTGAGGGCTGTCTAGAGTAATTGGGACTATCACTTCTCAGAGGTGATTTAGATTTAATGGTTCTTGCCTTGGGGGACTTGACTTCACCAAGCTCTTTTCTAGACATTTTTTGCTAGAATTTTGTCAAGGAAATTCCCCTGGGAACCAAAAAAAAAACCCTTCCCAATGAAAGTTTAATCAAAACAGGTCTGATTCTAACAGAAAGTTCCTTTTTGTCATGTTTTGATGTTTTGGGTTTTTTTGGTTAAAAAAATCCTCATAACCAACTGAAGACTGTTGCTGGAAGGGTCCTAGCCATTTACTTTAATAATCAGTAGGGGGGTTGGCATTATAGATCATGCAGTAGATTAGCAGTGACATCCTCCAGACAAAAACCTGAAAGTTGTGCTTGAGTGTATGGTAAAGCAGTTTTGATTTTTTGGTTTGGGGGATTTTCTCCCTCTGTGAATCTTTGTATACACACAGTTCAGTTTGAGCGGTAATGTCTTGCATTGTCTCAAGCATTGAAACCCTAGCTCTGGACACATTGCAGCAAGACTTTCATTATGCATACAAGCATTTAAAGTTATTTTATTTTGTTTTCCAGGACTTATTTTGTCACTATTAGATAGTTTCTCTCCTTCTCCAGGATAAATACAGCTCTAATTTTGAAGGAGCAAGAGAGACCTTTGCTTTTGTTCTTTTTTTTTATGTGCAGGTGTGCAGAAAGACATTTTGAACTGTGTTAATGTTCAGTTCTTATTCATATCCTTAAAGAGCAGTTAAAAATGTTAGTATATGTCAGTGCTACTACCTGAAAAATCTTCCTCTGTCGTAGCATTTCTCTAAATTGTCCTGTCTTAGCCACAGGTTGGTGTCTAGCCCAAAGCTTGGATATATGTAGCTGGAAGGAAATGTCCCACACATCATCACTGGCTAATGCCTGCTTCAGAAAAACGGAAGTAAAAATAGGTGATATAGAGCTATAGATAACAGTGAGATTTTATAAGTCTGACTTGCACTAGAAGATATCCAGTGAAAGAATGAGCTTAGTGCCATTCATGTAAAGGTGATCCAGTTTTAATGTTGACACTCTTTTCTACATTTATTACTAGATAAGAGGACCTTGTGTGGTACCATATCAGCACATACCTAACAAATGCACGTACATATCAGGAAAAGGTGAGTCATAGTCCATATACAAAGAGTTCTGGAGATAGGGCTTGCCTGGCACCCTGTGTGGCGGGGTTTGCGAGCATTATGTACTTAGGAAATCCTCTCTTGACTTGCTCCAGTGCTCTTGGATGTTGTTTCATAATAAAGCGTATTATTTAGCAACATTTATGACTATATTTGGGAAAATTAAAACCAGATTTCTGCTTAAAGACATGCATAAGGGAAAGCAGGCGATGACGTGCGGTATCTCGGAGGGTTGCTAGATGGTGCTAAAGCACATACAGAAGTGTACCACATGTAACTGCTGCACCGGTGGTTTCGGTTAAGGGTGAGTGTAGAAGACAGAAAAACTGAAGATGTTTTCTGTCTGTCCTATTTTCTACACCACCTACAATGCGAAGAACACCTCTGCTTCCTTGGTTTCTCAAAGACTGCTTTATTCAGATTTGCCCCAAATTACTAAGCTCACATTTTTACATATTTTTACAGTATTTTCTATTTACAGCAGGACTGACTAAATATGTTTTGATGAGGAGACAATTTACCAAAAGCTAGCATTTCAGGAAGACTGAAGTTATTCTGGGGGAAAAAGAAAAAAAAAAAAGAAAGAAAAAAGAGAGGTTGTTAAAGTATGTACTTTCAACATTTCCAGCATGATACACGTTGACTTTTGTTTTTCAAAAAATGTATTCACTTAGAAATTTCTAGTTGCTCAATTTTTGTAAATGTTTATGTAACTGGAGAAGGGAGATATAAAGTGAATAATATCTAAAAAGTCAAGTGAGTGTTGCGTCAAAATGTTTTATACTTTTCCTGGTTTCACAAACCAAATAATATAACTAAGGCAACACATACTATGTTAAATATATTGTAAAGCAAAACTCACTTTCCTTTGGTTTTGGTTTCATTCAATGTACATATTTCTTATTTGCACAGTTACAGTAACTACAATTTCCAACACATTTCAATGTGATTTAAGTTCATCCTGTGGTGTCAGCTGAGCGGTTCTTTTAAGAGATCAACAAAAGATTTAATTCATATCAAGATAAAATCTCTTCTCAAGGGGATACATTAAAAAGCCATACAAAGAGTAGTAAAAAATAAAAAGTAAAATACACTGCATGTCCTATGGGAAAAGTTGTAGCATCAGATAACAGGTAGGAGTACACGAGGGATAAAAATGATTCTTTAGTTTAAGTATTTATGCTAAGAATATGAGAATTATTCTCAGAGTGATTAGCTATTGTTTGTATATGATGTCATTTTGAAAACTACTTAAAGTTAGAAAAAGATTAATTCTAATTTGATTTGATGCCAAGAAATGCTGACAATGACAACATTTGTCTGAGTAGTTTGAATGAATTTAACATTAATCAGGTTTTTAATTAGGAGAACAACAAGATTGGCTATTATTCTGTGGAGACAAGCTGTAACAAACTTCCTCATAGGTCAGATTCAATTAACTTGGAGCCAAAAGAGCATGAAACCACACTGTGATTTAGCAAGCCCAAAGTCTGCCGAAGTTTCATTCATAAAAAAATTTAATCATGGTGCTTCCATTATCAGCATTATTAGATAGCATCAATAGTGTTCTCAACTCTATTGATTAGTAACTTCCTTTTCCAGGCACATAAATATATGGCCACTTTCATCACGACTTAATATCTCATGCAACACTGAAATTGTCATTCCTGTCCCACTATAATATGGAATATGTGACAAAGATGGGACAATCTGAATAATCACAAGAAGGAAATTGCTGAGACAAATTCTTATAATGAATGAACGCTTACTGGCATGAGCTTTTATCTTGGCCTGGTGTTTCCTATCACCATGACATCTGAAAGAGAGAAGAGATAAACTTGTTCTGCCCGAGCTCAGAACGGACCAAACATCAGCTATCAATGGTTTGCATGGTCTCAAGTCCAAACAAGTTTAACAAGGTCACATTGGCTTTAGGTTGGAATTGTATTGCATGCCAGCAGCAAGTCTTTGCCTGAAAGACACACTGCATATGTGTCCTTTAAAAAAATGAAGATTTTTATCACTTTTATTTTTATTAATGGACCTGCATGAGGCTGTCTTCAGCTGTGGTCATATTTTGTTTATTTTGGCATGAAATGTCACTGCTCACAAAAGAGACAATGATATTCCAGTAAGGTCAATCAAAAACTTTCCTTAGCTATGAGATTAATGCTTAGGTCAAAAAACAGTTCCCAGATCAATAAAAAGAACTTTAAAATGGGACTTTATTAATTAAAAAATTCTATAACAAATGGTTTTTAAATTGAACTTGGAAAAACCCATGTTTTATTCTTTGTTCTCTTCCTACTAAAAATACATATCCATTCTATATTATGTGAGAAACCACGGCATTTTAGACAGAGCTCCTCAATGCTCCTCATTCCCTGTTTTTGACATGCTTTGCAGCTCTTGATGTGAGTTTTCACCTGGATCACTTTGTTAACTCTGACTGGTTGTACAACCTCTCCCAAGGTAATCACTTAAGCCATTCTTGAAAAAGCCCTTGGTGGAAAATAAGTACTTCACAATGTGGACTTCTGTCCGACTGACTATTTACAGATTTTATGTAAGGAATGCATAAACTGAGATAAGCAAACACTCAGTAGAACAAGGACTACGACATGCTTCTCATTTACTGCTGGCAAGTTTACTATTGCTAGACAAAGAGCGTAATTCTCATTTAAATACTGACAAAAAAAAAAAGCAGACACTTCAGTAAAAGGAGCTAAGAGCTGTGTTCTCCTCTTTGCTGTTCCACCCAAGTAGCAGCTAGCTGGGGTATTAGGATGCTGCCTCAGGTGTCTGGGTATGAAGTGGGGCTTGTTCTCAAGAGACACAGCTCAGAAGCAGAGGAAGAGATTAAAGACATTACACCCAGGTCTGTTCCTGCACGACTGTACTGACTACAGAGCAAATACCCATCATGATCACAGGGGAACTGCCAGCAGCAGAGGTTGGTGTGCTCCTGTGTGGGCGGCCCTGAGCCAGCAGCAGCCCAGCAGAGCTCTAGCAGGAGCTCTATACGCCAACTGCTCGTTGTGGGCGGATCAATATGCACGTGAGCACCTTTTAAAAAAAGGTACTTTATTAATGGTGAGGTGTTAGGCAGAGGTGGTTGTGGGCTTTGGCCCTTTCACAGGCAGTGCAGTAGATAAGATGGCATTCTGAGAATCACAGTTTTTGACTGAAGAACTTAAGCTGTAGGTGATTTGGCATGTACCACACAAGCCTACGAATCTATTCAAATGGTAATTCCACAACGTAAGGAAAAAATCTTACTTGCTAAAGATGATCTAGCTCTGGATGATCTAGACCTTTCTTAAGAAAGGCCTTCACTGACTTAGGAAAAGGTTAGTGTTTTCAGACTTTCTACTCATCTGAGAAATTTTCTGTAATGGGTTTCAGTCACTCTTTTGTTAGGTGCAAATGTGAGCTTTTGTGAAAAGGCTACATAATGACTCTTGGTACTTACTGTTTCACAAAGGTTTATGTGAAGTGCTTGTAATGAACTCTATACCTATTTGAAAAGTAAGAGTTCTCATGATAACAATTATTATAAAATCATCTGTGTTCAGAGCAATGAGGAAAGCAGATAAATTCTCTTTTTTGGCACCTATAAAAATTCAGAATAGGTCCAGTGACAAAATATGCCACAGATTAATAAATGTTTATAATTAAGCAGAAATTCCCAGCTAAATATATATATTCCAGAAGTCAGACCAGGCTACATATGATCCACTTTAAAAAGTTTTACAGTGATGGTGTACTTCACAGCCTGTGAGAAAACTTGTGTCTTGTTTTGGGTTGTGGGGGGATTTTTTTGTTTAGTTTTGGGGTTTTTTTGTGTGTGCCATTCCCACTACTGGTGCAGTGCAGATGGGTAAGAAATCATCAAGACTTTCAGGAGTTTATCTTTCATTACACAAGTTGATGCCTGGAGCACACACAGACACATCTCTCTGGAAAAAAAAGATCACATAGAATTGAAATCTACTCATCTTGTTCCTGTTCCAACATGTTTTTCAGCCCCACACTAAACTTGAAACCTTTAAAAGGACAGGCTTGCTTGATACAGTTTTAGATGCTTTCTGTAGCAGGAAATAACAGTGCTTTTAAAATGCAGTGAGCTGTCTGCAGAGCACACAAACAGTCGACCCAAAGAGTATAATATCAGAGCAGTAACATGCCTCATTTCAAAGCTAAATCTATCAAGGTCTGCAGAAATAGTGCTAAAATATCCTTCACTGGTAGGAAATGTAATCACCTCTGAAAATGTTAGCCCCCAGAGCTGCTGAGACAAGGGAATTTCAGACCTTGATTTTAATCTCATTATGAACAAGACACATTATCTTTGGTATTGGGAATGAGCCCAGCGCCTTGCGTTTGGCTGCAAGATTACCACTCACATCCTTCCAGAACAAGAGGCATCAGCAGAGGCACATGAGAGTTAAGGTCTGAGCTGTACCAGAGAAAGCTGTAAAAACTCACAGCTTATTTATATTAAAATATTTTTTAAGTAAGTAATGCAAACAACAGGGTAAAACGTGAAGAAAGTAAACGGTGAGCAGGAGGTGAGCAGTTTGTGTATGTTTGGGAGCTGTGAAGGAACTGAAGGAATGTCAGGGTTGAATTAATTTCCTATTCACTACATTCCCCAGCCTAAGAATAGAACAAAAGTACAAAACACATACATCTCTTTAAAAAGTAAACCTTGGAAAGTAAAACAAAAGCAATCACTCTGAACAGGAAACACTAATGGCTGGGAAATAATAAGAGGAACTATTCCACAGAAGAAGGAAAGCATCCTGCAGATGACCTTACACTTGCTTGTACAGGCCAGAATGGGGTATGGGATGGGGAGGGAGAAAGAGGATTGGAAAGGCAGGGGGGGGAATGATTCTTTTTACCCTACTATTTATTCAGTGTAAAGAAAGAATGCTACTTTAGAGAAAACACATGCAAAGTGCTGGCTTCAAAGGGCTAGTCATCGGCAAGGCAAAATCTTGGAAGACGCTAAGCCTCTTACAGCTTCTGTTGGCTGGACAGCAGTTGGCATGGTGCAGCCCTTTTTGGAGCTGGTCTCAGGAGAGCTGTGAAAAAAAGCCCCACCAAACAATATCATAAGATTGTAAGCAAAACAGGACAAAACTCTCAGCAGGCACTGCATAGGCCTTTCATAACTAGATGTGCCATCTGCTCTCAATCTGTCCTGAGCAAATCAAGCTCATCAATTAAGCAGAGAGCTCCTCAAAGACAGCAGTACTTGACTTTGGCTCACAGCCATAAAAACTCAAGTCAAATTTTCTGTGTACTAGAGTTTGTGTTAGAGCACCATTAGGACGAAAGGGAGAAAACTCTTCACCACATTAATCATCTTAGGTACCTCCTAGTCTGTAAGGACTTTCTTGTAAAACATGTGTTTAGACTGGGAAGTTCATAATCCAGTGTGTAGTTCTAGTGAAATCAGCATGACTGTTTGTATAAATGCTTAGCAACAGGAGCAAGGAAAAATCTTTGCAAAAAATAAATGGATATTTTTCAGAAAAAACTCTGGTGGCTTTTCTATACTTAAGAACCTTAGGGGTCCTTAAGCAGAGACACAGAGGCATGCAAAAGCTTATGGGCATCTTTACAAATACACAGACATTTTATAATGTCCAGGTACTGCCTGGATGGATGTGTAGTTTAACCGTGCCAGCACTCATGATACTCGTGAGGAAGCAAGGAAGAGAGTGTGTCTTACCAAGGAGTGTTGGTCATGGTGGTGGTCCAAGTGCCACTCTACATGCCAGGTCTGGCCTACAAGGACATTTCTGCCCATGTGTGATTTCCACATTCAGCTCACAGCAGTAAATTATTTTCCAGTTTATACCTAGAGAGTTCTGGCACCATCAGTTTGGATAACTGAATTAAGTGTATAAGAAACCAACTGCACTGTTCATTTGTGGTTCCCCGAACACTGCCAAAAAGTCATGACATCCAGAATCATAGAATCACAGAATCATAGGGTTGGAAGGGACCTTAGTAGATCATCTAGTCCAACCCCCCTGCCAGAGCAGGGCCACCTCAGAGCAGGTTGCACAGGAACGCGTCCAGGCGGGTTTTTAATGTCTCCAGAGACGGAGACTCCACCACCTCCCTGGGCAGCTTGTTCCAGTGCTCTGCCACCCTCAAGGGAAAGAAGTTCCTCCTCATGTTTAGGTGGAACTTCCTATGCTCAAGTTTGTGCCCGTTACCTCTTGTCCTGTCACTGGGCACCACCGAAAAGAGCCTGGCCCCATCCTCCTGATACCCACCCTTCAAGTATTTATAAGTGTTGATTAGGTCCCCCCTCAGTCGCCTCTTTTCCAGGCTAAAGAGACCTAATTCCCTTAGTCTATCTTCATAGGAGAGGTGTTCCAGTCCCCTAATCATCTTTGTAGCCCTATGCTGCACCCTCTCCAGCAATTCCTTGTCCCTCTTGAGCTGGGGAGCCCAGAACTGGACACAGTACTCCAGGTGGGGCCTCACCAAGGCAGAGTAGAGGGGGAGGATGACCTCCCTCGACCTGCTGGCCACACTCTTCTTGATGCACCCCAGGATGCCATTGGCCTTCTTGGCCACAAGGGCACATTGCTGGCTCATGGTCATCCTGTTGTCCACCAGGACTCCCAGGTCCCTTTCCTCAGAGCTGCTCTCCAGCAGGTCAGCCCCCAACCTGTCCTGGTGCAGGGGGTTATTCCTCCCCAGGTGCAGCACCCTACACTTGCCCTTATTGAATTTCATAAGGTTCCTCTCCGCCCAGCTCTCCAGCCTGTCCAGGTCTCTCTGGATGGCGGCACAGCCTTCCGGGGTGTCAGCCACCCCTCCCAGCTTTGTGTCGTCAGCAAACTTGCTGAGGGTGCACTCTATCCCCTCATCCAGGTCATTGATGAATATATTGAAGAGCACTGGGCCCAGTACTGACCCCTGGGGAACACCGCTCATCACTGACCTCCAGCTAGACTCCACGCCCCTAATCACAACCCTCTGGGCTCTGTCCTTCAACCAGTTCTCTATCCACCTCACTGTCCATTCATCTAACCCACTCTTCCTAAGCTTCCCTAGGAGGATGCTGTGGGAGACCGTGTCAAACGCCTTGCTGAAGTCAAGGTAGACCACATCGACCGCTCTCCCCTCATCCATCCATCCAGTCACACCATCATAGAAGGCGATCAGATTAGTCAGGCATGATTTCCCCTTGGTGAATCCATGCTGAGTACTTCTGATGGCCTTCTTTTCCTCCATATGCTTTGAGATGACGCCCAGAACGAGCTGTTCCATCATCTTTCCAGGGATGGAGGTGAGGCTGACCGGCCTGTAGTTCCCCGGGTCCTCCTTCTTGCCCTTTTTGAAGATTGGAGTGACATTGGCTCTCCTCCAGTCTTCAGGCACCTCGCCTGTTCTCCAGGACCTTTCAAAGATGGTGGAGAGCGGCCCAGCAATGACATCTGCCAGCTCCTTCAGCACCCTCGGGTGTATCCCATCAGGGCCCATGGACTTCTGAATGTCTAACTGACCTAACTGATGCCTCACTTGATCCTCCTCCACCCAGGGGAAGTCTTCCTCTTTCCCTGTTACTTTCTCCAAGGCCTGGGGCTCTTGAGGGCTGGGCTGAGCAGTAAAGACCGAGGCAAAGAAGGCATTCAATAACTCAATAAATAGAATGAATAATTGAACAATAGTTCTGAGCAGCAACATCTGGTATTTCAGATCTGGGTTCTTGCTTTGTGTTTGAGTATTAAAAGCAATACTCTAAAAACCTTTTCACAAATGCAGAAGTGAGTTAAGACATCTAGTGTTAGGGTTCTTTGTTTCAATATGTGCAATTGTACAAAGCACAGAGCTGTGTGAGGGAGAACTAATTCATGCCTAGTATTGAGCACTCTTATTTGAGGTTACTGAGCACAAATGCCAGGGTTCACAGAAAACTTTATGTTGATTGCCTCAGACCAAGGCCGTGCCAGCAAGAATACATGCAGGCTTCTTTTGGCATTTGAAAAAAGTTTAGATGAAAAACAATTTGGTCTTGAATTTGATGAAAGATTTTCAAATAAAAATGCCTCAAATTAAACATTTCAAAACAAGGGATGGCCTTATCTATTCCTACCGCTTTATTGGTAATCATGCAGGTGAAGTACTTAAACCTTTTCTATCTATGTACAGGAACAGACCTAATACACAAAATTACCTGTTCCAGGCTTTTTCTTATCTCTGGTTTCTCCCTTAGTATTTGACAACTGGAAGATCTCCAGTTTCAGATTTAGCAAAATCATTCTGTCAATCAAACAGATTTGATCACAAATAACGTAGTCAGACTTAACAGCCATGAATTCTATTTAACATTACCACTGTGCATTATTGTTCATAAGAAATGTAGCTATTCTTCAGTATATTTTAACTTCACTTTTCAATATATAATTATTTTTGTCTGAAATATATAAAATCAATGGCAGTATTGAAAACAATTCTCATTGATTTGAAGGTAATACGTAGTACCTGATCATTTAAATGTGAACAGTAGCTAAACGGTGTGCCTACAAGATGGAATGGGGAATAAAACATGAGTTTTATTTCTGAGTAAGCTCATGGCTTCAATTATTGTTGTTATAGAACTCTTTTCTAATAGGATTTTTTTTGTTGTTACAATTTGATGACCACATATTAGATTTACTTTAAAAAAAGGAAAAACTACTTACTTTTTAAAGCAGTGTTTCCATGTCATGGATCAGTATGTCACAAACTGCGTCATCAGGAAATAGCACTTGATTTGCTTGCCCTTCCTATCCTGCTTTACTGACTTCTACTTCTCTCTAGCAATACCTTATAGCCAATTTTTTTTTGTAACTCCTGTATAAACAGATAAGGAGCTATATTTACATTTTTAACTTCCTGGGCATAAGTATTGTAACAAAAACTAGTTTGATAGTACGCTCCTTTTCAGGAACCCATTATAAATTAATTAATCTGTCTTGGTTGCATGTACAGGTTGGGGCTTCTGTTTAGAATACAGAGAATTGTTTTGTAAGAGAACTGTGGGCATCTGACAGAAAAGGCTTTGGAGTTTAATTTATCTACAGTTCAAGTTTTTGCTTGTAAATTTAACTTTGGAAGTCAAGGATCCTGGCTGGAAAAGTAATTGAAATTCAGAGGACTGAGAAGAAAATTCTTTGAGCTCTATGTAACAGAATCCTCTGTTTTCCCAACCATAACAGCATGACACTATTAAGCAGTGTCTTTGATCTGCAATAAGCATATCTAATTTGAATTCACTTGATATTACTGCTAGTATCAGCTAAGCCTTTGTGCATCTTCCAGATTGTAGGAATATTATTATATAAGGAATATCTTCATCCCAAGCAGGAACATTTGAATCATATCTTTTTCCTCTTCAACAAATGTCAGGTGCTACAAATCCCAGCCCTTCAGTCACTTGGTTAGAGGACTATAACAAACCAAGAATGAAATCTGTCATTTACTCACCTGTTGTAGGGAGAAAAAAAAAGCAGTTTTAGGACCATATCTACTGTGGCAAGAAATATGCACAAAGCAAAACATCGTATCTTAAAAACTTCCTCTGGAGAAAATTACTAAGATTTTGTAATTTTCCCTGAACATTTGCATTTCCCTAGCATATAAATATTACTGCATAATAAATATTAACTACCAACACACCCAGATTATCAGGATTACTTCAAGATAGCCTTGCCTCTTAGTAAGTAGCATGGAAGAAAAGGAAGTGACTGATAGAAATCTCCATACCTTTCTAGTATTTTATCGTAAAATCTTTATAATGGCCTTTAGATACATGCCACACTTTCCTGTCACAAGATGAACAGAGAATCATAGAATGGTTAAAGCTGTAAGGGACATTACAGATCATCTAGTTCCAACCCCCCTACCATGTCCAGGGACAGAACTTAAATAGCTCTTAAGTATTAAGAGGCAAGGATTTTTTTTTTTCCCCTGGCTCTTTTTTCTTTCCACTAAGAAGATTCTTACTGAGAAATTTACTTCTTGATCTTGCTGTGACCTGCCCTAATCATCTCAGTCTTCTGTTCGCTAAGCATCAGTTCCATCAGTCACTGTATTAATGACCTGTTTCAAGCTTACCCTTGAAAACAGTGGTAACTGTTATTGGCTCGTGTATAAGAGAAACACATTGTAATGTGAGGCCTGATCTAAAGTCTATCATTTGTCCACCGAGATCTTCTCAAGCTCTTCAAAAGATTTGGGTCCCAGGTCTTTTGCCTCTGTAAAAGCTTGTGCAACACCAATGAAAACACAATAGGTCCTGTTAATATAACGAGTACGCTCATACCATACAGCAAGCAATGCTAGAGAAGTGACTGTGGTGGAACAGCTTTTGTAGTTCATGAATGGAGAGGACTACCTGTGTGAACTCTTCCTTTACTTTTGTGGTAGAATAAGCAATGAATATTTAACACTACAAAGCTTTGGACTTGACTAGGAGACCAGCGTGCAAACAACTCATGCAAACCCATGAGGTCAAATAGCACTGCAGAATCTTCCTAAAAGTGAGTACTTTCAGATATTTGTAATGCAGTAGCTCCATGTCACAGAGGATCTCTTTGTTTGGTGGCTGCTTTGGGGAGCGGAAGACCCCTGGAATCACAACTTCTTCCACGACAGGGAAGCAGAGGGAGTGTCCTCAAGACCGATCACTATTCTTATTTCAAAATCTACCTTGTGAGCCTGCGATCTTTCCTTACGTGGGAGGAGAATATATAATGAAGATATTATATGTCCAGTGTTGACGGACATTCCAGATGGATGTGAAACCTTGCCTGAAACATACCCAGTACATAGTACAATATCATAAAAATGTTTTTAAAGAGTAATATTGCCCTGGCTGGAAGTGGGGGATCCTGATTTTGAAAAACTTTTCCACTCTGATGGAAGAAGAATTCTTAGATCTTGTCAGTTTCCTAAATATAATTTCATAAGAAAGATAAAAGAGGTCTTTCCTGTGCAACCAATTTTTATCTATATACACCCATTTTTCAGGTCATTAGTTGGCTAACTGAGCATCAAGCAGCAGCCTCCCATATCCTGTATTATTCAGAATGGGATATATCAGAATTGGGAGCTTCATTTAAAACACAGAGAGAGCAAGGGAAGCTGGCAAGGAGCAATGTCAAAGGAAATGTCTGCTGTGGCTTCAGGCAGGGCTGGAGGCATTGAAAAAGCACTGTTAGCTGACTAACAAGCCATGGGTCTTCAGAAGGACACACGAGGACACAAGTTTTCAGTACCCTAGAGAGGGTGCTTAGTGGTGGCAAATTTTTATAGTATCCATGACAGAAAAGGAGAATAGGCTCTTTCTAAAGGAAATTGTTAGTCTTTCTCCCCTCTCTTCTGTCCTTTTATTACAGTTTTATTTGAAGTAGATTTTTTTTCCCCTTGTATTATTAATACAAATGTGTTACATGCTAATTCTGCAAAGGCTGCAGGGAGCCGGGGAGAGGGATAGACTAAATTTTGGTACCTCAGTTCTGGATGTGTTTTAGGCACCAGATGATTGAAGATTGCATACTTATGAATAATAGCATTTCCAATTTACTTTCCGAGGGAAACCATGCTCAGACATTTTATATACTTAATTCCCCAAAGGTTTCTTTTTTCTTTTCTATTTCTTTTCTTTCCCTTTTTGCTCTTTTTTTTTTTTTTGATTATTTTTCTTTCACTGTGGCAAGCCATGCCATCTTGTAGAAATGATAACACTTTCCTCTCCCTGGACCTGATCGAAGGTCTTCCTATAGCAGTTGTTATGTTTGAACACGGAAGTGTTTTCGAGCTACTCTTGCAATGCTGTTCCTCTTTTAAGCCCCCATGGAAACAATTTCCTTCTGTCTGGTGACTATTGAGCAGGAGGATAGGGAAAGGAGAAAAAAATACTGGGGTGATGTATAAACCCCTTTCCTGTTCCTGTCAAGATTCATCACAAAAAACAAAACCCAAGCAATATATTCCACACATAATACGATGTAACCCACCAGTGACTGGAGCTAAGAAAATTTTCAGTGGATTTCTCTTACTATGGTGGTGGTAGGATTTTGGGGACAGCTCATACTCCTCTTCAGAGCAGAGAAAATGTGCCTTTACAGCAAGATCTGTCCTTCCCCACACAGTTACCAAATAATTTTTCCAAGAGAAAAACCTTTGATTTGCTCAGATGAGTTGTTTCATTGAAGTATGGTCAACATTGTGATGGAGACCATGGAATATCATTACCAGTACTGAAACATGTATGTTAATGGCAAGAAGTGTGAATGATGTGGGGTTTTTTTTTCTAGATATCGGTCTTGGTAAAGTGTATTTTTTAATTTTTTGACACAAGAGGTATAGTAAGAAGTACAAAATACACTCAGCCACACGCTTGATGTTTTAGAAAGGCTACAAGAGGTGGGTAAATTCAGTACTGGAGATGAGCACCTTGAGTTCACACTGGAGACAAGCATATCCTATACACCTACTCACTACAGTGCTCCTTCCACAGTGAGGCCCCAGACTGGCATAAATAATAGGAAAAAATCCCTAGCAGTAGGTGCACTGTAAAATCAAAGGTCTCATGATGGTTAAATACAGAGATAGAGACACAGTTTGGAGCAAACTCATCTTATAGCAACTTAATTTGACATCTAACTTTGTTCCTCTGTACTTAGAAGATGATCAAACTTTTTGCTGACAGACAGAGCTTCAGTATAGGAAAGCAGCCTGAGTTACGTCAGGCTACTGAGTTGGACCAAGAGTGGAAACGTGATAGGTCTGTGGTAGGGCAGGTTGCATGCCACCACCAGCCCTGTGCCATCTGCTTTCCTCCACATTGCAGCCCGGCATCCCAGGAGAGGATCCCTGACCCTGTTTGGTTGCTCTTACCTGCCATCTGCCTGCAGGCTCCAGCTTCATCACAGTGGTGCTGCTGCTCCTGCACCCACCTTGCCGGCTGCAGCAGGTCCCTCGGCAGGGACTGGCCCATCTGCTGCTGCTGGCAACATGTTCCCTTCAAACAGTCTAGTGACTGACAGCAAACACAGCCCATCACAAGTGCTGCAAGTAATTTATTTATCAAGGAACCACATCCTACTACCTATAACTGCCCATCATAAGCAAGGATATTAGCTCCATGGAAATAAATAGAAGGAATAATTGTTTTGCTAGAACTCCTTCTCCACAAATAAATGGGAAGAAGGAAGAAGAGAAATTAAGGATGTAAGGAGACCTGGGTGCAGAGAAGGTATGTACATTTGTCTTTATCACTCCTATTAAGAATAGTAAAATTTGCAAGAAAGTTCTGCATCGTTACGAACTGAAAAGGAGGTGAATCCCCAACTGGTGGTGTCAGCAACAAGACCAATCTGCCTGTAAAATCGGAGACTTCTGTCATTTTTTCTTAAAAAGGATTGCCGTATGTGCTAGGTATAGTTATGGCTTGTGACACATGGAGCTCTTCTAACAAGTCCTCCATTGCATGGAGGGTTCCAAGATTTGTTTGAATTTGGTGGTGTTCCAATTGCAGATGAAAATCTGGGTACTAGCAGCAGACTCTAAAGCAGCTGAAAATTTCCAGCCAGCTTTAATAACATATAATGAAACCGTTCTTAAGCTACACAGCAGAGAGACAGCATATTATGCACTGTACTTTACAAGATCTTCTTTCCTTAGTGATAGTCTTTATAGGAAGATTTAAAATACAATCAATTCCCTCCGCTTAGAGTGCAGAACCTCTGCAAGCATTGCAGGGTTCTCGTCTTTATAGAGATTAAGTTGAATTTAAGGAATAAAATGACATGTGGCATTTTCACTGAAGAGAGAAAATGACTGGAGTGCAGAGTCTACCTATATTCAAAATGAGAAGCAGAACCTTGTGTCCCCACAACTTTTACTTCCCATGTCTGTACATAAATAATGATATTCCTTCCCTGAGGAAGAGGGCACTGAAGGAAGAGATCTCTGAGGCAAGAAGGAAGTAGGGCAATAAAGCTCCCATTTAATTATCCTCTCTGCTGGAGTCACCCACAAAGCTCAGACAGAGAAATTCCTCCACCTTGAATGACTTTCCTCTAACAACATGCCAAAAATTGCCAATGGGCAGAAAACCTTCTATATATGTTAGAGATGTAAAATTTAGTGGAGAAAGCCCCTGAATGTTATCGTGAGTGAGATATTTGCCAACAAGGCATTTATAGAAATATCAAAATAAGAAATAAAGAGACAATATCTAGATGGAATATCTTGATTCCTCCAAAAAAAAAAAAATTGTGACATTTAGTTTCTAAATATTATTTCTTCACTCTCCTCTATTCTAGTTCATATCTGAGCCTTACTGAATGGAAGACAACTACAGATCATAAACAGTGGGAGTTATTACAAGACCTACTTGTTGAAAGCATTATTTGTGCTTTTAAGTCAGAGACAGTTCCTTTGTTTCTCATGCAGATGTGACTTACTTCAGCAAAGAAATATATATATAGTAGTCCAGCAACTTTACTGGAAGAGATAGGTTGATTGTAAATGGGACAATTTTGCTAGAAAGGAGTTCTTTCATCTGTAGAAAAATGCTTTCCTCTAGTATCTACCTGAAAAATAAATTTAGAGATATCTTGCTGCTGAGATCCTCATGGATATGCCTTCATATGCCAGCTGCAGGCATGAAGGCAGTTTTGGCTGTTAAGAACACTGATGTAAGTAACCCAAGTGGGGCCCTAAGGGATCTCTTTCTCTGTGGCATTAACCACTCTATCCCACAGGGGCATGAGGGTCCCCAGAGGGCTCCGAACTGAGTCCTGAACCCCTGCCTTCTTTTCCAGCTGTAAAATTGCCTGAAGGCCCCCACTTCAGGCCCTATTATTAGGTGTGTTGCAGAGAACTGCCAGAAGCAAACTGCATCAGGACTCTTCTCTGCTTGCAGGTCCAACAGGAGCTCAGCACCAACAGCATGAACCAAAAGAAGTCTAGGAGCTCAATGAACCAAAACAAGAGCAGGAGCAGGAGCCTGGCCCCCGCAGCAGTCATCTCCAGCTGCTGTTATTCCTATGTCCCTAGGACTGAAGGCTGTATTTCTTTATGCAGGTAGAAGCACAACAGCTCAACGTGAGATATTTCCAATCCAGGAATATATTGGTCCTTAATAACCACAGCAGTGAAGGGAGAAATCAGAAAGAGATTTGAAACTGGGTATTACACATTCCAGGTGAGCGCTCTGAGAAGGATAAAAACCATGGGCACAAATGTGACCTTTTCTTATGTGTGGGAGAAACAAGTCTAGAGAATACTTACTGAGTTAATGCTTGTGGGTCATGTCAAGAATATCTGTCCCGATTCATAAGTGTATGCAAGGTGTAAAGTGCTTTTGCTGCCAAGTCTTCTGCACCCTGGAGGAAAAATGCAGATGCAAAAAGCCATTGGGCACCTTCTAGTTTAAGTAGGAAATGAAAAAGAATTTTAAAGATCTCACCTGCACATAAAATCATATTTAAATGTCCTAGTGGGAATTAGGCAAGCAAAGCACTGTGCAGACCTACTTCTAAATAGTTAAAGCAGAAGAACTCCTCCTTTTAATACAACACATGCTTGATGAAGTTGCCAAAATGAGACCTTGCATAATGCCTTTAAAATGTTGCTAACAGGAGGGACCAAGAGTCCTCTGTGCACAGCCAGAGATAGTGCAGACCCTCTGGGGATGTCCTGCTAGTGTGCCTTGGTTTGTTCTGGAAGCACTGGTAGGAGGGTAAGGGACACAAACCCTCACAGTGAAATAAGTGAGGATGTAAATGGACGGTCAGCCAGTTCCACTGTGACAACTGTGTCTGGGCTTTAATGCTGCAAACACAACGCCAAGCAGATGACTCCCCATGAGCAGGTACCCCACCTCGTGTTTAGTGTATGGGGTAGCTGCAAGCTTTCATAGAAACATAGAATAGTTGGGGTTGGAAGGGACCTTTAAAGGTCCTCTAGTCCAACCCCCCCTGCAATGAGTTCAACTAGATCAGGTTGCTCAGAGCCCCGTCTAACATGTCCTTCAATGTTTCCAGGCATAGTGTATCTACCACCTTTCTAGGCAACCTGTTCCAGTGTTTCATCACCCTTATGGTAAGAAATTTCTTCATGATATCTACCTAAATATACTCTCTTTTAGGCTTTCCCTGGCTTAGGACCTGCAGCATAACCTGGATCTCCAGGAGGGACATCAATTGATGACCTTCATTGTGCAATGAGAATATGTCTACATGGAGAAAAGATAGAGGGTACAGAGCTTTATTATTTTCAGTCATGTCTCCAGTATTACCCTGTCTGTTATGTTTTCTGATCTCTGAGTGACATGCAGCATCTTGGACTAGATTTGTTACTAATTGTGTCTTCCCAGTAACATTGAAATCGTCTGTATGAAAATCAAGCTCAAGTGCTTGGAGTGTGTTTACCTCCATGTCTCAGAAATACCTGGTGGTCTCCTCGAATAGCTGCAAGTTGCAGGAACATCACGTGTGTTCTGTTCTAAATGGGCAAGCCATTAAAAAAGCTGTCAAGACACAATCACAGCCTGGCAGCAGTGAAAGGGCTAAAAAATGGTAGTCACAACCATGTGCTTTATATTTATGAATGTGAAGCCTAGTAAAGAAAAGAAACATGAGTTTGTAAGATTGATGAAGTTTCAAAGCTCCATGAGCTGAACAGGTAGGATAAATCTTGCTATTGAATCACTGTAAAATTTTAATTGACTAAATTTACTGATACATTTTATTGAAAATTCCATTAACTTTGGAACAAAGCACTACATGGAGTGGGCTGGGGAGGAAGATAAGCCTTTGCCACCTATTCATTATTTATTTTTTTATTATTTCTAAACTAAATATAGTGCTATAATAGATCTTGATTATCACCACACCTTCCATATTCTGTTTACATTAAAAATTAAAAAAGAAATCAATATAAAAGAATTTCAAATACAGTGCACTGAAAGAAAAAAAAAAGCCTGCTTTGTGAAGAAATTATGTTCTTCCTGCAGAACAAGTGACTTTGCAGACTATGAATAGCAGTCTTTCAGTAAGCCACTTAACAGACTTTGATAGAATTATAATTTATGACGTGTTAGTTGGACAAAACAGTATTAATATTTTATTCCAGGAAAGCTTGCATCAAGATTAGTGAGGTAGCATATTTCAACTTTTATTTTCTTCCATTTTTAGTGCCAGGAAAAGAAAAGAAGTCATGTTTATATTGTCAGTTGGAGAACAGCTCCTGCATAGTGAGTTTTCATAGTAGACTTAATTTTTTGGGAGAATTTAAACTGATTCACTTTGGAACATATTTGTTAACTATGCTTTCTTAGAGAAAATATTTACTATTACATCATTATCTGAAATAGCATGTCAACTTGTGAAATGCAAGGATTTTGCTTACAACCTTCTAGTATTTTTGAGAGATCATTTTTGAAACTGTATATAAGATTTTTAGTAAATTTCCTCTTACGATATTTGACTGAGAAAAACTACCACACCATTACTAATATCTATTTAATAATTCATACACGACATTAAATGCCACTTTTTAAGTTCCAAAATGTAGATCATACAAAATCATCATATGTACATAGCAATTTTTTAATCCAGTGTTGGAGAATGCCTTACTTTCCTCTTGGTTTAAAAAATAACCTCAGCCTATACAGGGACTCAGGGAGAAAAGTCCCTCCCACGGTAAATCAGGTTTGTGACCACCTGAGAAACCTGAACATACATAAGTCTATGGGACCTGATGAGATGCATCCCAGAGTCCTGAGGGAACTGGCTGATGTAGTTGCCAAGCTACTCTCCGTGATATCTGAGGAGTCAATTCAGTCATGCGAAGTCCCTGGTGACAGGAGATATTCAAGGCCAGGCTTGATGAGGCTCTGATCTAGTTAAAGATGTCCCTGCTTAATGCAGGGGAGTTGGACTAGATGATCTTTAAAGGTCCCTTCCAATCCAACACACTCTATGATTCTATGATATGACTGGAAAAAGGGAAATACTGCACCCATTTTTAAAAAAGGGTATAAAGGGGGATCCTGGGAACTACCAATCTGCCAGTCTCACCTCTGTGCCTGGGAAGATCATGGAACAGATCCTCCTAATGGCTATGCTAAAGCACATGGAGGACAAGCAGGTGATTCAAGACAGGCAGCATGGCTTCACCAAAGGCAAGTTCCGCCGGACAAACCTAGTGGCCTTCTATGATGGAATGATTACATCAGTGGGCAAGGGAAGAGCTACAGAAAATACAGGAAAACTTACCAAAATTTAGACTAGATAATGAAGAAATTTTTTGCAATGAGGGTGGTGAAACACTGGCACAGGTTGCCCAGAGAGGTGGTAGATGCCCCATCCCTGGAAACATTCAAGGTCAGGTTGGATGGGGCTCTGAACAACCTCATCTAGTTGAAGATGTCCCTGCTCATTGCAGGGGGGTTGGACTAAATGACCTTTAAAAAGTCCCTTCCAACCCAAACTCTTCTATGATTCGGATTTCTTTTTCTTTAAATCACCAAAATCCACTAATGCTATTCATTTAAAAAAAAAACCCAAACCCAAACAGATTTCTTTATACATGCATAGCTCTGATAAAACAGATAAGGAAAACTAGATAAAATGTCTAACAGAATGCTTTAAAACAGGTTGCTACTAGTCTTACGTCCTGATAATGAAATAAGCATTATTCAAGTCAGTCTCTCTACAATGTATGAGAACCTGATTATATTCTTGAAATAACCTCCGAAAAGCTTGTTTCCAATTAAGTGTGATGGTGTTCATAGGACACAAGCCTTTTTCAAAGGGAGTATATCCCAGGCATAGATGTATTTTCCTTTTGCTATGGCTCTGAATGGGACTTAAGTATTCAGCCTTACCTACCCTGCACACTCAGAAATATAGAGCTAGACCCCATGAGTATCATGAGGAAGAACTAAAAATATATTTCAAAGACACACACACATTTTATGATTTTGCATTTGCCTTTTGGGTTTTTACCTTTTAGAATTCACAAAGTTTTCACTGTACTGCTGAGGACAGAGAACTAACTGAAGCTAAAAATGAAGGAGTTATAATCACATGACTTCAGGAGCTTTGGATATTAGAGATGCACCAAATATCTTTATCTTACAATAGAACTGGATTAATGGCAATACCATCAGGGCAGCAGAGACTATAAATAGAGACATAAATACAGGGAATGACCTGACTTCCTTTTTAGCTCTTCTGTATTTTATAGCCCCAATATATTAAATCAGAGAGCTACTAAACCCAAGTAGATCTTCATGTCCTGCCATGGATACATTTGTTTTCACTGAACCTTGCTTCTGTTATGTCCTAAAAATTTAAGGTTACAGGGTACTGGCACAATAATAAAATCGTAATTATACTGTTAGCAGTTTGGCTGCATTATTTGTTTCTCCTTCCACTAAAACCTAAAAGAGAGCAACTAATCAATCAAAACAAAAAAAAAATCACAGATGAGTAAAGCCAGCTGTCTTCAATTTGCCCATTGCAGTGTGAAATTGAACAAATTCAGCTTTTGGACAGGGAACTGTGTTTTGTGGAAAAAATATTTTATTAACATATTAAGTGTTTAGGAGTCACATAGAGAAGAGAGTCTGCTTTCCTCCTGTGGTATCAAAGGCGTCCATCATATTTACAAATACCTGTCCTGCACAGCCACTTTCTGTAACTGAAGAATTGATGAGAACACCTGTTAACATTTAACATCCAGGGCATGATTTTCTTTAAAGCACATCAGGAAGATACTCAGTTTCTTTTGTGGTTTGTCAGCCATCGAGTTTTAAAAGGGCATGGGTTGTCATTCGTTTAATGTAGCTCCCTCATGGTATAAGGCTTTTGCCTCTGGAAATTTACCTGCCTTCTGATGGCTGATTTTTCTCTCACATCTGTAGGAATCAATTAACCCCCACAGATTTTACATCAGTGTTTGCAGGGTGGATGAGAAGGAGCAGTGAAGTGCTAGTTTTTACATCCTTTGCATGTCACTGGTCCTCTAATCTAGTTCAGACAAATGGACCGAAATCATTTAACTAGGAGTTACTGCTGCTGCATGAAATAAAATCTCCTCCAAGCTTCTGCTTTTCCTTCTCTCAAAGGGTCATACCTTACTCCTTTTTTCATAGAATCATATAATAGTTTGGGTTGGAAAGGAGTTTTAAAGGGATCTTTTTTGAGTGTATGCTATAAAATCAACACAAATGTTACACACAATTTCACTTGTCAACCCGGTTGTTAACATGTCCTGCCCTGCTCTGCCTAGGGCTCAGGGTCAGGAAAGTTTCCTTAGGACAAGTAAAGAAAGTTACATTCTCCCTACACGAGCTACAATGGGAGCACGAACTGGAAAAAAGAGAGCACATACATGCTTAACCAAACTCCTGGCCTTATTTCCAGGATGACATGACTCCAACGTTTTGTGTGTTTCCAGCTCAGGGCAGGAGAAATCAGCTTATTCCCTGCATTTATGTCTTTGTAGTCTTCAGTCAATGAGATAGAAGATAGAGGTAGACAGAGCACTTATGCTTCCTTCAGCTTTGCCTTTATCCTTTGGTTTGCAGACAGCTGAAACTGTAGAAAAATGACCAGTCCATTGATCAAACATTAGTGGGAATGAAAGGCCACATTACCTAATAAACTGCATTGAGGAGAAATGAGTAGGGACTTTACCAAACCCTCAATTTATGTATTTCATGTAGAGGAAATATTATGAGCCTTGGAATTTATTTATCTAGAGATAGCTAAATATCTTTTATATGCTGTTGCTTTCTTCTATTTTGCACAATAATTTCATTCAATTCTTTGTAGTCTAAACTAATTTCCTCCACCACAGCATTTTATTATTTGCTGATTGTCCCTAGGTAGCTTAATTACTGGTAAGAGGATAATGAAGTAAACCTGGAGCCAATATTTAAGTAGAGTGGAACTACTCAAGTGTAATGAGCATTTTAAATTTACCTTTTAGTGCTTTATAAAGACTTAAAATGAAATACCACCTTTCCTCCTGCCTTGCCTATTAAAAGGCTGTCAGGAAGTGGTACACTGTAATTAACATCGAGGGGCAATGTGCCTGCCAGGAGAGCGTGCTTTCTGCTGGGCAGGCTCTTCTGGGGCTCCATCTGTTCTCATACCATCTTCACTAAAACAGAAAAGCAAGAACACTGGGGTCTTAAAAGGTCTCCTGGTGTTTCTTCTTTATCTCAAGGAGACCATTATGAGTTAGTGTTGATGCCCTCACACATTTTAGCAAAGTTCATTATTTTCAAAATGCTTAAAAACTTGCCATAATTTCAATTACATCAGCTGGACTTCACTCTTAAATGTTTTGCTTTTCCTGCTTCTTTTGCATCAGGCTTCAAATCAGAGCTGACTTCACTTCTAGTGACAAGAAAACTCCCTTTACTCTCTCACACATGGTCCGTGTGATGTCAATCCAAGTAAGAAGGAGTAGCCCAGGCATTGGCACATTCTTGTTCATAGCTGGATTGACGATTCCTCCTTGATGTGCACTCAGGTTGCTCCTAGACGGTGCCTGTGCTGGCATCAGGAGGGACTGCTTGGGCATATGGGGAAGGGGGGAGAGATTTAGCCATGCATTCGCTCTTACCCTCCAATTCAGAAAATGAGTCCTGCCCCATTTCATTGACTGGCATAGATTTAGCCCAAAGGACCAAGCTGAAACTTGAGCGATAGTTTCTCTTTTGCAATTTCTTTTCTTCGTGATTTACATGGAGTGACTAAATCAGCTAGGGCTCAGTAGGTGACAGCAAATGGTGCTTCTTTTCCAGCTGATCACATGCTATATAATATACATAACAAAGGCTGAAGCCTCAAGCCACACTTACTGGTAGGAGCCTCACAGCCTCCTCATGGGGTCTATAAAGATGTGATGCCTTCAGCCACATTTCTCAAGTGTTTGAAGTGTTATCATTTTATAGCTAGGGGACTTGTTATGTGAAAGGTGCTCTATAAGCTATTACTTATGGGCAGTCTTGTATGAACTAAATTTGTAATCTATTCTTTTAAACCACCAGATTCATTTTGATGCAGTTTAGAAAATACGTAGTATTTCAGTCGTGAAGGATTTTATTTTAATAAAAGTAATAAGGGAGCTTCAAGGGTTGTGATTATTACTGGATAACCACATCCTTGGGGAATTAGAACCATTTAGATACTCTTTCTGTCCAATTAAAATATGACACCGTGGGATTAAATGTTAGGACATATACCAGGAGTAATGATTTCATGCCTTATTAGGTGCAAATAAATGTTAACAGGACAAGAAAGATAACAGGCCAAATTAACTCTTGAGGCAAGTGGGACAAGGCTCTGTTGAATTCTGCACACTTTCTGTGCCCAATATACCACGACTGGATTCAGCCAAGTAAGCTTTTGTGGCTGTGATATTTATGGTGCATACTGACTCTGCTGTAGATGGATATTGCACCATAATTCAAGAAGACTCATCTCACAAACTGAAGATCCATCTGACGCTGACAACACAGATCTTGCTGGGGCTTGTTTTTACAGGAGTTGGCTCAGCAGTGTAGACAGGGGCTAATGGTCCTTTTGCTGTGGGTGTGAAGCACAGCAGCAGGGACATCTAGCGCACAAGCCTCTTAATGGCCCAGTGGCAATGGGTTAAATCCATTATGATTAGCACCATAGCATTTCATTTTAGTTACTTTGTATGGTGAGTAAACAGCACTCTCCTTTCTCAGGAAAAGGGAAGAACTAAAACTGCACCAAAGTGTGTCACTGAGCACTGAACCACCTAAATTACCTGGTAGTAAAGGGTGAGGAGAGGAACCAGGATTCATTCTGACCCTGCTGAGGGAGTTCAGCTCCAAAGTCTGGTCTGGGGAGACACAATGAGTCACCAGCAGTCAGGAACTCACCCTTAAAAACTCCAGTTGCCTGAACCTCACAAGAACAGCAACGGCTGAAGGGCTTACACTCTTCTCCTCCTCCTTCAAGCAGTAGCTCAGTGAATATCCCCACATGGAAAGGGTAATAGAGAGTGTTCTCTTCTCTCCAAAAGGATTTAAACTCACAAATGTTTCTTGGTCTATTCTGTGAATGAGTTTATCTCAACCCCTTCAGTTGAGGCTGTTATATTTTACATGGAAGGAGTAAATAATTGCTGATCAAGAGCACAGAGGAAGACAGGCTCTGTAGCCTAAGACACACTCACTTGTGCAGGAGAGGGAGATCAGCCTGCAGCGAAATTTTGGAGTGTAGACTGGAATTCAGTCTCCTCTTCAGCAGACACATGACTTGATAGGCTGTAGCACCAGCCTCCGCATTTCTCTTTGGACAAGTTAATATTTTTTGCATCTTTCACAGACTTCTCAGGTCCTCCTCAGCTCAATAGAATTATGCATATGCTTAAAGGCAAGCATGCAATTAAGCTGATTACTTCATTTAGAGACAGATTTATATAACTGTCATTTATCTGAGCTAAGTTTTGCACACCTTTGAATAAGAAATTATTATCATATTCTTCATATTACCTTTCCCTAAAGTAGGATCATTTCCAAAGCTTGGAATTGATATGTCATGTTACATTTGCTCAAATTGTTTAATGTTACTCCCTAGGTTATATAAGCATGACAAATCAGCTGGAGGCAATTTGCTAAGCAGCTTGACTTTCCTTCAAACCTACTCAAACCTTTTGGCCTCTCCTAAAGAAGGTGAAAATGGTGACCAATCCACATTATTTTTGAAAATTGGTACAGTTAGGAAAAGAGCGGATAAGTAAAAGCTAGCAGTCAAATCTCTTGAATGTAATCCACAGTGTATCTACTGGACAACAGTCCTTGGTTATGTCAAAAAGATGCCAAATTTAAAATATAAATGTCTGTAAATGAGAAAAGGTTGCTATTTAAAAATAAAATAACCTTCTTGATTCTGCTATTTAATGAAAGAAGGTGCTTTATGATTTATGTCTCACTGATGGCATTTCTAACTCTTCATTTTTATTAAGTAGTTAACGAATTTCACTGCATACCAACTCAAAGGGCGTACTTGCGCTGATCACATTGGGCAAAATCGTTCTGCAGATTTTCCTCAAGTGACTGTTGTGACATTTTGTAGTTCAGATGGATCACAACTGTGAGTTCAAAGCAAGCTGTGAAAGACCTGAAGTAGTTTTCACTGCCTCACAAATCAACACTGTCAAGAGCAAATCTAGACCTTTATGCAGCTTTAATTAATTTGATAAAAACCTTTGGCATGGCAAGGTAATTTAGAGACACATAGAAAAGACTTCATTGCCTAAGTAATCTCCATCAATTGTGACAAGCATCCATGATGGAAAGCGAGTAAAGGTCCATGAGAGTCTATCAAACTTCCCTGTAGCAGTCACAAGGGTCTTAAATTCTATCCTGTTAATTCTGTTTTACACACCAAAACCAGACAAGGTGAGCTGCAACCTAAAGACTAGCATCACAATTTACTTTTAGACTGCCTGAAGAAGATTTAACTTTTAGTGGACAACATATGGGTTTTAAGGGTAATGAATGGATTTGCTGGAACCCTGCTGTGCTACCAACTTAGTACCGGTAGTGTGCTAGAGTGAGAATTTCTGGTGCTTGGAGGATTCATCTTCTGCTTCTGCAAACCTACTTGGACTGACTTGAAATTTAAGAAAAAATTTTAAAAATGTGCCAAACAACTCCCTTCAGGATAGAGCCATCCACAGAAATGAACTTGTAGCATAAATTTGCATAACTCCAAAGTGTTTTGAATAATATGTAAACATTTCCAGTAAGTTTTCATACCGATAAAGTTAGCATAGTCTGCAGCTGATTTATGAAGTGCATCAGCGAGATACCCTGGTCAGATCACCCAATCAACTGTTATGTTTCGCTTTCATATCACACATTGATCAAAGTGGCATGACTACCTCACAGGTGGTAATATAGCATGCTGACTGTGTGTCCTGTGGCATTAATACATGCATATTGGCTCAGTGTGTTATGGCTAAAATTTCTGCACTTCAAAAACCATATTTGTTCTGCTTCATAAAATGTCTTGAATGTGGATATAATTACATAGAATTCAGAAAATAAATATTGTTTTGTATATTTCTGGTATGCATCATCTTTAAAATGAGTATGACACAGATGGATAGAAGTATTGTTGGCAAAGAACACAGAGCTGAGTGAAAGAGAAGTCATCACTACCCACATACAGAGTTGGACATACTTAAGTTCCTGTTGGGAAAGTTAATAATGATTAAATGTTGTTACCTGCTCAATTTTAACTTTGGGATTTATAAGGAGTAAGATATTAGCTAACATTTGACAACTAGTAATCCAAATTCCAGACCAACGAACATGTTTAATGCCATCTCATTTATTAAGAAGGAAGTGAATGCCTGAGGAGACATGGACTTCATTCTTATTTCAAAGGCATGTCTGAGCATGGAATTATTCAAGAATATGTATTTCACTTTAAATTTGCATTTCACCATCCTGAAATTCAGGTGTTGACATGCCCTAATTTAAGGAATGACACATAAAGATCGGTGTTCTTTATAACGAGACCATTCAGTGAACAAAATCAAGAACCTGAAGGTCCAGGACACCTAATTTGGCACAGATTCTGAGACCTGAGTTTCACTTGCAAACTTACAGAGGAGCTATTTTACTGAGAAAAGTTATTCTAATCACAATACAGGTTTAGGGGGCTTTGTTTGTTACACTGTGTAATCTCTGAAATCTCCTTGGCTGCGTATAGCAATGAAACTATCTAATAAAAGCAAGGTTAGATTTTAGTGTGAGATTGCGTATCTCCAGATCAAGAGATCCTGAGCACAGTACTTCAAGATGTTTGATTGCATGTTTTTTGGTACTAGGCTCATAGATATACACCACAGCAGCCCTGGTGACATTGGTCACCGGCACAGGCTGTGACTTCTGTTACTCACCTGAGAGCTCTCTGCTCTGCACCTGCAGAAGCAGAAGCCATTCTTCAATTTGGAAAGATTTTATCTGACATCTTCAGGCAATGAAAGAGGCCAGGGAACACAGGAAAGCAGTTTCTATGTAGAAATCTGACCAATATAATCTTTAAAGCTACTTAGAAGCTGTTGTTTAAATTAAACCCTCTAATTTTAACGTACCAAGGGCTCATGGCTATTAAGAACTTTAAGGCAAGAAAATTTACTTTCCTGTGTTCCCTGGCACATCTCTGACTTGCATGGGAATGTGTATGTGTGCTCATCTAGGAGCAAAATCCAGTGTGAAAACTGGCAGTCTCAGAAAAGGCTAGAACACCTCCTGAAAGGAGCTTTTGAATCCAATGTAGCTGCTCTCAAAGAAAGAAACACAGCATGTCATTTTAGAAAGGATTTCACTTTACAGCTTGAGTCTTAAACTCAACTGCAGAATCAAAACTGTAGAAAGACACTGATTCTGTGCTAATATATAACTACATAAGGCTGTCATGATCCTACTGCAGTCTGTGGAGTGACATGTGTAAGACTAATAAGCCATATGAAATTTTAATACCTATCAGAATGCAGTCTTCACTGAGGCTTCTTGACACTACCACAATACTAATATGAAGTAAGGACATAATTGACTCTTTAAGAATGCATATGAAAGACAGAATCAGATATATTGGATAACACCCTGGCTCTGCTAAAGTCAATGTGAAATTCTCTCTTACACCTCAGTAGGTCCAGGATTTCATCCATTATATTCATCAATAACACAATGCAATTATTTCTTTCTGATTTACATTTTTTGCTTTAAAATTCATCATCTATGATAGCATTTTATAGCTGACTTGGAAATATTGCAACTTATGATTTTTCAAAAATGGACAAAACATAAATATTATGAGTATTGCTACTTTAAAACATGAAGGCATTTTAATTGAATTGCATAAACAGAGTACGCAGCACCGCTTACAAGTAAGATGAGAAGAATGAATATGAAATGGTAATCCTTTATGTAATCATACCCATGATAGATTATATCTGGGTTTCTGGGAAGACAAAGGCTATCGTATATAGTTACTGGAGCTGAACAACACATAGTTTTGCCGGCGCTGCAATTTTTTTCGATTTTTAGCAAAACAGAGTGCAAATTGAAAGAGTCAACCTCTCAACAATTCTCATGAATAAAGAATTTTAAAAAAAAATTACTTGGGCCTGCCAAAACATTTTTTTTTTGTAAACATTAATTCAAAATTCTTATAACTGACAAACTATCTGAAATGCTGAAATTAAAGAGCACGTTGATCTAAGCACACCATATTTCTCTAAATGTCAAACTTTAAAATGTCATAAGTTTCCATAAAATAAGGAAGAAATCCAGCAAACTACTCAAAAATATTCTCTTTGAAAAATCACATTGCATGAAAAAGTGACCAAAAACTTCATGAATATCTCTTAAAAGGCTCCTTGTCAAGAGTACTTAAAAATGAAATAAAATGCTAGACTTTTGGCATTTTCTCACATAATATCTTCATTGAAAAGCTGATGAATACAAACTAGGCAAATGAAGTACAAACTAGGTAAGTGGACAGCGAGGTGGATTGAAAACTGGCTGAACATCCAGCCAGCCCAGAGGTTTATGATCAGCAGCGTGACATCCAGCTGGAGGCCAGCCACTAGAGGTGAGCTCCAGGGGTCATAACTACAGCTAATACTGTTTACTATCTTCATTAACGACATGGACACTGGGACAAAGTGCACCATCATCAAGTTTGCTAATGATACAAAGCAGGGAGGAGTAGCTGATACGCTACTTGGATGTGCTACCATCCAAAGGGATCTTGACAAGCTGGAGAAATGGGCAGAGAGGAACCTCATGAAGCTCATCAGGGGAAGAACAACCCCAGGTGCCAGGCTACACTGAGGCTGAAAAGCAGCTTGGCAGAGAAGGACCTGAGTGCCCTCAGGAAAGAAGCTGACTATGAGCCAGCAATGCACCTTTGCAGCAAAGGCAGCAAGATGCATCCTGGGCTCTGTTAGGAGAAGAGTTGCCAGCAGGTTAAATGAGGTGACAGCTCTCCTCTACTCCACACTGGTGAGGCCACACCGAGTGTGGAGCTTGGGGCTTACCATTAAAAGACAGACATGGAATTGCTGAAGTGAGTCCAGTGAAGGACCACAAAGGCGATTAAAGGAGTGAAGCATCTTTCATACAAGGAGAGCCTCAGAGATTTGGGACTGTTCAGTTTGAAGATGAGAAGGCTCAGAGGGACTTTGTCCATGTATATAAATACCTGAAAGAGAGAGTAAAAAAAAGAGAGCCAGGCTTTTCTCAGTGCTGTCCAATGACAGGACAAGAGGCAACAGGCACAAATTGAAATACAGGAAATTCAGCTTAAACATAAGAAATCACCTTTTTACCGTAAGGGTGGTTGAACAGGTTGCCCAGAGATGCTGGAAAGTATCTATCCTTGGAAATACTCAAAACAATGACTGGACACAGCTCTGAGCAACCAGCCCTCACTGACCCTGCTTTGAGCCAGGGGTTGGACCAGAGGATCCACAGAGGTGCCTTCCATTCTCAGATGTTCTATGATGCTGTTTCATGTTTGCTTTCAGAGCATAAGCACTACTCTTAAGAAAAATAATTGTCCCATGACAGAGGTCCAAATTCTTTAGCTCTTCTGGATAAGGTAACAGAAATAGTGAGTTCACATGTCAGGGCAGTGGCAGTGACAGCTGTGTAGGAAGAAGATCTGTTTTCTGTGCATCTGAAACTGAGGTATTTTTTCTTTCAACAACTTGAGAGCAGAGTGTTGAGACAAGCAAATACAAGGTAATACCTGCAAACACCTCTGCTTATCGCCGACATGGTCTGGGTGGGGCACAACAGGCAAGACTACAAAACAGAGGCAACATCAACTTCACAAGCTTAAAAATAAAAGGTTTATCAAGTGTTTTCTAAACGAGTCTCAGATAATGAAGTACAGACAAAGGATATTAAGGAGAACTAGAATGGCCACATTTTTCTGTAGCCAAAATGCTGTTTTCTTCTGATGCTTTTGTGGGAGGCTGATGAATTTCAATGATCATAGAATCATAGAATCATAGAATCATAGGGTTGGAAGGGACCTCGAAAGATCATCTAGTCCAACCCCCCTGCCAGAGCAGGGTCACCTAGAGCACATCACCCAGGAACGCGTCCAGGCGGGTTTTGAATGTCTCCAGTGAAGGAGACTCGACAACCTCTCTGGGCAGCCTGTTCCAGTGCTCTGTCACTCTCACAGTAAAAAAATTCTTCCTGATATTCCTCTTGAATCTCCTATGCTCCAATTTGCATCCATTACTCCTTGTCCTATCATCCGTTATCATTGGACTGGTTATGCCTGAATTTTTTCCAGAAATTGAGATTTAAACTTACTTCATTTGTCACAACTGTATTTTATATCTTTAAGTTTGCTTCTGGTATTATGTGATGTTTTAATGAAGTCTTATATAGACAGCCATGCCAAAGAGCAAACTATTACACATCTGTATTCTTGTCTCCCATAGGCTTTCATGGTCTGTATCTATGCTAAATGTCACACCTGTGTCAGACGTGTACTCTGAGTCACAGAGCTGTTACTTTTTCCAAATGTCTGTTTGGAAATCTGGACTAGTTTCTGAATAAACTTTTCAGCCAAATTGCTTTGCTTCTTTGTAAGAGTGTGTTTCAAGTTTGATTTTTAGGCAGAACAATACAAATCTCCATAGCTCCATGCAGTTGTGTTTCCAAGCAACATAAAAGGAGCCTCTGGGGATTTGTCTGTATGTACACTCCAGTCAAAATTCATGAAATAGAGCCTTGCATGAGCTACAGTAAAACTTAAAAACTCCTTGAAAACTTCATGACTACAAGGAGAAAGAAGTCGAGGACACATATGCTAACCTCACCATTTGTTACATTTCTACAGACATTTTGTAAACAAAAAGGAAAAATAAAAGATGTCTGCTAGAGTATTTGCACTGAAAGGGCAGAACATCTGATGTCTCTGTTCCGTCGGTGTTATTCAGTAAAAGTAGTAGATACCTAGGAAGCTGAACATACGTTTCTTCATTAATGAATGCCATTATGAATGCCACAATTCTTGATAGTATCAGGATTAACTGATAAAAATATTTTTGTTTTTGACAAGAGAACAAAAGAGACACCACTTCAATTGGTGCCATCCTGTCTGCACAAACCTCCTTTGACTGTCAAAGATTTCTAGAGCTATTTTTTCCAATACTGGGCATAAATTGTGACCAGAAATATTAGTTCATGTTTATATGCAGTTTATCCTTGTGTGCATCATAACCTTGAACTATAAATGTTGGATTTATAGTAAAGAAATGGATGTTGCAATCAAAAGAGCATGTCTTAGTATGAAGAAAAGAAAACCAACACCACAACAAATGAATAGAGCCTGAGGGAAATCAAAAGCAAAAGGAACTATGCTTATCCCAAAGCTGAGAGTAGCTCAAAAAGGAGAGAAAGTATTAGAAGAATGAACATTTGTAATGGGATCTTTTTTGTTTCTGGCTTCCTGCAGCACTCTCTGTGTTGCTTGGACGTCAATGGTAATGTTAGACTTTGGCTTCTGCATTCAAGAGAAATCCAAACGTATTTAGCCAAGCATATTTAGAATGATTTAGCTATGGTTATGAAGTTAAATTAAGAATAATAGGATATGTTGCAGAGAATAACTCTTCAGTATAATTAGGATCATGGCATCAAGTGGTAAAACAGATATTAAAAAAATGAGGGCATTACTACTCCCAGTTTCAATGTAAATCACCACAATATGAGATGTGAACTGTGATCTCATGCTAAACACTATTATCAGGGCCAAGGCCACTGTCCCACTGCCCAAAGTAACAAACCAAGCTACGGATAGCCTTTAAAGGTTAACCTTCCCACTGCTAAAAGTACCAAACCAATCCAGTGGTTGTCTTTAAAGGCTTCCAGTGGTAGCCTTTGAAGGTTAAGCTTTAAATTATTTAGTGTATTGTTCAGATATATTTCTGCTAAATCTTTCTTTTCTGCTGAGGACCTCACACCCTCCTGAAATCTGATTTTGACTGAACAAGATTAACAGCAAAAGGCACTACTAGCACTTCTTTCTGGAAACAAGCAAACAAACAAACAAAAAACCGCATGAGGACAGAAAGAGATTTTTATATTTGTATTTGTGTGATGTATGAAATTCTGTATGCATCTCTGTGGAAAGCAGCCTCTAAGAAGTCACAAACTATTTATCCTATAGAGTGAAAAGATGTCCTCACAGCAAACTTCAAGCAAGGAAAGCCAGTTTGCAGATAGGTAGTTAGTGGCTGTGGCTGCTGGCTACTCTAAGACACTCTTGGGTTTCACCAGACCTTCGAGGGCAACCTGTCCCTGGGGCTTTCTGTGGGACAGGAGGGGGACCAGAAGCAGTTTGTGTGAGCAGAGCCACCAAGACCTGGCCCGGCCTGGGCAGCGTGGCAGAGAGGGCAGTGAGCCTGCTGCCCCTGAACGGGCTTGCCCTCTCAGTGGCATCATGACCTGCATTTGAACCTCTCCGAAACAGCAGCATTTGTCTTCCTCTAAATCCTCTCAGGGGTGAAACATGAGACTCATTTCACTTGTCAGGACTGTTTACTACTTGTTGAAGTAAATGTAAATCTGATGTTTCTATAAGCAGGAAATGACGGCTTTATTTTGCAGTGGCTTATCCATAGACTTCTTGGCATTTCTTTTTACCATTTTGACACTAGAAGCTCTTTCCTGTGATTTAGTGTCAAAGCAGTAAGGTCATTTTGAGCTGTTTAGACACTGTCCAAATAGCAGACTTAAAAATAAGAAGAAATAACACAATAAGAAAGAACCAAAGTGTTTAGATATATCTCACCACAGGTTTCTGTGACTACTTCTCTGTATCTACAGCCTGTCCAAATTATTATTTATTAAATAAATATGTTGCTAGTGATCCCATGAGGATGCTAGAGTGAAACTGTGTATGTTATTAAGCAACAACTGCTGCCTCTAATGGATTTACAATTTGATTAGGTCAAACATGTAAAATCAAAGCACACAAAGCAACAGAGAATGCAGAATGGAAATTACCGATCCTTCCTTGAGCAGTCTTTGCAGTGTTTAAATTTCAAACATGTCACCCCCTCCTTCTCCTTCTTGGGAGTTGAGTGCTTGCCCTTCAGACTCCAACAACTCCATATGGAAAGTTGCTGACCAGATAGAAAAGACCAGACGGCTTCCACAGTCCAAAACAGTTCTGCCACTTGAAGGACTGTCCTAGTCACTCTACACAACAGTTCTGCATCTGCTAATTGAACGCTGACTTCCATTTAATAATTCTGCTTGGTATTTTGACTGATAGTAAACTGATTTGGTGTAATTACACAGTCAATTAGCTATTAACTTTTTAATTATAATAGCATTGCTAGTTGTCCTTAAGAAGTTATGCCCCTATGAAGACAATTATGCTTTAAGAGACATTTCACCACTGCATTTGCTGAGGAAAGAAATAGGAAAGCAAAATCTGTAATGAGGACAGCTTTGCCAAAAAGATACTCTAAGATTATGGATTTGCTTTCTGATTCTGCTAAATTATCCCATCATTGTGCTTTACAAAGGTTAAGGCTGACTAGGGCACATTGAATGTTTAGGACAACCAAGAGTAACTTCAGAGCTGCTGCGATCTATATTTGACTGTAGGAAGGTTTGTTGTAGTTCAGCTACAGTGTTTAAGTCAATATATGTCAAAGCTGTGGACTCCTGTTGAAAGCACAAGTGTTGTCATAGATATTCATGTTCCGATTGATTTGAGATGTGGAGCTATTTTGAAATGATTCATAGTGTCAGAAGGACATCAGTGTAGGAGCTTCTTTGTTGCTGAGAATTTATATCATTTTATTCTGTATAGTCTCTTCAGTATCTCGTTTACATCTGGTTTAACTCAAATGGCTGTCACATTAACTGGAAAAGCAATGTAAAAAATCAATAATTGCTACAAGTCTTTATCACCACCACAAACTTTTAGTGTTTACTCTCAAAACTTTCTTTCTGTTTGCAGTTTTATCCATCAGTTGATAAGGATTTTGCTTTAAAACCTGTAACATATATCACGAGGCATTCAGCTGAAGTGCACATTTAAGGAATAATTACAGCATATAAATGAATTTTATGACATCAGGATGTGCCAGTCCCATATTTATGTGTGCGCATGTGTCTTTTGCATTCTTCGGTATTGATATTTAGCCTTTACTTCTACAGTGGCATACTTCTGTCACCTGCAGCTTCTAGTCCTTTTTCTGCACGCCATTTGACAAGTGTTTTCACTGTCTGCATGTCTTTATGCGCTTTTTTCCATCCCACTGTTCTGTTCACGATGAGGATTGTGGTTTTACAGTAGACAGCTTTCGTTGGCCACTACAGTTGTTGTATCAACTTGAGAAGGAAAGCAACTTCCAGGTGTGGCACTCTGGACGAACAGCTTTACACTGGTGGCATGACCAGTAACAAGACATTGTTAGTATAGTCATAGAAACATGTAGTGTTCAGCCTCTGTAAGTATTTAAGATAATACTGTAAGATATATTTTGTATATTCACAGAACCTTCTTTATCCTTTCCTGCAAAAAAATGAAACTGCCTCAGTAATTTTTGGAGGTTCAGAAATATATGAGCCTGTTGCTGAGGTTTAGCAGGCTAAAAATTCTCCTTTCTCTAAGTTTTCCAAGCTAAGGAATGCTGCAATGCCCCAAATCATTGCACAAGTATCAGAAGCCTGCGTGCAAGCATAACTAAACTTGTCTTTCTGTCTGTTTGACAATGTCCTTGTCCTTCTCCACAGTTGTGATTTCTCCCAAAGTGTTTACACTAGTTGTTAGATGGTTGATATTATCATTTCTGGTGATTAAAAGTTCTTAGGTATAAAATATAGTACATAAAAAAGGGGCTTCCTATCAATGTGGCAAAGAATTGGTTGCTATCTACTTAGTACATTACTAATATCCTTCCTATCCTGTCAAGATGTTGGCCCTGCATATGATGTGTTCTGGAAGTGTCTCTGAAAGCATCTACCATATGAACAGCAGACGCAATATCAAGCCTTAACACATTTTTAACTGTTCACTGATGACCTCTTTTGATGCATAATCTCTGAAAGTCATATTGATGTCTGTGCATAAAGTAGTGATATCCATCAAGATCTTCAATAGGAACATCAGGAAGATCACACCGTTCACTTTATTTCCAAGGTATTTTATCAGGGTGGTTATCTTGCCTGGTGATAGCTTGTTATTTTTAGAGAGATTGAGGATTACATTGGTTTTTGTGACGAAAGAACTCTTGTAAGTCACCTTTCTTCTGATAGGCAATGAATAATTATGGGAATAAAAGATGACAATTTTTGGGAGGGTTACTTGCCAGATATTTCATGATACATTCTTGAAGGAATCATATATGAATATTTCTGGATACGAGCTCAGATCATGTTTATCTTCATAAGTTTTTTGTCAAAAAAATCATTGTATAGTGTGAAGTCAGCATATTTGATGATCCTTACGTTTTCTGAAAACATGCAAGGATCACTTGTTAAGAATTCCCAGAGAACCCACTGGATGTATTTTAAACATAGTCCCGTGTTTTCTCATCATATAATTACCATACAAACGTGTCCACAGAACAACAACTGAACCATCACAGTGAGTGACCTGAAGCAAGTGTTAACCAGATACAGTCTTCTCATTCCATTCACATTAGTTTCTGTCCCAAAACTGTGTCTCTGCTTTGGCAGAGCCACAGTGGTGGAAGAAAAAAAAAAAATCAGAATCACTTTCATTATCTGAATCTCTCACAGAGAAGGCTTATTACCTACACTAGATCATATCGACTTTCTTTACCCTTTCTCTGCACACTTCCATACCTACTTACCTGCTGTCTGAATATCCTCTGTTCCTCAAGCACCATCGTAATCCTGTGACAAAACACTTATGTGCCATGTGTGCAGAGCTATAAGAATTGTTGCAGATATATTAGTAGAACCTATTACATGCTTATTATTTTAATTTTAGGATGGTTAGGGGGGGACATTCATTACAACAGAAATCTGCGGCATAATTAAGAAATTCCTTATTACATGTTTTTTTTATATTTTTCTCACTTCAGTTCTTTACTGATATGAATTCATTTTAATCTTATGAATGAAGGATGCATATAGAAAAATTAGAGGACATATTTCATTTAATATAAGTTTGTTCCTGTACAAGTTTTCCCAAATTGATACAGTTCTACAGATGACAGCCAGTGTTATTCATGTCAAAACTTGTTCTTTCTATTTCGAAATTCAGCACCTTTTTGCTACAGGATAGTGGTAATTTTTACTAAGCTTGTCTCTTTCTCATGGTGACATTTTGTTTAAATAAGAAAATCTGTGTGAAGTGGCTTTGTGCCTATGGGTGAATTTATTTGAAGTGTAAAATGTCAAACTGGCAACAGTAATAATCCTGTAAATTAGGTATGTCAAATAATGTACATGTAGACTTTTGATTCATCTAAGAGTGGAAGGATTTCTCTAACTCTATTTCGAGAAACCTGAGTCATGATCTCCCATTCCTTAATTGTACTCTTGACAAAAGTGAGGAATATGCCAACATAAAAAATTTATAAATCAGAAAATATTGAGTCTAGGGTAAAACTAACACCATATCCCAGTTCAGCAGTTCTCAGAAAGAGAAAAGATATCTCTATGCATGGAACTGAAGTCATCACTAGAACAGTATTTTCTAATTGGCAAACTGGTTCATTGTGGAGGTACTGCAAAACAATTTCCAGACAGTTGCATATGGTGCATGTATGCATATACATGCTGTTACTTGGATTGTACTGGATGACCCAATCTAGAAAGGCCACAGCTGCTGACAGAATCTCATCACTCACTCTCACCTTGGAGACCAGGCACGTTCTCACTAGTATGACTGAAAACGCTTGGGGAAATCCCAGAGCCAGCAGGAAAACAGGGTGGAGCATATATGGAGGAAAAGCACGTCACCATTTGGCTGCAGCTGCTACAACTGAAAAACCACCAGCACACTCAAGCTGGTCCTTTCTCTGTAATCATTCTTGCCTCTTTGGCTGAGTAGGCTGCCCCTCAGGTTCTCCGAGATCACTGCTTGGGTGGGCACTTTCTGATCCCTTTTGCTGCAAACGAGCTAAAATACTAAATATCTATTTGAACTATTTAAGTATGGTTTGAAGGAATCGAGTTACAAAGCATTCATCCAAGCGTCATCCCAGCCAATCTGAAGGCGGTAAGGAGTGTTAGTAAGCACCAGGGGGCATGATCTTTTCCAACTCTACAGCTTCGGCTAGACTGTTTTAGAATTAGAGATTTTCTCCATGAAAGGAGAAGTAATTTTGTCTAAGTAATTAATTTAATTGCAGCTATTTGCTCTAAGTACAGTGCCAATACTTTTCCCTCTTCAGAGATCTGCAGTGCTAAAATGGACCGGGCACACAGTTCCGTTCCAATTGAAGGTTTGCCACCTTTAGTTGGTAGAGTTTTCTCCTCGGTGTAATAGTGTCAACATGCATTTAGACACCTACTATGGCACTGTATTATTTCCATATGTAGCATGTAGAGTACTGTTGTGTTGTATTACTGTATTACTGTAAGATGTATGTATTATTACATTGTACTATGAAACATTTTTTTTGCAGTACTTTGCCTGCCACACTTTCTGCACTGAAGTGGGATAATCAGCAGCAATTATTCTCTTTTACAGAGAAAGCAATAGTTCTGTTGGATTTATAGGGCACGAGGTAAATTAAAAATGCTACCATCCAAAAAGAAAGGAAAAAAAAAAGGTAAATAATTTAAATTATTATTTATTATATGCATACCATGTTAATCCTGTGGTACACACAGTAAATGTGAGTTATCTCCCTCTTCTTCCATGGAGAGTTACAAATCCTTGTGCCTCCTGAGGAATAACACTGCTCTCAGACATCACTAAGCAGGTGTAGCACAGTGAATTCCTTCCATTCCTTCTCTATGGACTTTCTCATAGACTCATACCATTATTTTCATTCTCTGCATTTGAGAAGGGAGGCTAATTATAGTAGGTGAGTACACCTAAACTAATTGAGAATTAACTACATTTAGCTGTACTGGTACCTCCTGGTAATGTCACATCACATGGTTATGTCACATCACGTGGTAATGTCACTTCACAGAGGCTAAGAGAGTCTATGAAGGAAGATTTTGTCCTAAACTAATTGAGGACTGGCCATATGCTATGTCTCTGGCCTCAAAATAGCTTAGTGATCCTTTAAAGTATGGGGCAGGGACGATGGAAAATCAGCCTCCAAAACACTAGCACTAGAAATCCATAACTGAACCTTTTAAATAAATTTTCTCTTTCATCCATCATTTCATGATGGAATTGGCAGACATGGAACTAGTCTGCAATTAATACATGCTAGAAGATTTCTGGAAAGGAGACCTGGAAGAATTTTATGTCATCCTCAACCACCAGTACACAAACAGGGACTTGCAGGCACCAAAAGGTTCCATCAAAGTAATCAGCATATAGGTAGGGTACCTCATTTCTTCTTGGGCATAGTACAAAGAATGTTGCATTTTTCATATTAACTTATTCATCTGTTCTTTCTAATGGGCCTTATAAATGTTAAGTAATTGTTTCATCATATACTTTTTAATCATAAAATGAATTTAAAGAAAGTACAAGAAAAACAAACAAACAAACAAACAAACAAACAAACAAAACCTAGAAAAAAACAACGATACCTGTAAACTTCCCAAGCAAGTTTTGCTGGCAAAGGAAGCTGTCCAAATGTGTATTTTTCCTCTTACCTTATAATGAACTAATTGCTTTGCATGGGCTTGTTTATTTTCAGTGTCATTGTAAGTTCTCTAAGCTCTGTTAAAAAATGAAATATTGTCAGGAGCTGATCTAGAGACTAAGTATACCTTTAAGTGACCCCGGTCGCCTACCCTCTTTCTTATGTGTTAAGAAGCTGAAGCATTATTCAGAGTTAGCTATTAGCCACACTGCCTTCATTCAGAATTTGTCATATATTCCTCAGTGTTAAATGGTATAAAGTACATAACATTGTTTGTGAAGAAATCTCACCTTTATGATCCCTTTCATTTCTGCTTAATTGTCTAAGATAAGAATAGCTTGCTGTGCCTGAGGGGGAAATTTTCCATTACTGCCGAAAAGATAAATGGTAGAAAGCAAAATGAACCTGGCTCATTACAACCTTCGGAAAAAAAAAGGCAAATTGGTCTTCAGAAATGATATAATGGAGCTGACACTTTTAATAGTCTAGAGTTCAAATGTGGCATTTTATATATTTTTTTCATAAAGTATAATACAAACAATTACAGATGCTGGCAATAATGAATGGTACTTAGTTTCTTTTACTAGCTCTACTCTGTAAGTTCCAGGGGAAGGAAAATTGGTTTACTGACAACCATTTTAATGAGGAGAGAAAGGTTACATTTAAAGAAACATAACAGTAATTTCAGTGTGTTTCTAGTCTTAATCTCTGTAATAATTGTACTAATGCCTTTTGATCTCCTATGAAAGTGCATAAATAGCTTAGAATGGTGAAAGGCAGACGGCTCATTTGATGCTTTAAATATCTGATGAGCTTTGGAGGACAGGTCTGAAAAAAGATTGATTTCACAGAACAGAATACAGCTCATAGTAATGGCCAGTTTCTTACCAGGGATTCATTTAAATCAGTTACTTCTAAACATATTTTCATTAAATGTGTTTTGTATTATTAATGCTTAACAGGTAGGCATTGATTTGCTGGAGTACTGATTAGTATCACACATTTACATCTGAGAGTGGAAGGGTTTGAGTATCCATACAGCAGAACTATGGATCACTTAATTGAGGTAATGGATGTTGTTAATCTCAAATACTGTATATCTATACTGATTAAAAGGGAAAGTTTATCTATTTTCTGTGACACTTAAGTTTATTTTGGTATATTGTTTCAGACTAATGGAGAAGAACTTGCAAATGCATTAAAAAACATGACTATTGCTGTCAATACATGCATCAGTTCAGGAAAGCCCCTAACTAGCTATTTACATAAACTCCCTTGACTTTGGTGGGATTTAAAGTCTGTTTTAGGTAGGTTTTTAAAGCAATGCTGAACACAGGGCATGACTTGAGGACATAAGATTAAGATGATTTTTTCTGACAGTTTAACTCCATTTGCTCGCAGGTCTGCATCTGACAGTCATTTTCATCAACCTCACTTTCAAAAAAAAAAATTTTAAAAAATCTGGAGAGCAATGTTTGCACAAGATGCTCATTTGCATACAGTCAAATTTTTTGTATTTTCAATGAGGATCAGGTTCATAGATTGACATTTGTCATGAACATTTTGATCATATCGATTAGCACATCTTCAGCTGTGGGAAATGCCTGAATTTGTATGTGGACTGAGGAGAGCTTAATACATTGCAGGTACTACCTAAACACAATGCAGTAGAATGAAAACAATAATAATAATTCACAGATATTCAATTATTGCCTAACACGACATTACATACATTTTTATGGATACTTATAACTAGAACAACACAAGTTCATTAGCAATGGGAGAAGTATTAAATTATTTTTTCAAAATGATTAATGCTACTTTTCCAACCTTATTGAGGTCAAACATGTGCATGCATGTCTGTGAATAAAAAAATAGGTGGGTGCTGTACAAATAAACTTGTGTATGTCACCTTGCTTATCTAATTTTCCCCCTCCCCTACAAGCCACCTCTGTGGTGTAGGCGGAATGAGGTCATACCCACTGAGTTGTAAAAACACAATTTGCAATCCTTCTATGTACATAGCTCTAATGGGAAGAAGGAGGAACTCCTGGGGACTGTGGAATCTCTTTCTGATTTTGTGTTGTGATAGGACTCCAAATAAAGCAGCCCTGGTGTTGCCCAGTGGTTCACAAGACGGTGGGTGCTCTTTTCCTCTATCTCATTCCCAACTTAGACTTCTAGTCTTTGATCTCAGCCTTCTTTCTTTCCAATCTATCTACCTTCTTTTCTTTCTTTCTTTCTTTCTCTCTTTCTCTCTTTCTCTCTTTCTCTCTTTCTCTCTTTCTCTCTTTCTCTCTTTCTCTCTTTCTCTCTTTCTCTCTTTCTCTCTTTCTCTCTTTCTCTCTTTCTCTCTTTCTCTCTTTCTCTCTTTCTCTCTTTCTCTCTTTCTCTCTTTCTCTCTTTCTCTCTTTCTCTCTTTCTCTCTTTCTCTCTTTCTCTCTTTCTCTCTTTCTCTCTTTCTCTCTTTCTCTCTTTCTCTCTTTCTCTCTTTCTTTCTCTCTTTCTTTCCTTCTTTCTTTTTCATTTTTAACTTTTTTTTTCTGCCCCAGAATTGCACCTCATTTTTCAAGTTTCTCTGTCCTTTCTACTTTCAGGCAGACTTTCTTTTTTCAAGGTGAGCTTTATATTTTCCTATAGTTAGAGACACAGGAGCCAGGAGGAGAAAAATAAACACAACAAGAAACAGTAGCTCCTATTTATATTAAAGGATGGGTTGTATATGCTCCCCTCTGAAGATTATGTCAGCACAGCCCAAATGTACGCTCTTCAAACACTTCTTGAATTCTTACCCCCTTCAGCAGCAGTGGTTCAGGGTTATTTAAGATCTACCACAGTAAATCAGCAATCCTGGCCACAGCACCTGACTGATACTGCAGCACAACTGCTCAGTAAATAACTCTAGATATCGCTTAGGACATTGATCTAGGCATGTTACTGTCTGGAGGTTTTCTTTCAATAACTATATTTCTTGCATTTAACTGACATACCTAATTAACATAGATTTGCCCCCTCTCCACACTGTTGTCAGTCTTCTGGAACTCCAAAAGAGTGTGTGTTTCTTTTCAGTCAGAGAGATGCGTGACTGCAGCAAGATGCGTGACTGCAGCCAGCTTACACGTCCCTTCCAGTGAAACACTTTGAATGCAAGCAGTCCATGTAGCTGTAGGATAGTTTCAACACCTAAACTCCCCCTCCCATTCTCCTGACTGGCTGGACACCAGCCAGCTCCGAGACGGATAATATAGCACTGTTAGCACTGTATTGTGCCTAAATCCTAAATTCCCCGGAGAGGCACTGTGTAATTAGCGCAGGATCAATGCTGTGCTAATACAGCTATCCAGTTTTCAGTTCAAAGCTTGCTCCTTACAGATGGAGATGTTGAGTGTATCTCAACATTTCCATCTATCCCATCTATATCCATCCATAAAACTTTAATCGGTGTCACTGACGGGTTTTGCACCCTATGTGTTGAACCCCATACTGCCAGCAGCTGTACTGGTATCAAACCTAACTATTTCACAGCTACCCAGGGTATAACTGCAGGATGGCAGTCACACCTTTGGATTTCAGTGTAAACATGCCCTGTGCTGACAGCAGTGAGAGAGGAGGTGGCATGTGGCAAAGACCTCCTCCAAACCAGCTTTTACAGTGTGTGAAACTGGCCTAAAATAAAGTTTATTTTTCAAGGTGAAAGGTATATAAAGTGAACTTTTATGCTGATTCTACAATACCTTCAGTCTTCCTTAAGGCATAGACTGCAGTTCAAATGGTTTAGCGATACTATCCATCAGAGGGTTCAGCCTTTGCAATATATTTCACAGTAGTCCTTAGGTTGGACTCAGGCACAATATATCATTTTAATATTGCTTTATAGCCTGTTGCCAGTTGAATATTTATCTTATTTATTTATTTATTGGGAGAGAATGTGAGAAATTTCTATTAATGATTAATATATGGAATGTAGCAAATAGAAACGAAGGGAAACAGACATATCAGTGAAAGGAATATCATCAAAGTCGTCATTGAGAAGTGACAAAATTAGCTGTCAATCTTAATTCCAGACAACTTCAGGCTAAATGCCAAAGTTGGAAATCACTTATACACTTACTGGTATTCCTAAGGTTGGAATTGTTACCAACACCCAGGGCAGGGAAACTGCCCACCATTTCTGTAACGTTCAGGATCAATGTTCTGCATGACAGACTCTCATTTTTCTTTTTGAAATTTAAATCCTTAGCAATATATGTACTGCAATCACTGCTGTGCAGATATACCCGAGCCAGCTACTTGTAGTAGATCACCTGTAGTAGACAGTAGACACAGCTGGACTTCTGTGTATACTATAAGCCTATAGGAGAAGCAGGGTAAATTAGCAAGGAACCTGGTCCACACTGATGGCACACCATGTATCCACAACAGGACACAGCTGGTACTGAAATTTTGCTAGAAGAAATGTAGCTTGGGCGTGCCCACAATGCACTGGAGTCTATACTGCAGAATAGAGACACTCAGAAAAAGTCAAATACGAGGCAGCTCCAGCAATTACTGAATAGGGTCCTGGCCAAAGCTCTTTCCTACTCTGATACCATATGGTCAAGGTGAAGAAAGACACTCAGCTGCCCAGCAGGAATCTCCTTTTTATAGCTAAATATGGGTAAGTTTGGCAAATCCTCATATAGCAAACCAGAGGCTTCCTAGGAACTTGATTAGTAACCTAATCAAATTAAATTTGAGAAAAACTAGGACTATAAATCAAGAGGCAAAGAGTATCTTCCTGTCTGGTTTGAATAACTAGAGGAAATTTTTTCTAGAAACTGTAACTTAGTTTTGGCCAATACTCATGACTGTGAATAGAGAGTATCACTGGCCTCCCACAGCCCCATGCCAGCATCCCTGTAATCTCTGCCCCTTCATCCCTTCCTCCTTTGAGTCAGCATCCTGTGGAGGGTGCTGGACAAGTCTGTGTTTGCATGATGGAAACAGGATGGAGCAAATCCATGCTCAGAAAAGTCATTTCTTCTGAGGGAACAGCTCCTCACTAGCTTGAAACTCAGCATTCCATGTAAAACAACAAATATTAATGCTAAAAAAAGTTCAGTCGATCCCCTTTGTTATCAAAAAGATGGAAAATACCACAGTTCTTTTTATACTGTTCTTGCTTATGGTAAATAACCCTATTAGACTAATCCTAGAAATTTCATAAATCAGTAAATTGTTTCCATCCACACAAATGCATTAAGAAAGTTTAAAAGTAAAAACTAAGTATGAATTGCAATTTGTAACGAATAAATGTTTTATTCTAAACAAAGTATCCCCCAAAATCTCTTTTTATTTTAACGTACTAAAGTTGTTTTCCCTCCATTGCCTTGTTCTTAACAGCAAAGTCCATCCATCTAAAAATGTTGTGTGAGGAAGGATTCTTCTCTGCCAGTATTAATAACAAGGAAATCTAGTTTTTCTTTCTTCCCATTACAGCAACCTGTTCTGAAAGCTGAGATCTGAGGTAATCTCAAATGGAATGTTCCTTTACAAATTAGATTTCCTCTTGTAAAATCCTGTGATAGAGCATTTCTGATGATGAAAGATGAAGGTAAGTAGTAAAACTGACTGATTTTTTTTTTCTTGCCAAACAATACATTCCCTGAATTTCAGTTCTGTTTCTGTTGGCCTGAAATCTTCACCAGACTTCCAGTTTTGGAGTGCTGGGGGGGTAGGAATTCTGGATTTGGACAAGAGGCTACTCTTCTCAAACGGGGATATCGCTGCTGGGAATACTCATGGATGCTCGGGTATAGAGTTCTCTCAGGGGATGAGGAATTTATGCCCAGTTCTGTTCTCCACTGAAAGCATTTGAATGTTAATTTTCCAGTCATCTACCTAAACCATCATGCTTTAGAACATTTGGGATACTTTAAAATCTTTGGACATCTTTGTTGCACTTTGCATGAAACACAAACTACTGTCAGTGAATAAGTGTGGTTGAAGAGCTTTGTGGTTGGAATAGTCACTCAAGACAGGTGAGAACTTCTGACCAGCCTGTGTCCCACTGAGCAGCCTGACTGCAGTGATGCAGTGTCATGGTCCTTCTAGCAAAATAAATATTTAACTATTCCTTGCAAAATGGAACAGTTCCAGCAGCAGGATCTGCCTCAATCCAAGGACATATAGCTCAGAAAAAGCATATGCCTGTTTTTTCTCATGGAAGGGAGCACATCTCAGGAAAGAGAGGGAACAATATAGCAGATTCTTACTTCCTCAAATGAGTTCTCTCATGATTCAGACTGAGGTAGGAGTGAAACAACTCTAGTTTTGGGGGTTTAAACTTGTTTCCTCAACAACTTGATTCCTCTTCAAATACTGTTGCATCCTGCATATCCTGTGACATTGCAAAGCTGTTTTCAAATACCAAAGCTAAACCAAAAACCCCGATGTGGATACATAGGCAGCAGACAGACAGATGTCGTTCATGATTCTTTTGTATTTCTCCACTGCTTTAGTTCTTGTTAATATGTTTACTGTATACACACCAGATTGATAGCCATGGAAATTAAAGCTTATTACTCATCAAAAAGAGGACTAGATCTTATGCTGCACACTCCTTGAGATGAAATTTCATCTGATTAAGAGCCAGTAGAATTTTCTCCACAGCACTTTTCCCAAGGGAAACAACAGCGTGAGTTTCCCATGCGGATGTCCTTCAATCTCACCTCCTTCAATTTTGTACCACAGAGAGGCAGGACTAACTCATGTGTACACATTGGTTAGTATATTCTTTTTTATTTCTTTTTTTTTTCTTTTTTGTAATATAGACTAAGAATTAAAACTGTAGCTCTGCTTAGAAAGCTTGGGGTGTTAACATCTCCCCAGTGCACTTGAATGCACTCCAGCCACTGCTATTCATGCCCTGGCTTCCCCTCTAAGTCAAGATACAGTGGCATAAAGGTGATGTGGGGTTTTTTATGCACATCATGTATTATCCCATACCACAGAGAATCTCAGCTGGCCTCAGCAGCGTTACACTTCCAGAGAAGTGCAGAGGGACTTTATCATGGCTAATAATTGGAGTCCGTCAGCAACTTGAGAAAGCATCAGAAAGGAATTTCTGTTCCATAAGGTAGAAAGGATGGATCGCATTTTAAAGACCAGGATCAGCAAAGGCAATTAAGTTACAGTTTTTATCTCAAGTGATTCTGTACTCAGGTTCTTATACCTGTATATTTATTTTAGTTACAGTATTTATGTAACTCCATGGTCAGTTCAAACTGCTGTAGCAGGAATAAAAAGCAAGGAAGAAGAACAGCTTTCCTTATTTCTTGGGAAACTCTCTAGCTGAATTCTCCTACGGTGTCGTGTAAGCTGTGTGCACTTCTGTATGTTTTCTTAGCAAACCTTGAGACTACCACAAAATGGCTAAAGAGGCAATGTCCTAATAGCAATATGCACTCCAGAAAGGACTTCCTATCATCTGGGACCCTTTTTCTCATCAATACAATAGGATATTTATATTGGGAGACTAGCTATTTCTTCAGCTTTTGAAGTTCCCGTCATTAATTTCCTTAGGGAAATCTCAGCTTCTTTCAGCAGGTGTTGATACGTCTGTTTCCAGAGGAAATAACTCTGTGATGTGCTCAGTCTTGACCACATTGGCCTGAATTCTACATTCAGTGAGATTAAGGTGGAAGTCGTAGCTGTTTTCAGAGTAAACTCTTGAGCAACAAGTAAATACTCTTTATATATGCCATCCATGAACAACCTCCTGATTACCCCTCTGACGACAAAATACACCAGACTTTGTACCAAAGCCCAACCCAGGAGTCCTGATGCAGGCTGAAAAGCTGCAGGTGTCCCTGCCTTGGCTTGTCAGCATCACAGGACTGGCTTAACCAAAAAGAGCTCCTTCATAGAATGTTTCTTGTGAAAACTAAGCTTCATTTGATTTGGTTTCATCATTAGTCAGAGAACACTTGTGCATTGTTCGTTTTGTCAGTCTTAACCTGACACATGGAGCAAGGACCAAGAACTTTGTATGTACTTTTTACTCCTTAAAAAATTAAGAAGCTTGGAGTCGTTACTATTGAAATTTTACATTTCCTCTTTTTTGGGTTTGTTTGGTTTTGTTTTGTTTTGTTTTGTGTTGGGTTTTTTTTGTGGTAATAAAAAATCACATGAATTTATGCAAAAAATATGTGCATGTATCTTTTAGAATAAAAGTAATGTTCAAAAAGCTGTGTCGGTTAGCTAGGTGGTTTTGGTTTCTTTTAGAAAGGAAGATTTGTCTTTGTATTTATGAAGTAAAATAATATTACTGAGATCTCAAGCTATTATATTGCCTGCCGTATCTTCTTCCAGTATGAAAAACAGATTGACCTTGATTAAGAGTGTTCTTCAGGATAGGAATATACGTCATGTGAATAGCATATAAAACTTCGATGGATGATGCAATACACATATTTCTTACTAAAACACTGATAGAAATAAAGTCTCCTCCAGGTTTAGCATACCATAGTGTTAGTTCATGGATAACCTCCTTTCTCACATTAATTTTAAGCTGGAGCACTTCCATTATATAATGATGACTTTGGAGTGAACTCCTCCTAAAACTCTCTTGAAGGCATTAACATTGAATTTCAAAAGTGTTGTAGAGAAAAGGAAAGACTGCATCTCATTGGCATAGTTAAGCTGGAAGGGAAAGGCTAATATTGCTTCTGGATTAGAAACCACTCTGAGAAGTTTCACAGCCTGTTGGGAATATCTTGCATTTGGACTGAGCTGGTAATATGCTCTACTCATAAACTGTTATAGAAAATTAAAAAGGTAACAACTATCTTCATCACTAATACTTTGTCTACAGGACTAAAATTATGAGAGGGGGAAAGACTGTGCATGTAATAAATAAATCAGTAATTAAAAGCATAAGTGAGAGAGTTTTGCTTTAAAAATTTACGCATTAAGATGATGAAATAGCTATATATTAACTATTTAATTATTTTAGGAAACCTTGATACAACTGCTAGAGAAAGAGCCTAAAAGTCATCTTGAGATCATAATCTGTATTCTGAAACTTTTACTTGGCTATTTGGGGGTTTGCAAACTGAAGATTGCAACTAGCATGACTGAAACCATATGGAGAAGCACCCAGAACATGTGGGTTCAGTACTGGCTTTCCTGCAGTTCCTAGATTATTCAATATTTCCTCAAAACTACCTTTGGCATATCAACACTGTGGCAAAAGGTTGTGCAGAGTTCCAGAGGGTGATGTTTATTGAACTGGGTGTAGACCAAGAGGCAATAAGGTCACACCATTATCACCTTGCAAGCTGCTAATTAGACCTCCCAAGGAAGAGAGTTTCTTATCTTGGGCTCAGCCCTGGGCTACCCACCTGTGTTGCCAGGGCAAACCTGAGCTACTGATACTCATGCATGGCACTATGCCAGTTTGTATCTTTCCTTGCTAGAAGATCCCTTCATTGTGCTTCCTGACATAAAGTGAGTATGTTCTGAGATTCCTCTGATTTAAAGGGACATGAAGTGACTATGTTCTGAGATTTCTCCGATTTAAGGGGAGGTTGACAATGCTCATTTTCTGGAGGAAAGTGCTTTGGGATGTGCGGATGAAACATACCATTTGGCAATACAAACCACATAGCAGTTATTTTTTCAGGAAACTCTATAGTCAGAAATTGTGCTGTTGCGGGGGGGAGAAAACATTTTGTGGGTTTGAGACTGAGAGTATTTTATTATAACCATGGTAGAATATATATATAAATATCAGCCTTACAATTTTTTCTTATTCTTGAATCTGCTGAAGAGATTCATCTTATATTTGAAATTACTCGGTACTCATTAAGCTTTGAATTATTCTAGTCCATCTCACATCTATAGTATTTTGTTGCCTTATAAACTCATTTAATTGCCCAAGATGGTTTTCCTACCTATCTGCTAAACTGTTTTGACTGACAGGCTTTTAGCTGAAATAAAGGTGTTGAATTTGCAACTTTGATTCTGATGGTCTACTACTGGTATTAGATCTATCAGATTGGTACATTTGGATTACACAGTTGTTTACTTGGATATTTAGTATTGAGACTAATTAAATCATTTGTGTATGTAGTAGACAGATAAAATGAGCTTTGATGACATCTCATTTATGCTCAGCACAAGTAGAGCCATAAGCCATACACATAGGCATAGGCACCAGTTTGAGGGCTTTGAAAGAAAAGCTCTAGCAAATCTTACTGTGTCATTGTAAGACATTGCCTTTTCCTTCTGCCTCTGTTGAAGTTCTGCCCTTAGAAAAGTCAGCAGAAGAGAAAATGGTCCTCAGCCACTCCAGCTGACCTTTCATCATGTAGGTGAAACTTACCTCCATCAAGGGCTTATTTAAAAAAAAATGAACCTTGTCTTGGAGGTCAGCAAATCCAGTAGTAATCTCGATCAGAATTAGGGACAGACTTTTGGAAGGAATAGCATTTTGCATCACTCAGCAAGTTTCATCATGCCTCACCTGTGAAAGACCTTTAGACCTCTTTGTGGCCAATTTGAGCAACATTAATATCCATGAAATATTGAGTAAAACTCTTAAAATGTCACTAAGTTAATACTTTCCAAATCCCGCTTTCCAAGCTTATGTAATAAATGGGTTTTCCTCTCCCTTTTTCAAGAAATATCATAAGAAAGTTCCCATATTACCCTGAGTGCCTTGTTATTGTATTAAGCAATACAATACCACTCCCAACAGGATATTGCATACCTCAGAATCTGGACAGTGCTTAAACACAGGAACAATGGATGCTAAAATCTTCCCTTATTATTCTTCTTTTTGTGGCTATGCTCAAATTAGGAACGTAATTAACCATCAGGAAGTTGGAAGATCAGGGAAGACCCTCCTGAAAATTATCCTCTTCTGTGTTGTTGAACCACCTCAGAGACAAGCACTTTTAACAATATCTTATGCCACTGAAAGGTGTTACTAGCATTATAGGAGTCTACAGATATTTTTTGCCAATGAAATTTTTCTGAGACTGAGACTTTCTATCACAAATGCGAAAACTGAGAACAGGCTGGTTGTAGCTTGCCATAAAACAAGTATCAACCATCTGCAGGAAACTGGCTTTGTGGCTTCGGCAGGGTTGAGGATGGATGCCGAGGCTGTGGAGAAGAGGGAGAGAAGGGACAGATTCTTACAGAGACTGAGAAGAAAAGCTATATAAATAAACACTATAATAAATGGGAACACAGAAAGAAAAGAAAAGGAACAATCCAGTAGGGCATAGATAAAAAACCTAGCACATATTTTAGACAAAACCTGGCAGGAAAGAGAATACAAATGTGCCAAAATGAATATACTGCAGCAGAATGCCAGTTTTATTCTGCCCATTCATCACTGCATATTTCATATCCTGTTGATAAAAAATGATGCTTTGTGGGTTCAGTCATATTCCTTGAGAGAAAGTTGCTCTGGGGACAGGGAAGGCTGAATAACCAAAACATGGGAGATGGGAAAAAATTTGCAAAGCACATCTCCCTTGTGCTTGGGGGGGACACAACAGACTGCAGGGGAAACCACTTTCCAAAAAAGTTGCTCTTAACAGTCTCCAAAGGCTTTCCAGACAGGCTGGCCCTGTGCACAGGAAGAGATGGGGTTCTAAATCCCACCCATTTTGCCCTGCTCAATCCAAGCCTAGTCTGCCCAATCCTGCTATGTCTTGTGTGTCGACACATGCCACCCTCTGGCTCTACCTCCTTCCCCATTAGATCTCACTGCTCCATGCCAGATTTTGGAGCTGCTGTTATGATTGATGGCTAAATCATGTCCATCAAAATGAATTGAGTTTGCTTAAATGGTCTGAAATAACAGGTCTAGGATCATTCCTCTCTGTCTGTTTCTTACAAACACGGGGTAGGAAGTAACCAGACAAGGGCATCAGATGGCAAACATAAGGAGAAAATAACACTGAAAAGGATTAGACTGGAAAGAGAGATTTAAACTAATGAGGTCCATGAGCCACAGCCTACTCAGCTGTCAGAGGCAGCACAGTATCTTGGACTGCATAAGCCCAAGAATTTCCCACTTAGGCCTTTTGGTCCTGCACATTCTTTTGTGTACATCACAGCTAACTGCCCTTCAGTTGCACTATATGACACCTGATATTTATGTCATGTGTCAGCGGCTCAGCAATGGGAATGACATCAAGATTAAAACCAAGATATTTTCCACTCATTTCTAGTCTCTTATGCTGGCTTTATCACCAGAGAGTGTAATGAGTGTAATAATCTTGTTGTTTAGAGAGAACGGCAGAAAATCATCTATGAGAGTGCCAATCGCAGAATTCAGACCTCGTGATACATCAGGATTTGATTTCAAGATGGAGAATCTTTAGGCTTGAAACAGCAAATAAAACATGAAATTTTGCAAGCCAGGATTGAAAATCTTGACAGTGAAACATTTTTCTACCAGAATTTACTTATAACAGTTACACAGTTACAAGCTCAGTTTGAACAGAAGTCTCTTGAAAAGAGGCAGGAATCCAGTGAAAGTCTTCCTGCTCATCTGCTTTGCTACAAGGCACTCTAAATCTGAGGCAGCCTACTACAAGGCTGTCTCTGCAGCAAGAGAGCTGGATTTTTGTTCTTGTGGAAAAATTTGTGTGTGTGCAGACAGGGTGGGGGTTAGAATTTTCAGAATATTGTTCATTTACAAATAAATTATATTTTCTCAGGATGCCTCTGGTATGTGAACTTAGATGCCAAGTTTCAAACAGTCCTGTGTGAACAGACTAGGGCCTTGGCAGGAGAAAAAGAACTTTTTTTTGAGACACAAGTGTCAGAAACTGTTAACAGCTACTCTGAGCACATCCTATATTCCCAGCTCCTTTGAATTCATTGGCACAGTGGAGATGCAGCAGGCCTCTGTGTTGCCCATGTATACAAACATGGATGCAATATCCTACACAAAAAAATTGTGTAATTTTGCATTTCAAAAATTCTGACTTCTTTTTAGGGTGTACTCTGATGTATCTGTACATGACAGGTTTTGAAACAGAATATCCTCAACTTGGATGCATTTTATTCCAACACTTACTGTAGTAGTGAAGGACTTATATTTTTACAATTGTTCAAAACTTCATGCATTTATAATGTAATTGTGTAAATTAGGGATATGAATTAGAAAAACAAAGTGTGAATTCAATGTTAAAAATAATTCCAGGTTAATGGGTCTCAGAGCTGACCACTTGGTCCTTGCTTTAAAATATTAACCCATGGGGTTTTCTAGTTGTCAGACACATTCTACTCTGGTACTACTCCTTTGGTCACCCTTCTGGTGTTCTTACTACATCACTTAGCATATGTGCATTTTAATTCATCTGAAAAGCTAAGGAAAACTATATGAATCTGATTCGTATTCAGATACTTTTTAATTACTTCATTAGCATTTCTTTTTTCCCCTTTAACAGTGACTATTGAAGTCAGAATCTTTTTGTTTTAATGGAGTGCTGTCAAAGAGATGGGAGGTCTTTGGGTTACCTCTCCACAAGTACTTAGGAAAAAAAGGTCACCTCTATTGTTGCTAAATTTCAGAAGTAGGTACCATTCCATCTGATAGTGTAGCATTGTCTACTACTGATTAAATAACTTTTTCTGCTACTTCTTCCATCAAGACAATAAACTCAAGCAGAAAAGTATGACAGTGGAGCAGTAGAGTTTTCAACTCACAAGCTAGAATCACCTAAGCTTGCCTGCTGAAACATGAATTAAGTGCAAGAACTAAGAAGTAGACCACATTAGTTCAGTTCAACATTGCCTCTTCAACAAACACAAACTCTCTAAATCCCACCCTATAAACTGGCAATCTCTAATCCAAAATCTGGACCCTCAAAACCTTTATTCAACCTGTGCCTGGCTCTGTGGATGCATTCATGCTATAGACAGAGACATGTTTCCCTAAGTGAAACTGTATGTAGGTTCCTAAAGGGATGCTTCTGGGCATGATAATACTATGCAGATAGTTGTCTAAATCCAACAGGATGCATATACCAGATATTCCTCTCCCAGTGATGCACAAATACCAAACTTCCTTGCACAGTTCTTGTATGGTTCTTGACAGTACTTTGTCATTAGATGATGTCTAGATATTTATCCAGAAAACAAAGAACTGAAATCAATTCTATCTGACAGCCTGTATATATACACCTTTACTTACAAAGTGACTTACCATGCCACCAAGCACCACAGGTCTGTGACTCAGTAGTCTTACCAGTCCTGTCATAGTATAATTTGGTGTGGGCTGAGGGAGACAGCAGTGGAGACACTGGAACCCAAAAAGATACCTTGCATAACAACCTACAAACTCAGTCTTACTTTCTTAAGCTTTGCCGTAACCACTGAAAACATTTGTAGAAAGGGCTGGTAAAAGCACCTCCTAAACTTACTCATATGCTTGGCCAAATGCTAGACCAGTTCTGATTTTGGATATGATCCCTAGTGCAACAGTCAGCATCAAGCTGACAGCAGAAATAGGAAAAGGAACATTTCATATGCATGTAAGGTTTTCTCAGGTGGCTGCATAACTATCAAGTGCTCGGTTTTACCCAGGACACTGTGATTTCTGTTTGCCTCAGGAAAACCTATCATCTCCTCTAGGCTGTAAACCAGTGTAAGGGTCTCTGTCATGTGCTTCTTTCCAGTTATTTTGCAGGACAAAAATGTAGTGTTCCCCACCATGAGAACGCTGCCAGTATTTGTTAGATCAAGGGTTGCAGTGTGTCCTGGCTGAAATGTATTAGTTGAAGTTACAGTCCCAAGGAAGATGGTGCCTTTGCATAAATTTACAGGTTTTTTTCCTAGATGTGCTGCACAGAGAGACTTTGCTGTTATAGTCTGTTTTCATTATTCATCTTTTTTTCCAAAATGTGAAAGTGGAAGGAGGTCTTCATGGTTAAGATTGCAGCTACATTTTGACTGATTTTAAATGAATAATGGAGAGTATGTATCACGTTGTCTGTGAATAATGCCAGAGCTACTGAAGACTAGGGGTTTTGGCTCACAAGATTTTTACTGCTGTTATTTAGTAACTGAGTGCCAGGGAGACAAAGAACATCTTCCAGTTAAATCTGGATGACTACAAAGTCAGACGTGAAAGAGGCTGAATCTAGCAAAGACAGCTCGGCACAGTGCTGTAATCTATCTTTTACAACATTCACTAGAGAGCTTTGAGTATCTCACTACATCATTCCTGGATTTTTTATTTCAAGAACTACCTAAAACACACTGGCAGCCTAGACTACAGGGATCATTGATTTTGTTTACCTAGCTGAGGGTTAACCTACCTTTAGGCTACAGAATTAGACTGTTAAATCACAGAGCACCAAAATCTCTAAGTCACCTCACCTCTCACATATAAGAATTTTCTAGTTTTTGAGTCAGAATCTCTTGTGCAGTGGTAACAATCATTTATTGCCTGAAGAAGGCCCACTTCAGAGTCATTTCATGGTAGGCATTGTACAGATCCTTGCTAAGAGAAGCTGATCTAGGAAGTTTACAATAAAAATATGGGATGCAAAATATTGCATCATGATTTGTAAGAATATTTGAGATTCTGGAAGAAATGTCAAAATGAAATCTTATTGTGAAAATGGATCTGTTTGGTTCATCATACATCATAGTGATTTTGAGAGTTATATTTTGATTTTGACTTTTAAATATAAGTTATTGATATTTCTGTTACTAATTTGTTGAAGCTTAGGTCATTTTACTATAAGAAATTACATCATTTAACTGGAAAATGTCCGCATGGACTTCTGAGACATTTAGCAATGCTAGACCGTTTTTTATGAATCGGGACATCTCTGCCTCTACTTTAATACACTGAATACTTGCATTTAATTAAGAAACTATCACATCGAGGACTTACTAGATCACTATTAACTCTCACCAAAACCATGTGTTCTTGAAAGAAGTTTATACTTTTCCATGAGCCAAGCCCACACACAAAGAAAAATTAAAACCTCGAAGTGGAATTTAGAACAATTGGGCAATTTTCTAGATCTAGCAGGAGGGTTGAGGCTGAGAATGCACAAGGGAATTCGGGGTCATTAACATCAGTAACAAAGCACCAGTTTGAAAGAGACATGCTTTTCATGACCATTATTATTTTTAAAGTACAAAACTTGAGAATGAGCCCTATTGAAAAAAGCTACCATCCAAATTTTTAAAACAGGCTATCTAGAAGGATCAGCATTGTAATCTTTCCTGAATAAGCATTGCTTAATATCACTGAGTGCTTCAACAGGCTGTAGAATGGTCTTGAGTTTCCAGGAAATTAAATGAGATTGATAAACCTTTTTATAGATACCTAGCAGAAAGATGGGCATGTCACAGTGCTTGTGATAAGACTGATGTACAGCTATTGCAGCTTCACTAACATTGCTATACAAAAAAGCAAGAGGGAATGGAATAATCTGGGGTAGCTGATAAAAGAGACGCCATTAACACTTATAAGTGTACCCCAACTCATTAGTGATGAGGAGGTCCAATACCTCCAATTCCATAGCACCGATAGCAATGAAATTATACGGTGGTCTTAGTGCATCTCCCAGTGTCGGCATGGGGATCAGACTGTCCACCTTGTCTCCAGGCACGTGTGGCACTGTCTTGGGGTGACACAGCTCCTCAGGGTGGTGCAGGTCCCATGGGTCACTGATGGCTGAGAAGACAATACATGACAGTCTTTGCCAATCTTTATTTAATATGATTTTAACAATCCCTTGAGAGACATCATGCTGGTACTCTTGATCAGTTCAAGTGACATGTACTTCAAGGAAAGGCTCTTCTTCCTCTGTACATTTTTGTTTACTGCACAGTTTAACCCCTGGACTGCTCATTGGATTTAACAAAATACATTCTGCTCAAAATGTAGATTTGCAAATATAAACTACACCAGAATTTAGATTCCAGCCCCATGCTAATCCTTCTTCACTGCATTTAAAAGATTCAGAAATAATTTCTATCATAAATCCTTACTTCCAGCGGATTTTCTTTATCATCGAAGTAAATATTTCTGAAGGGAATTCAAATTTGATAAATATTCTCAATTTGAGATTATTGTCCTTTCTTTATGAAACAAAAATTTCCCAAATACCAAATAGAGATGTAACTCCAGTTCTCTGTGAACAACTGTAATGCACTCAATTGAACCTTTAATTCACATTTGTGGAGCTATTGAAGAAATCTCACAAATAATCCAGAAATCTCACAAATAATTGACATGCAGAACTTCTCTTTACATAGTAATAATGGATATGTTCATTCCAGCTATCCACATTGCATATGTTAGATGTGATTTTACATGCACATGGATGTACTGGCAACTTCGGTGCAGGAAATTGAACACAGCATATATTTAATCAGCTTTTGAAGCATTTACATAGTCATTGTCAATCTCCTTGAACACATCTGAAATATGTAAAGTGATTGTATGGAGGCCTAGATTTCTAACAAGATGAAAAATGCTATATTAACAGCATTGAGCTAATTTGACTGCAGTCTTTTCTACATTAAAAAAAAAAAAAAGTGTTTGTTTTAATTAAAAGAGATCCCTTTATTTTGTTGTGACAATTTTGTATGTATGAAAATATATAGGGACACACATACATTCTTTCCAAATTACTTTATTTCAGTTCAACTGAAAGATTTCTAATAAGATTGATCTCCTTTGAAATAAAATAGCCAAACTAAGCTGAAAACTGTTTCCCACCAGCTTTAAAGTGGTTTGAAAACCACACTTCAAACTGAGCAGCTGCACTTCTTTCTTGTAGACAAGTAGAGTCCTGTAGACTCAAAGGATAACAAACACCATTTTGCATGCAAACAGGGCCCTGGGCACAAATCCTTGAAAATGTTGTCCTTAAAATTTATTCTGAAGTTTGTTGTATCTGCAGCATAATGCATTTACCAACAGGCTTTAATACAGTAAGTGCTTTTTGGACCACCTCATTCCATTCTATAATTGTTTTCTGGGGAAACCCTTACCCTCTACTTGATTTATGGAATACAGATGGTTGGTAAAACTTGAATTTTTATTGATGCATAGTAATATCTTTCTCAGCACCCTTAAAGAAAGTGACATAATTCTTTAAGACATAATATTACACTTAGGAATTGCTCTAGAGGATCATCAATCTTTTGTGAAACTCTTCCAGCACTCTGCTAGTGTTAAATAAACCATGACTAGAAATGAAATTCAAAATAGTTTGAGTGATTTCTGCAAAACGTTCTCCATTTGCCAATTATGTAGCACTATATTTCATCCTATCAGTTATTCTTTGCTAAAAATAGAGCCATGGCAAGGGATTTTTGTGAGTTCCAGAAGAATTACAGATGACCCACTTTGATGAGAACCAGGCATTATTTTATAAAAAGTGACAAAGCTGATGAACTAGGTGATGATGATGTGGTATTTGTTTATCAGTGTTGTTTTCTTGATAAGAAAACATATCCAAGCTCAGCTGAGAAGAGTGCTTATTCAAAGCCATGTTCTAAAAGGCAATTGATTCTTCTGAGTTGATGCCTAATTCACACCCCCATCCTGATGGTCCTTAGTTGGTACCAGAGTTCCAAAAAGCAAAGCCCAGAAGGAGTAAGCATAATCCAGATATGTTTATCTTAAAATTAGAAAAGGTCATACCCATGTCTACATTCCTTTTTCACAGATCTCCTTGAAATCCTTTCTTTGCTACCATATTCATTGTTTTACTGTCCCTCCTCCCCATGACAAACTTTAGATTTGTCAGTTTAACTCAAATCCTGAGTTGGGACCCTTAAACACATTTTGAATTCAGCCAGCTAAAATTAATTTTAAAGCATTCTATGTATTTTTATAGCTGGACGTGTTTTGACTTGTCTTCAAACCTCAAAAGAACTACCCTTCAAGTCCCACAGCATCAGAAGCACTCACCCAAGGATAATGATGTTCGCCCCACAGCCTGGCTGTGCATTTCAGCAGACTGAACCTTGAAAAGTTCTTTGCCCATAGACATAGCTGAGTCAGGAACCTGTTTAAGGCTTCAATGCGATGTTTAACATAGAAAATACCAGCAAGCCCTAAAATAAGATAATAAGGTGGGGTCAGTGGAAAGACAAAGGCTTGGTATTACTTTTTTTTTTATCACACCCTTTCCTGGCCCCACAGGCAACCTTGGCCCAAATTAACAGGGAAAACAAATCTTGATGTTGCTCACGCTATGTTACAGACCATCCTTATTGCCACTGAAAATCAGAAAACACTGACCTAGAAGAAGAAGGTTATGTTTAGAAATATCTCCACTTTTTTTCAGACTTCCCTAACTGGTTGATCTCTTACTACTGTATGAAGAGATACCAGCTATAAGAGGGGAGGTTTTATGTCTCTAAAGGAAAAGATGGTGTGATCCTACACAGATATGATTTGGTGTCATGCTTTAATTTCCATGTTAGCTGGAAGTTTTGAACCTGTCTTCCCTAATACAAAAGCATTCAAAAATAATGAAGATCTACCTTCCTAAAGCATATGTAATACAAGAAACAACAAATAAAAGAAACATCAGCAATAATCCTGGGGAATTGGTTTAAATTATGGAAAGCAAATACCAAAGTTTATTGCAAATGAAACAAACATTATTTTCACTTCTTTTACTAGTTTATGACAAATCAATTCAACGTTTACGTTGTGTGATTTAAATAGTAATTTTCCATTAAAAAAGCATAGACCAGAAAAAATCCTAAAAGCACTGGCCCTTTAGTCCGTATTCTCCAGGCTTTGATTCCCAGACTATGTCTCCATCATACATTGGAAATCAGTCTAACATTTTAGAACAAGCCTCAGCGTAAGTGTTGGTATAGTTCGGTGCTTGATAAGGCTGTTCTTCCTTCTGTGACTGAAGTGCTTTCAGGAGTCTACACTTCTGCCTACCATTTCCTTGAGCAGAGTACCATTTCAGTTATGCCTTAGCTGAGGCATCTGTGCACCAGAGTCCTTTGAAAAATGCACATTCATGCCTTTGGTGGCAGACAGGCAGGAGCACAAGAGAATGACCGTGGCTGGGAGACCATGTCATGAGCTCAGGTCTGAGACAAATCATAGGGAATGAGATCTGACTAACAGACACATGGGGAAGACAAATAAGAGGACCTTTATGATATAGCTTCATAGAGATACAAAGTTTGAGTATGACTAGAGATTAATGTGATGCTGACCTGAAGCCCAACAATTTCTTTTTACTTTCCCAAAAGATTCCCTAAAAATAAAATAATTCAGGTTGGACAAACCCCAAGTTTTAGTGCACTATATTTCAGTTGAAGATATTTGACCAGCTCTAAGAGTTTATAAAACTTATGGAGACATAAGAAGTGGATCGAAGCAGTTCACCATCTGGTACCGTAAATAAAACCTTTTATCCTAATGACTAAAGAAAACAGGGCTGCTGTCATGACATCCCTAATACTTTATTAAATCAAAAGTCCACAGCACCTGTAGACTTTACTACAATCCCAGTGTGCGAGATTTGTGTGTCAGTCCAGGAGACTGGTGGGTACTGGGAGTGATTGCCTTTATTCTTACTGCTAATAATGTGGGAAGGCATGCCTTGTCTGCCAGCACTGCAGAAGAGGAATTATAAAAAATATTCATAAGATAAAATGTCTTCACCAGGGAGAAAGAGAGAAAAAGATTGTCCTCATTATGTTAGCGTAGANTGTTACTATGTTTACTTCTTAAACTCTACTACAAGACAATCAAACATTTACAAGATCACTTTATATTCTAAATTAACCCTTTTCCCAACAATTAGAAATACAAAAAATGACCAATAATATATTAACCTGTTATTGACAAGGGAAGGGCTTGTAGTTCATAATTTCTTCCCTGTTAAGAAAACAAAATGTTTATTTGTGATATTCCTTTTGAAGGTAACTGAATTGAATTAAAAAAAAACATTCATAATTTCCCTTTCATGGATGGTCAGTGATTTTTAAAAAGAAGGTATTGAGAAGATTTTTGAAACTTGTGCCTTCAAGTAATTCATCTGCTTCACAAAAGAATACCTCTCTTTCCTCAAAGTCATCCCCTAATTAAAACTCAAAGTACTGTGTCATTTCTGGTTATGGCTGACTTTTTCCAAATTGTAAGGAAAAAGCTGTATCACTATATCTGCAGAGCAGTGTTTCTTTCCCTGGAGATTTACCATCAAGGAGAAGTGAGAAACACACTTACTAGATGAGTGTTCAAAGCCTGTTTGAAATACGTAAGAGACAACCTGTACTCAGTGCCTTTGGTTTAATGCAGGTGCTCCTCCTTCTTCATAATGTCCTTGATTATTTTCAGCATAATAAAAATTTTCGTATGACTCTCTTTACAAAAAGGTGAAATACTGGTTAGACTGGTCCAAAACAGAAAACAGTTTTTACACAGATGAGGCTGATAAATTCACAAACAACAGTGAAGCTGTTTAAGAACTATACTCAAATTTTCAGGTAAAGACTAATAAACTCATCACAATAGGAACAGATGGCACAGCCCATTTTCTAGTCTATTAACTTTTATAGATCACTGAAGGATCATGATGAAATAGAGATAATCCAGAAAAGAGGGAAGATTCCTGAACTAGATTTAGGATGCTTTTGCCATTTTGTTTTGATTTATAGGATCTCTTAATTTTGTTACACAAAGCATAAGGATACATGACAATTACATATATATATATATATAAAAAAATAAAAGGAATATTTGATTGAAACTGGACAAGTCAAATAATGCTGTAATATAGAAAATATTTACTAGCAGAATATAAATAATTCTGAGGTGTGTGCATGTAACATAATATATGGAAGTTACAATTTGTTATTAAATGGCACTGAGGCAATTGAATTTCATCAAGTCACTATCAAGTTATTTAAGCTAGTTTGTACAAATATATTAACTACCTCTATAATTATTTCAGAAAGGTTATTCCATTTTTCAATGGAACCAAGGAGAGAAGATTGCTGAACTTCCCTTTTAAGTTAAGGAAAGAAAATTACTGTTTTCGTGTGTGTAAAAATAAATGACTAAGAAAAACTAGCTTATGAGAGGCTCACCATACTGTATGTCATGTTAAGTGTAATTCAAAGTCTCATTATCAATGTTTGACCCAGGGGCTGTCATTTCCATTCATTTGTTATTAATTCACTCATGAGTCACCTGAAAGACAGTAATTATAAAGCTGCAGTGGGTTGCCTCTCTGTACAATGAATTGTAAAATCATTTCCATTTGGGGACTCATCCTTTGTTGCTCTCAATAGGAAGAAAAGTTTATACGTAAGAATGTTTATCATTTCTGAGTCAAACACTTTTATTTGTAAGGCAAAAGGCATCTTGTAAAGCAAATCAAATTAAACACTCAAATAGAGGAATCATTGTGCACATAATGAGTAATTTATAAGTGTTAGGGGTCAAAAATATTTCCATAATTTGTTGCAGTACTCAGTTACCAAGTCACACAATTTTTTATTAGATCCAATTAAACAGAACAATTGACCATACTAATTTTTTTCAGGACCCCTCAGTGACATTCAAACCATTGTTAAGAGTAAATTAGAATTATTCCGTATTTAAAAGTTACTGCTGAATTTCATATATGTTCTCTACAAATGAAAACACATCTTAATTAGTTTTATTGTACAACCACTTCAAATGACCAAAATTAATATGATCCATTATAAATCAGATACAATTTTTTTTACTTACACATATAGAACCTGCACAATACAAACAATATCTGGACCTACCCCAAAGAATGACTCTACCATATGTGAACACATAATCCCAAGTATTTTACCCTATTAAGAGAGAACTTCTTTGACCATTTTTCTTTTGTCCGTAGTCTAGTAGTAAAACAATCAGAACTGCAGCACTAAATACCTAATCCTTAGGCATGACTTGAACCATACTTAAAAATAAATAATGTAATAATGAAAAATAAAAAGAAAAATATTTTCCTACTGAATCATTTTATTTATTAAATTTGCCTTAATATCTTACAAAACTTTTCCCATGTAGTTAAAACCTTTCAATTCTCTGTATTTATTTAATAATATTTATTATAAATTACTTTATGAAAATTTAACTTCAGGGAATAAACACAGGTATTTTTAATGTCCAAAAGAAGCAACGTTTGAAAATCGAACCTGAGTTGAATCTAAACTATGTAAAATTAATAAAATCTGCAAAATTATAACATGAATCAGAGGAATACAATTAGGTAGCCATATCCAAAGATAATAAAAGAAACAACAAAAGACACTCAGTAGGTGTAAACCTTAAATGGGAAAAAAATAGCCTAAGGATTTGTGAAAATAATAGAAAGCAGTGATTTACAAAAATATACTGTAAGTTTGTTTCTTGATGCCTATGTCTGTTTGGTGCACAGCCTTCATCATAGCAACAAATCAGCTTAAGTAAGGTGAGAACATATTCACAACCAATACAAACTGTAACCATTTTATGCTTGTTATTCAATATCTTCTAATTGTCCCTAACTAAACTTGGTATTTTATCGGGTTTTACATCTGGTCTGCTTCTGTAAATTCCCTAATACTTCCCCATGAAAGCACACTCAGTAGGTAACATTTTCACTGTAGTTAAGCAGCAGAACTGAGTGGCCCACATCATTCTGCAAGGGCAGCATCTGGTTGTCGTGATGCTCTGTCGGGTAGTTCAATGGGAGAACAGGTGGGAGAGGGACCACAGTTGAATACTGCACCTGGGAAACATATACTTTTATTTGATACTCCCCATAAAAGCCTTGTATCGTGGTCCCTGTCTGACTCGGGTGTGCCACAGACTAGGTTAAGTTGGGCAATGGCACAACTGGTTTAATGAAGGAATAGTTGCCCTGGGCATATGGGATGAAGGAAGACAGCACATGAAAGATGGCAGAGGGGAGGTACCCGCTCACCTCGTAAGATGTTTCGAAAGCACATCTTGAGTGTTTTTTTAGCACTCAGAGCCCTAAAAGCCACTGTTTGGGTGGACACAGCAGGGTGTCATTGAAGGAAAGTGCGACAAATCACAAGGTGGCTGGCAGGGGTGGTTATCCCATAATCTTCAAGGCTGCACGGGGGAGCCAGAGAGGGAATTTGCCAACCTGAGTGACAATGATAACTTAACTGACCAATGGCCTAGGCAGAATCAGGTTTTCACATTTCCCATGTCACAACCAGGGAGTAAACCGTGAGAAATTAGTTATTTTCCATTAACATTCCATAAACATTACTCTGGCTATTGTTTGGGAAGGGATGAAAGAAGTTATGGGAAGAATGGATACCCAATCTGAAACAGTGTTTCCATTCAGCTCAGCTTGTATACAGCTTTGCTGTACAAGGATGCTAATAATACAAGTCTGAGCATTAAAATCTAATTAACTTTTCTTTTGATATGAAGATACTTTCTAAATAATACTTTTTTCCTAAAAATATGACGTGTATGGTACCACAGAAAGTAATTTAATTCCAAGTTTGCAGTGCAGAAAAATAATTAATTCATTCATGGATATATTTTATTCTTTTTCTACAATGCCAAGCTTCAGTTCCTCAATGATTTTCAGAGATATTAGACCTCTACCTGAAAATTTGAGCATTTGCTTTTGAAACTCATTAGAACCCTGATATTAGAAAACTATTTTGAAATATACCAGTGACATACTAATGACATGAGTTAGAAATATGAAAAATGATTAAAAAAAAGATTTAAAAAATGGCTGGTACATTTTATATAAAACCAGAAAATCCTCAAAAAAAAAGTGTTGTGAAAGCAAGGTTTCCAAGGTTACAAATAGCCATTATAGTCATTAAATAAATAGTCATTAAGGTGTATTTTCTACTAGGTATTGCCTATGACCTCTCAAACTACTTCTAAAGTGTGGGTCCAAACCCAAGAGTTGGTGAGATGGAAAATATTCTTGCCATTAACAGGAGGTAAGCATGAGGAATATCTTAAAATATCAGGTCTTTTGTTTCTATTTGCCGTACTTACAGACTCACCTGTTCATTTCTGTGCAGGATGTTTCCCTTTTGGGGCATGTTAGACAGCTATCAAATAGTTCCTATCCCGTTCTTCTTCACTTATTTAGAGCGATTTATTGTTACCCATCTTCTAAGAACATGATGAAGTTTATGCAAATGAAGATGGTTTCTCCTTTGCAGGATAGCTACAGGGTGTGAAAAGCTGCCTGGAAGCCTCACAAACTGTACCGTGCTGTAATACACTGGGCAGACAGCGGGCAGAAGCTGGAAAGAAACTCCAGAAAGCCAGATATTGTTCTTCCCAACTGCAATCATCAAACTGAACAGTTAAAAAAGAAAAGAGTCACACTTTAAGCAGATAATTTCAGCAATTCCACAAGGGAAGTGATTGCATTAGCACATACGTTGGGGCATCCTGTAGTGCAATAAAAGAATGAGAAAAGTGGGAGAGTAAAGTGCATTTCCCACTGGGGAAATAATGGAAAGGAAGGAAACTGAATTCTGACTTCAGAAAACAAAGTAATATTTTTCTTTTCAAGATAGCAAGTCTGCAGAAAATATCCCAGCAGCTTCGAGTACCTAAGCAAAGCAGCAAAATGACAGCAAAACAACATGCAGCATGTTGCCAAAGAGACCTACCAAGGCAATCGATCAAGTGCAAAAAGCAATATTGAAGCAGGTGCAGATCTTGGAAATTCACAGACAAGTTAAAGAGCTGTAATATTGCTGATGTCACTGTTAAAAAAAAAAAAAAACCAAAAAAACAAAACCACCACAAACCAAACTGAATATAAGGCATCCATTGCCTTAGCAAAGAACTGTAAGGACTGAACTTCTGAGAAACAGTTACTCATAAAAACCCAAACAATCCCTACACTGAACCTCAAGCAGTGGACTGAACTAGTTTGCAAACAAATGATCAAGTTAGATAATCTAATGAACCACAAATGAATATGTGCTGCTCCAATGGAACCACTTAAAAGGGGGAAATGGGAAAAACAATGTAAAACTTGACCCCCCAAAAAGAATCTTCACAGAATCACAGAATCATAGGGTTGGAAGGGACCTTAGTAGATCATCTAGTCCAACCCCCCTGCCAGAGCAGGGCCACCTTAGAGCAGGTTACACAGGAACGCGTCCAGGCCGGTTTTGAATGTCTCCAGAGACGGAGACTCCACCACCTCCCTGGGCAGCCTGTTCCAGTGCTCTACCATCTTCATCTGTTTGAGTGTAAAAGGATGTTGAAATCATAGCCTTCTGCTTGGCAAAAACCAGTCTGAAAGTTGCTTATAGAAAAGAGAGGTTGAACTATGTTGTCCTACAGCTGCAAAGAAAAATAAACTGAAATAACAGTGGTATTTCAGAGAAAGTGTTTGCTGTTTTCAGAAATACTATAAACATTTTTCAAAAACTTACACAAATGTTGCTGCAAAACTGGTCTGTAATGTTATGGAAGTTGAATTGTTGGGAACACCTTCAAAAGGGCAAAGTCAGATTGTGAGGATGAAACAAACTGACTTATTCCTGAAATCATGTTTCTTAAGTGCTCCTTTCACAGCGTGGGTAGAGAAACAGTGAGCCATTGTTACTGCACAAGCAAGGATTGAAGGGCATTTGGTCTCATAAAAATGTTTCAGAAGTGCTTAAAGTCTAAAAAAAAGGACTTTCAGATTATTTGTCAGTCTTTGGCTTCTCACAATCACAAATGAAATTTTTGTGAAGGTGTTTTTAAAAATATGCTTGTTTTCTGATAGTACTGGTATGTGATACTTTCTTTGCAAATTCTGTGCCTTCAAAATCCTAAACCAAATGTTTTTATGCAAATTCTCCAGTTACTTGGATTGCAGCCACAATATTTCAAAATGTTCAGTTGGTAAACATCAGAGAGGTAATCAACATTACAATCCATAAATGGCATAAGAAAAAGAGCATGTGATGTTTAAAACCATTATAATTTTTTGTAAAACTTATTATGAATCACTCGTACCTAGAGAGAGTTAAAAATTTTGCAAAACTGATCTTATTTTCTTTTTGCCTTTACAATCTAAAAATGCATTTGGATTTTGACATTGTAGTACAAAACGAATCAAAATTTGCTTTTCATTGACATTTTCATTGAAGGAGAAAATTATTTTATGATCAATATTTCTTGCAATTTTTTATTGATCCTAATAAGTGCCAATCAGTCATTTTCCATCACTGAACACTCATTTTCTCTGCTTCAAAACAGAATTGTTAACAGCTCCAATAGATTTCCCCATCCTTTCATATGCAATCAAGATCAGATGTCAAGCTCAACTAATAAATAAATAGGTTACTGACAATGTCAACACCATACATCAAAATTTTAAAAGAATGCAAATATTATATTGGATGTATTGTATTATTTATAGAATTTTAATCTCAGTTTATACATCAATAACTAGAAGAGGAACAATGCAAACCATTCCCAATGTTTACTTTTAAATTATCCTTCTGATCGAGCATCTAGAATGGAAATGTCCTTAAAACAACTGTGATTTAAATGTCGATTTTGAAAATTACTTAGCTATTTTGATGTCTCAACCTTATTGAATATCAACTGTAAAAAGCATTAGTTACTATTTTAAAATCAAACCCATAAATTCCTTAACAATTCAGCCTATTGTTTAATGAATTAATTTTTAATTTATAATCTGTAAACTGAGTATCCTATTAACTGCTTAGAAATACAGACTAACTCCATATTCATCTACCCTTCATATCACTTCAGAACAAACAAATTTACATACTCTTCTTTTAGGTTTTTAGTCCATTGATCACACTTGAAATACCCCATGGACATAAAATAATTTAGCTAATTGGCATGTAGTCATTCCTTAGAAGAAGAGTGGGCTACACATGGAGTGTACTTCACACTTTCTCATCACCCTATTTTTAAATTCATGCTGGAAGTCTCCCACAAACCTGTTTAGAAATTTGAAGATTGTTCTGGCTGATAGAAATGTGACAAAATGGTGAGTTTCCTCTGAGGTATGCAAAAAAAAGATCCATCATGTAGTCTTAACATCAAGGAAAATCACTGCTTAAAATTGCTGCCACAATATGGCCTTTAGTGAAGGAATTTGTTACATCTGATGGGCAGTTGTCACTTCAAGAAACTTCTTGAGTATACATGGGAGAGATAGCCTTGAGAAAATAATAAGGAGGTTAAAAGTTATGTCATTTTCTAGAAAACAAAGACTTGAATTGTATGCTCTGTATCTGTCTCTGCTATAGCTCATATTTTGGCTATTTTGCACTGTCCTGTCTGGCTGTGTTAATCAGCTCCAATCTGTCTAAATATTTCTCAGTGACATTATTAGTTCTGAAGTCATTGCCTGTCTGCAAGTGCAGTCCAGTACTTTTTCTTCATTCTTAGATAACATATATCATAAAAACGATTCCATTGTTCTAGTTCAATTCACTTTGCTTTATTGCCTGCTATTAGAGCTGGTTGGAAAATTTTTATTGAAACAAGCTTTTAGCACAGAAAATCAGAAAACATATTTTCATCAATATTTTAGTGAAAATGCTCTTTTCAGCCAGTTCAATTTTCAGCCAGTTCTGTTTTCTGTAATCCAAATGCTGGCTGTTATCACCCCCTGCAGAACATGCGGGACAGCAAAAATAAAGACTGCATCAACCATTCCACTTTCAGACATGAGACCTCCATCTCATTTAGATTCCTCTTCACAGTCCCATATCACCTTCCCGTTTTTACTCATGATTCCAGCCATTTCTTGTGTCTTATCACGTCATGTTATTAAACTGAAACTTTGCAAGACTTGTAATGCTGTGTCAAATTTGCACTTTGATAGCTTCATACCGTGCTGCTGAATGCAGCTACTTAAAGTTTCAGACATGCAATGAAGTTAGAATTAGGCCTTCCTGGTCTATCAGAGGAGCTGATTAATAACCCTGATAGCCTGTGGAGGTAAGAATGGAATGCACAATTGAAAAATGTGCTGAAAGGAAGGTGTCTTGGAGGCATATCACATCCATTTTATAAGATTCCGAAGGGGATGACATCTAATTGATGGTCCTTTGAGAAAAATAATAACAAAAAGGTGGATGTACTGTTTCCTGAATGTGATAGAAAGCTGCAGTGCTTGCTTGGCTAGGGAAGAAAGCAGTTGGCCACTCTTCCAAGGAAACTTGCTAAGAGGCATGAAGAGTAAAAACATAAATTGGAACTACGAGGAGAGGGTGCCAGTGTTTGTGAGAACTGATAAATGTGAGCCGTAGTGTTGGGAAAATGAGGAAATTACTCAAATCTCAGTACACCCAAATAAGACAAGCGTGCCTCAATATAGAATGACAGAATACCCAGCAGGACCAGAACGCTGGACTTCCACAGGGCAAAGTTTGGCCTCCTCAATCAATTGTTAAGGGAAGTCCCATGGGACAGGGTGCTAGAAGGTAAAGGGGCTCAAGACATTAAAGGGGCTGGTCAACATTCAAGGACCACTTTTTGCAAGCACAGGATCAGTGTGTCCCAATGGGTAGAAAATCTAGTAAGGGAGCTAGGAGACCAGCATGGTTAAAGAAGGAACTGCTGGTCA
>VXBO01002575.1:16178-29289 GCA_013400135.1 Rhinoptilus africanus | reverse complement strand
AGAGCACCCCTTCCTCCCCCAGCAAAGCATAAAAAGCCGGGGGGGCTGGGGGGGGGGGGGAAAATGTGGAGAAAAGCGGAGAAAAAGGCTCAAGTGTTTAAGTCACCATTTTAATACTGCCAACAACTAGAACAGATGGAAACTGTACACAGGACAAAGGGGGAGAGAAGAGTCTCGATGCAACGGGGGCAGCGGAGGGACGTTCCCGACCGGGTGAGGGAGGTTTCTACGGTAAAAACGCCGGCGAAGGAGGGCGGGGGGGGGTTTGGCACCACATATACAAAGTAAAGGCATGCTCGTCCGTACAGGCTAGGAGTCTCGGGCCGGAAAAGGCCACGGTTAATGCAGAACAAGGTGCACCCTTTCCAAAAAATTAAAAAGAAACAAAAATCACCCACCGCTTGCCAGCAAAACCGCACAAAAATGAGTAATACGGAAGCGGTTGATTCAGTCGCTCCGTAGCGGCGCGTTTCCCGTCCCGTGCGGAGCTCAGCATTGAATTTCTCCGATGTGCCGGTCGCTGGCTTTAACGCTGCTCCCGGTGGAGGAAGCTCCGCTCGGCTATGGGCGTAAACCAGGTTCGGCCCTAACCGTAAGCTAAAAAACACCACCAACAAAAAAAAAAAGAAAAAGCCCCAAAAAAGAAGACTCGCTCGTCTTCTTCCGGTAGCAGGATGGGAACAAATCACCCAGCAGAAAAAGCCCGAGCTATCGCCGTAAGAGCTTTAAGGATCCTTTAAGTAGCTGCAGAAATATTAAATCCCGACCATACCAAGTGTTAAAAACAAAGAGTTCCTGCTAAGAGGAATGCTTTCCGCATGATCCGGTCACGTGTGCATAGTTAAGTGATTATTTTTGTGGTTGGTTGTTTTTGTGGTTTGGTTTTTTATTTAGTTATATATTTTTAAAACAAGACTCGTTCGCAAATAAAGAAATCAAATGTAGTAGAGTTATAAGAGTTTTCANCAAAAAAAAAAAGAAAAAGCCCCAAAAAAGAAGACTCGCTCGTCTTCTTCCGGTAGCAGGATGGGAACAAATCACCCAGCAGAAAAAGCCCGAGCTATCGCCGTAAGAGCTTTAAGGATCCTTTAAGTAGCTGCAGAAATATTAAATCCCGACCATACCAAGTGTTAAAAACAAAGAGTTCCTGCTAAGAGGAATGCTTTCCGCATGATCCGGTCACGTGTGCATAGTTAAGTGATTATTTTTGTGGTTGGTTGTTTTTGTGGTTTGGTTTTTTATTTATTTATATATTTTTAAAACAAGACTCGTTCGCAAATAAAGAAATCAAATGTAGTAGAGTTATAAGAGTTTTCACGATGGAAAAAAAAAAAAAAAAAAGAAAACAATCCTTAAAAACAGAGGAGTGATGGTTCGTTAACCAAAGAGAGAGAGAGAAAAAAGCTACATATCCAAGGCCGGGAATCCAGCCCCTCAACTTCCCAACTGCTGTACAGGGTGGAAGATGACGCCATCCAAACGACGCCAGGACGATCTAGTCACGCTAACAGTTGTTCCAGCTCGACCTAACTTCACCTTCCCGTTCCCAATTCAAAAAATTAAAAAAAAAAAATAAAATAAAAAGGTCCCTAATACAGAAGATTGTGCTAAAGAACGCAACGATTCCGCATGCTGTTCCGCGTTTCCCTGGTCCTCTTCATGCTTGCAGCAGGCAAAGAGTCTGCTTCTCAAAACGCCGCATCTTAAAACAAAACAAACCAAAAAAACAACTTGAAAAGGAAGAAAACGGTGAGGATTAGAGAAACGCGAGGCAAAAGCCGGCGGCACCAACCCTCAAACGCCACCAGCGGCTCAGCTTTACCTTCTTCCCGCGCCCCGTCCCTCTCAGTAGAGCCCGCACTCCTTCAGGTTGTTTTTAATGATAACGTCTGTAACGGCGTCGAAGACAAACTGCACGTTCTTGGTGTCGGTGGCGCAGGTGAAGTGCGTGTAGATCTCCTTGGTGTCTTTTCTCCGGTTCAGATCTTCAAACTGACACTGGATGTAGGCAGCTGCTTCCTCGTACGTGTTGGAGCCTGAAAAAGATAAGATCCCTTACTTTGGCCAGCGCTTGACAGCAGAGAGATCTTTTAAGTCCATATTAAGCCGCTTGGAACCATCTGCCTTATCCAACTCCAAATCCAAATCCACCGTTAACCCCTTCTTGTAAATCTCAAGTCTATTCCCAGCTTCTGGTGCGTGACCTTGGACGAGTCGCTCCCGCGACTCACCGACTGCTCCCTGCTCCCGCCCGGAGAGCGCTAGAAGGGAATATTTACGTGCTAAAAACACGGGGTTGGGTCAGTAGAGCGACAAGTGACAGGAATAAGGAGGTTTGGAGGAAGAAGGCGTTTCAAACACCCCAACGCCTCCAGCAGCGCCAAGGTGAAGCATCGCGTCCGTGCGCCATCACTGAAACACAGGGTGGAAAACTGCCATCCCCAGGACGGGGATAAGTTCCACAGGCTCTGAAATCGGAGTTAAAGGAAAGGATTGACCTAATAACACGCGGAAAACGTGAGTGACCTTGAATTGCTGGAGCGCCACACTTTGCTATTCGTATTCCAGGCCGTAAAACACATGGACAAAGGCGAACCACAGACTGGGAGCACATCTCTCCCGAGAAAATGGGATATCAGCGATGCGGAGAGCCCAAAGATGGTGCCCGAGAGCCAGAGCAAAGGGAAGGGGGGGAAAAAAAAAAAAAGGCAGGTCCGGAGACCGGCCTTACCTGTGTACTCGGGATAGCAGATCGTTAGCGGGCTTTTCTTAATCTTTTCCTCAAAGAGGTCTTTCTTGTTCAAGAAGAGAATGATGGATGTGTCTGTAAACCATTTGTTGTTGCAAATGCTGTCAAACAGTTTCATGCTCTCATGCATCCGGTTCTGGAAAAATCAAAGGAGAAGGGTGGGCTTTGTGTAAAGAGCTGAGTGTCCCTGACAATTCCTCACTGCCACTCCGTCAGGAAGAGCGCGGGGCCACAGGTCACCTCCTCATCCTCTGACTCCCCCAGGACGCGTGTGCTCCCCCAGGGGGGCACTCGCACCCAGGGGAACAGGCTGGGGGACACCTCACAGCACCTCCCTGGAAGGAGGAGGAAAATCTCACGTCCGCGTTATTGTTGGGGCTGTTGGTGGAGGAGAAGCTCCACGCGCCCCGGCACCGTGCGCTGGCAGCCCAGAAACCCCCCCTGCAGCCCCGGCTGCNAAAACGCCGCATCTTAAAACAAAACAAACCAAAAAAACAACTTGAAAAGGAAGAAAACGGTGAGGATTAGAGAAACGCGAGGCAAAAGCCGGCGGCACCAACCCTCAAACGCCACCAGCGGCTCAGCTTTACCTTCTTCCCGCGCCCCGTCCCTCTCAGTAGAGCCCGCACTCCTTCAGGTTGTTTTTAATGATAACGTCTGTAACGGCGTCGAAGACAAACTGCACGTTCTTGGTGTCGGTGGCGCAGGTGAAGTGCGTGTAGATCTCCTTGGTGTCTTTTCTCCGGTTCAGATCTTCAAACTGACACTGGATGTAGGCAGCTGCTTCCTCGTACGTGTTGGAGCCTGAAAAAGATAAGATCCCTTACTTTGGCCAGCGCTTGACAGCAGAGAGATCTTTTAAGTCCATATTAAGCCGCTTGGAACCATCTGCCTTATCCAACTCCAAATCCAAATCCACCGTTAACCCCTTCTTGTAAATCTCAAGTCTATTCCCAGCTTCTGGTGCGTGACCTTGGACGAGTCGCTCCCGCGACTCACCGACTGCTCCCTGCTCCCGCCCGGAGAGCGCTAGAAGGGAATATTTACGTGCTAAAAACACGGGGTTGGGTCAGTAGAGCGACAAGTGACAGGAATAAGGAGGTTTGGAGGAAGAAGGCGTTTCAAACACCCCAACGCCTCCAGCAGCGCCAAGGTGAAGCATCGCGTCCGTGCGCCATCACTGAAACACAGGGTGGAAAACTGCCATCCCCAGGACGGGGATAAGTTCCACAGGCTCTGAAATCGGAGTTAAAGGAAAGGATTGACCTAATAACACGCGGAAAACGTGAGTGACCTTGAATTGCTGGAGCGCCACACTTTGCTATTCGTATTCCAGGCCGTAAAACACATGGACAAAGGCGAACCACAGACTGGGAGCACATCTCTCCCGAGAAAATGGGATATCAGCGATGCGGAGAGCCCAAAGATGGTGCCCGAGAGCCAGAGCAAAGGGAAGGGGGGGAAAAAAAAAAAAAGGCAGGTCCGGAGACCGGCCTTACCTGTGTACTCGGGATAGCAGATCGTTAGCGGGCTTTTCTTAATCTTTTCCTCAAAGAGGTCTTTCTTGTTCAAGAAGAGAATGATGGATGTGTCTGTAAACCATTTGTTGTTGCAAATGCTGTCAAACAGTTTCATGCTCTCATGCATCCGGTTCTGGAAAAATCAAAGGAGAAGGGTGGGCTTTGTGTAAAGAGCTGAGTGTCCCTGACAATTCCTCACTGCCACTCCGTCAGGAAGAGCGCGGGGCCACAGGTCACCTCCTCATCCTCTGACTCCCCCAGGACGCGTGTGCTCCCCCAGGGGGGCANAGATGAGATATTGGGAAGAAATCCTTTGGTGTGAGGGGGGTGAGCCCCTGGCCCAGGTTGCCCAGAGAAGCTGTGGCTGCCCCATCCCTGGAGGGGTTCAAGGCCAGGTTGGACGGGGCTTGGAGCAGCCTGGGCTGGTGGGAGGTGTCCCTGCCCAGGGCAGGGGGTTGGAACAAGGTGACCTTCAAGGTCCCTTCCCACCCAAACCATTCTGTGATCCTATGGTTATGTTTATCAGTTTCTGGGATGAGACACTGGAGGCTGCTGCAAGGAAGTGCTTTTCTTCGCAGCCCTTGAAGAACTGTAAGAGGAGGAGCACGTCAGAGACATGCCCTCCCCGTGATTCCACCTTCCTTCCACAGCGCCGCGCAGGCAGGCACCGGTAACTCCTCCAGAACATACCATTTCCTCATCCTCGGCCAAGACGAGGTCGTAATCGCTGAGGGCCACGCAGAAAATAATCGCTGTCACGCCTTCAAAGCAGTGGATCCACTTCTTCCGCTCCGATCGCTGGCCACCAACATCAAACATCCTGGGGGAGGCAGGAGAAGCATCTCAGAAGCTGTGGAGACCTCCCTCCCCGGCCACCACGTCGGGGGACGGAGGAGGCTCGGCTAAGGACTCTCAAACAAGCAGGATTTGGGGGGAAAACACACACGCACAGCCTGCCATCAGCTCCGAGCCCTCCCTTTCTCAGCAGAGCATCCGCTGGTTTTTAAAGCTCTTTTCTTTAAAGCCATTTCAGCAGGAGGAACCCGGCGTTACCCACACGGCTCTCCAGAAGTCTGCTGATTCACCGGGGCACGCTTATTGTGTTCTCTGTCTCCTATTGCCTTAGCAACGATCCATTTGCTTGACCGGACTCCAACCACCTACTCGCAGCCAGCCCTTCCAGTTAATTTACACCGCGCCTGACGGAGGGTTATGTGGAACACGCTACCTGCGCGCTACTACCGGGACCCAGGAAAAAAAAAAAGTCAGTGGGGTTAAGAAATAATTTCATGTATTGAAAAAAAAATAAAAAAATCTGCAGTGTAAAGGCTGCAGGGCTGCTCACAGGATTTCTGTCTATAAAAAAAGATGATGCGTCTCCGAGAGTTACAACGCTCTGCTCACCGCAGGATTTGGATGAGGAGCGGGATTGCCCGGGATGCCCCCATGGACTGTGACTTAATTAAATCAAGGCAGATACAAGTCGATAGCCAAGAGCTACAAAAATCGTAAGCATTGATTTGCCATCAGAGCAAAGCGTCAGCCGGGAGAGAAACTGCCCCGGCTGGGCCAAAAGCCACGCAATTTAACGACGCCGAACAAGGCAGGCCGAATGCCGCTCGGCTAAATCCCGACTTCTGCTGAAGGTAAACTGTCCCCGCGGACCGCAGGAGGAAAGATGAAAGTCTCTGGGAGGATACAGGCTATTGACTTCGCTTGTCTCATCTGCCATCGCTCTCCGCTCTTAGCGGGGAAAGGAACAGCATCCCCGACAACTCCGCTTGGCCAAGCTCATCCGAATTCGAGTCACAGTTCAACCGAGGCCGCCTCGGCCCGTTATGAATGGCTGAGATTTAACATCAAGGCTTGCGTCGCGGGAAAGATGGCAGCTTCAGGGTTGAAGATGTATTAATGCTTTCCTTTGTGGAGCAAATCCCTCCGAGACGAGACACCTCATGTCTCAGGCTCTGCACATGATCAGTGACTCCGGGGCGGGCTGGGGAAAGAGCGATTCCCCTCTTGGCGTGGGGGAGGCAACGTCTCCGAGGCCGCAGCCGTTTCCCTCGAAAAGAAGGGCTCTAACGATTCAACGCAGCCCGTCCGCTACCTCCACCTCACTCCTCCATTAGTCAGACGTGATGATTTTGAAAAGCGCATCACCCGCTGCAGCTGGAAACGCTAATCCTAATACATCACGATGGAAGGCAAGGTTCTTTCCCCCCCCCCCGGGACGAACCAGAAAGCACGTAAATAGCTCGGTGATGCAGAGCATTTAGGCATTTTTGTTAAAACAACTCGTAAGTTAAGACAGTTCAGAGGCCAAAATGCTACTGTTCTCCCCAAAAAGCGTGCCAACGGACCAGATTCTACAAGCAACACTTGGATTTTTGCTCAAACTGCTTTCAAACACAAGCTAAAAATAAGCAAACAAACATTTAAAGGCTCTGAGCAAGGCAGACTTTGAAAACATTGCCCACGGAGGAAGGGAACTCGCCCGAGAGAGGGGCTGTGTTTTCCTACAGCCAGGTTACAGGAGAGGAACGGCCACCCTGCAGGGCTCCGGGCTGTTTGTCAGGAGCCCACACGGGATCCAAAGCCGGGATCTAACAAGGATTTTCTAACGAGGGAGTGGAGAGCGGGGGGGGGGAGAGCGAAACTGCAGGCGAGCAGCCGCCATGAGGTTAGAGGGAGCTCCGTTAGTGATACGTAAAGGGACACTGCCAAGACCAGGCTCGATACCTGAGCCCTGCAGGGACTGAATTTAGAAGGCGGAAGGGACGGGGAAGTCCCATCCCCTGCGGTGTCACACAACAGCAGCTGGTCCCCGGCAGGTTTTCTGCGCGCCCCGGTCCTCCTGGGCAGCGAGCGTCGGTCACCAGAGTCATCTACAGCCTCCAGAACCCAGCCTGGACCGAGGGGAGAGCTCTTATCTCCCACTTCACAAGAAGGGGTTACATTTCAACTCAAAATCCAGGAGTCAGTGTCCTTTTAGTAGTATTATTATTTTTGGGGGGGGAGGGGGGGATCCTGTAAACAAGCAGTCAGTACCTGTGTCTGCGATTCCAACATAAAAGCAGCTGAAAAGAACAGAAGAAGGCAAATAAAAGTCAAACCGGTCTCTCCGGTGAGCGACGCCAGCAGAGAGAGGGAGCATAACGGAGGCGAGGAGGACAGTTAAAAAGAGGGCAAGAGGTTTGGCAGCGCGGGCGTGGGACCCACCACCACCACCACGGGCCGCAGAAATCACGGCAGTCCACGGGGACAAGCGCTGCCCTTCACTTACTTGAAGTACAGGTCCTTGAAGGTGAAGTGAGTTTCCACGATGCCGGTCGTTTTAACTCTGGTCCGCAGAACATCCTGCTGAGTCGGAATATAGGTCGGCTGGGATATTCTATCCAAGTCATTTAGGTAACTAAACCAGAAGAGACAACACAAGATGGGCTTTTTTTAGTCGGCTTGCTGGCCATGAATCTTTTATAAACTGCAGAAGGAAGTCATCACGGAATTTATTCATCAGCCTCAGGTAGGACAGACCTCGAACGGGCAGCAAACAAAGCCCTATCCCCCAGGGTTGATTTTGTGGGGTGTATTTTGAACCCCTCCCCAAACCACCTTGCCATGTGTGCTGGGTAGAGTTCAGCTAACTGGGGAAAAGGAAGTCTGATAAGGAGCCAGCACGAGAAGTACTGCTGACGCCGAAGCCGTGCCAAGACTGGTATCTCTTGGGGCAATTCAAAGCACTCAAGGTCTTTCGCATCAAAGCGCCAAGCAATAAATCCAGGGGCTGGCTTTTAAAGGGCAACGGTATGTCAAATGAAGGAGGAGGAAAGAATTAAGCATCGAGAACTACCCCCAGAACAGATTCCTTTACCAACAGCAAACTAAACTAACGCAATCCTCGCCGGCTCCCCGACGGCACGGCCGCACGAGGAAGCCGTTTCTCCGCAGCATCGAGGCAAGGTGCCCATGGAGACCCCAACTAACTCCAGCTCCAGCAGATTCCCTTTGAAGTCCATCTCTCGGGCACCTATCTCAGAGGTACACATCGTTTCCCACAACGTCACAAGTCCCAGCGACACCTCCCAGCCCATTTTTCCTGTTAAGGGGAAGGCAACGGCCTCCTGCTTCCACCAAGGAGACAAGGACCGCTCTGTTGGGAAGGGATGGCCCACATCTTTATCAGGAGCGGGTTTTAATCAATACAGCACGGTCTAACTGTGGGATTTTAGTGGCACAACTAAATAAACCTTGCCCTCCCAGACATGTGTTATCATCACAGATCCGTTGCCAGCCAGGGGTCGTTCCTCCCCACGCACCTCAAAGCTGCAACAGCAACCCCGAATTTCCGCTCGCCTTCCTCACCGGGCGGGCGACGTGCCGAGCGACGTCTCCCTCCTCCGTCGGCTTCAGCATCTCCTCCGGCTAGGATTGCCAGCGTATTTGCAGAGCGCTGACCTATTTTCCCAGCCCCAGAAGAATGCAGCCTACCTGCCAGCCTCCTGCCCGCGCTCGCCCGGCGCCGCGGGGCTTTTCTCAAAGAGCCGGTGGTAGCCCGGGCGAGCCGTTTTAGCCCAGAAAGGGCCAACTCCTCTCGTTCCTCCCTCCCATCCAGCGGGATGACCCCTTTGCGAACCGCTCTTTCGCCAGAAACTCAACACCCAACTTGGGACCAGCTTTAGTTTCAGCGTGGTAAAACAGAATTTGGAAGGTACTAACCTTCATAGGTTAAGAAATATTTTTGCTGAGGAAATAACACGCCCGGATTTACACACACACCCCCCCCCCCGTCTTTCCTACCGGTATGAGTTTAACTGGGATACAGCGGTTCAGAAGCCGATGGGAAGACCTGACCCAGCAACTCCCAACAGCTTGGCTTTGATCCAGGTCACACAGCTGCCCCCAAACACTGAAGTGATAAATGGGCAAGCTGAAGCTGTAAAAGCATCTGCTCCTAATTGCCGGTTTCCAGCGGCAGAAGTTTAGGCAGGGAAACCGGTATAATTCCTACTTCAGGCTTTTTAGGCAGGCAGCGAGGAACGAAGGCAGCCAAGCAGCATCCCACCGAAGGGATCGCAAAGTGCCGCTCCTGAACGCTGGCACGTCCACCGGGGGAACAAGGTGGAGCAGATTTAAGCTCTATCTGCAAGCTGCCTTAAAAAAAAATAAATAAAAATAAGCTTTGCCAGATTAATTCCAGGGAGATTCGAAGGACAAATAAATACCAGATCCCAGAGAAACGCCTAAGCGGTCGGAAGACCAGCACAGGGGATTTCTCCGTAGCAGCCCAAGCGCACGTGGGCTCCTCCAGCCCGGAGGCGGCTGGCTTTGTGGGCACCCACCAAAACCAGGCTGCAGAGCCCAGCCTGCGCCCATTCCCACTTGTTTCCCTCTATGGATTTAGTGGAACTTGAATAAAAACTGGCAAAAAGCACGGTCTGAAACTCCTGGTTTCGAGCGAGTCATAACCCGCGGCTTGCCACTGTCTGAAAGTTTAAAGACGTTCCTCCCAAACATTGTTTCGGGAACTGAAAACGTCTACCTTTTACTGAATCTTTCTCCGTCCCACACAGTTTGAAGCCCTTTTTCCCAATCTCCTTCGCCACCCGGCTTCCTTCAGCCTCCGAGCTTGCCACGCTCGCACCCCTCGCGTTTACAGCGCCAGCTATTACTTGTGTTTCAACGCCACCTTGCAAAAAGACCGTTTGGTTTTGTCTCCCTTCTTATTTTCACCCTTAAAATAAGGGTTCCAGTATAAAAATAAAAAAAAAAGCTGACCAAGAGCCTGCAGGGCAACTTGTGTTTGTCTTAGTGACTGTCGTGGGTTTGGCCAAATTGGCCAACGGCCGGCGATAGATGCTCCCCCCCAGCCCCTGGTGCACGGAGAGGAGGAGGAGGAGAGATNATAGCGATGAGCCTCTCTGTGTCCCATTCCTCCTCTCTGTGTCCCATTCCTCGGCGCAAACTGCCTTATCCCTCTGAACGAACCGCTTTGGACACAACACGCTGCTAATTTCAGAGAGTTAGAAGAGACCTAGCTAAGAAGTAAAAATTACTGCGCAGAAAGTTGGTTCTGTTTTACCTCCCAGCGGGACAGTGACCCTGCCAGCCTTCCCAGGCCCTCTGGAGATGGTTCAATACCCGTGTGCGCAGGGATGGACACCTCCAGTCCGACCAGAACCACCTGCCGGTCCCAGCGTGGTCCCGTCTCACGCTGCTCTAAAGAAACACTGACGGCAGGAGAGGGATGTTCGGAAGCGGACAGCTTTGAGTCGGTGAAGATAACGGAGTTCTTCCCCTCCTCCACACGCTCACAACCAACCCTGGCACGGTGTTTTCCTAACAAAATCAGTCACGTTGCCTTTTAGCGCTGGCAAGAACGCTTTCAAGGCCAAAAAAGGGCTCTGAATGATTTATACAAAGCGTTTATTATGAAGGCTGCGGGAAGGAGGGGCTGCCACCATCTCGCCCCAAGGCAGAGCGGCAGACAGAAGCCCAGCCTTGGCCAGGGAGAGGGGAGAAGGAGGCAGAGAGATGCGGGGCCGGTACCCAGGCGGGTGGAGATTTCCAGCCACCAAACACCAGGCTTTCAAGAAACCTTATCACAAGCCCCTGCGCCACTCTGAAAACGCAAACACTGCTCTCCCCGCACAGCTCATACGGAGTCAATCGCCCATAGCCAAGTCCTCCCGCAGCAGGAAGAAAGCAGGAGAAACCTATATTTAAGAAATGGGTTTCTTTCGCAGAAATCTCTCCCTCCTCTCTCCCCTGGTGTTTAGCTGGATTTTGGCAGCCGGAGCAGAAAACAAGCTAACGGAGCAGGATCTCCAGGAAAAGGGAGGGTTGTGTCCCTTTATCAATTTAAATCCTCTTTTGGGCCAGCTGAGACAGCCCCAAAGGTGAAAAAAACCCCTCACTTCAGACTTTGAGCTGTGATCCCAAGGTGATGCCACTGGAGGGGAATCACAGTAAAGCATGGGGAGGATGATGCCCTGCAAGGCACTGCTGGAAAGCAAAGAGGAGAAAAACCCCACATAGAAATCATCTGGTTTTCACCCAGCACCAAAGAACCTGGTTTTCACTCAGCCCCATGTCAGGGAATTCAGGCCAAAGCTGCCACTCGGGAACAAGACAAGAGATGGCAGAATAAGAGAATGGTTAATTAGAAACTATGCTAATTGCCTGTGAGACTGCAGATAATTACCTCCAGTATCTGCAGACTGGTGTCTGCATGAACTTTGGAAAAAGTAGTGAAAGCAGCAAGTAAAATATTTTAAAGCGTTATCCACTTGCCAACTTTTCCAAGCACCAGACAGAGGTAATTGGAGATGTGCAACCCGGGAATAGACCTCAGCACCCACACTCTGCACCATCAGACAGATTTTTGGCCTTTGTAGCCGTTACACCGAGAACTGTGTTCACCAGGTGTGAAATGCTTCTCCACGGCACCGACGGAGCCGGGAGCGGTGAGCCGCAGAGCTCACCTCAGAGGGAACACGAGATGGGAAGGCGCAACAAGGCAAGGAAAAAAAGAGATGTTTGAAATGTCGCAGCAAAAGAGCGGGGTGGTGAGGGGGACATCAGGAGCCCCTCTGCTGTGGGGACAGGCTGAGAGAGCTGGGGGGGGTCAGCCTGGAGAAGAGAAGGCTCCGGGGAGACCTTCCAGCCCCTTCCAGTCCCTCCAGGGGCTCCAGGAAAGCTGGGGAGGGACTCTGGAGCAGGGAGGGGAGCCATGGGACGAGGGGGAAGGGTTTTACACTGGAAGAGGGGAGATTTAGATGGGATCTGGGGAAGAAATCCTTTGGTGTGAGGGGGGTGAGCCCCTGTCCCAGGTTGCCCAGAGAAGCTGTGGCTGCCCCATCCCTGGAGGGGTTCAAGGCCAGGTTGGACGGGGCTTGGAGCAGCCTGGGCTGGTGGGAGGTGTCCCTGCCCAGGGCAGGGGGTGGGATGAGATGATCTTTAAGGTCCCTTCCCACCCAAACTGTTCTATGATTATCAGACGGTGTCAGGAGAAGACGCTGAGCACTCACACCGCTGCCTGATCACCCACAGTTTAGACCAAGAGTCACTCAACTGTTCTTCAAAATGAAGAAGAAAACATGCAAACCCCACTATGATTCCAGGACAGATCACTTGGATTAGCGTCACAAGCGGTTGTCTTCGGCAGCTTACCCCCACCCATGGCGCAGGGATTACAACACGCCGTTATTAGTGTTGCCTCCTCTCCTCCCACACAGGCTCCCGCCTGCCGGGATGGCTCGGGATGGGCAGGATCCCTCCCACACCAGGGCAAGGGCTCAGCGAGGCAGCAAACAGCAAGGAGAACTTTTTTTTTTTCAGAACTATTCAATGCTGCCCCTAAAGCCTTGGCTCTCCGCCACAGCCCTCCTGTTCTCCGTGCCACCTAGTTTTTCACAAGCGATCACTCGGATGTTCCTCTTTTTGATTTTCCTCCCCCTTTCTGGGCGTCTCAGCAGAGGCCCCAAGATCAAGCGGTGTCCCCCGGGGATCGGTTCTCTTTAATATCTTTATCAACGACCTGGACGAGGGGATCGAATGCCCCCTCAGTAAGTTCGCAGATGACACTGAACCAGGCGGGAGTGTTGATCTGCTGGAGGGGGGGTTGGCTCTGCAGAGGGATCTGGCCAGGCTGGATCCATGGGCTGAGGCCAATGGCATGAGGTTCAACAAGGGCAAGTGCCGGGTCCTGCCCTTGGGTCACACCAACCCCACGCAGCGCTACAGGCTCGGGGCGGAGTGGCTGGAGCTGCCCGGCAGAAAGGGACCTGGGGGTGTTGGTGGGCAGCGGCTGGATATGAGCCAGCAGTGTGCCCAGGGGGGCAAG